>CM075062.1:130311844-130711844 GCA_037428765.1 Rubia yunnanensis
CTCAGTCCCGCACCTCTGACCACCACCTCCCGATCACCTAACTCCACCGCTGCTCGATGCCACCCGTCGCAAACCCTTGCGCCACCTCGTGCCACCCACCCCACCATAGCGCCACCTCGACACAGCCCCAAACTTCTCGCCACCAACCCCAAACTCCTCGCCATCACCACATCCTCCTCTGTCCTAGCCCTGCCTCCACCATCGCCAAGTGCCAAAAATTTAATGAATTCACAACACCACAAGTGAAGCCACCATAACCTTGCGAGAATGAGAAGCTTGTGAGAACGAGAGCGAAGAGGCAAAAATCCATGCGTCCTTTAGAGTACTCTCTAGTGGGTTTTGAGAGAGAAGAAGTAAAATTGGGAAAGAGATGAGATTAAGGGTTTAGGGTTAGATTTGTATTTTCAATGTTTTTTAAATATTTTTATTTTTTTTACAGAGGGGCAAAATAGTCATTTCATGTATTCCGGCCTCTTACAGGCTGAAAAGGTTATATTTGCACATACTTGAATATATAGGGTTATATTTGCACTTTCGATTAGCGCATGGTTATATCTACACTTTCTTCAATTATATAGGGTTATATCTGCACTTTTCTCAAAAAAATAGAGAAGGGCGAAGGGCAATTCCATCTTTTCCATTTTTTAAATTCAGAGGCAAAATGGTCATTTCAGCAAATTCCAGCCAAATTTTTCGTTGGCAATGGAAGTTTACAATGTCCAGGGTTAGATTTGCACATCCATCTAAAAGTTAGAGTTATTTTGACGCTTTCTCATTTTGCAAGATTAGATTAACACTTTCAACCTAAAGTTATGATTGTTTTAGCACTTTAATCATTATTAAATTTTGCAATTTAGAATTTAATAAAACTATTTATTTACAATCAAATGTAAAAATTTAATTTAATAATCTAATTAATAATAATGCACAACGCACGGTGGAATCTCCTAGTTCTTTTCAAAAGAATCTTTCTATTTATCGTCCTAATATAAATAAAATACATGTTTCCAAATCATATTTCATTTTTATTCCCAACTAATTTTTTTCTTCACTCCACCACGTCCACCACTGTTATTATTTTCGGTGACAGCTATTACGGCCACCACCATAGTCTCCGACCGACGGCTCAAATTTTCAAGTGATTGCTAAATACACATTAAGACGAACATAACCACTGAATCGCCCGGGTCGCTATGGAAGACTCGGCCACTAAGCTTGAGTCGGTTGACTTAGGGGAAGGAAGACTCTGCTCACTATTCTATTGACTCTTACCAATGGAACTTCCAATTAGGTCTGTATTGACATACTGTGTAAATCCAAATTCTGAACTAGTGAAATAACAACGCTGATCTCAAAACATGTGATATAACACTGGTCATTTACAATTCATTCGTTATCTTTGATCAAGTCCGGATTGAACCACCTTCATCGTTGGTTGGAAATAAATAACAGCACTATGATTATGAAGTCTGTGATAACTTCAGTTATTGACTCTTATCCATTCCCAATTTTATCAGTATTAGGCGCCAGTAATGATGTCAAAGATGCTGACTTTTATAAAAAAAGAATAGTAATGATGCTGACTTCTCCATTTATATGCAGATGCGGTCATCCGTCAATAATGCAGGACTTCTAACAATATCCATTCGCGACCATCTGTGTTGGTGATGGCGACAATTCTATTACAGCACAAATATGATCAAAGACGACAATTTCAGAAGACATTTTGTTTGGCCTTTTTATCAAAACCACACTTTGTTTCGCACATTCTTAAAACCTCATATGAAGTCATTTTGAAAGTTGGACAAGACAACTTTTAAGACCTCGGGTTCGGATGGTTTTAGACAGTACTTTCCTATAACAGGGCACAAACATAGTTGGCCCTTCTTATTCAAGGGACTTTAAGATTAGCCATTCATCCTATGATGTTAGAACAAGAAGTTGCCACATTCAGAGCTTCACCGGCTTCACGTCGCTCTGTCCGAATGCAGTCCCACAAGCCGGGCACTTCCGGTGGCGGATCTCCAGGTTCCTCTGGATGCACTGGTTGCAGAAGAGGTGGTAGCACTTCGCGATAAGCACGTCCTTGGGCCGGTCGAAACAAACCCCACACTTCAGAATGGACTTGCACTCCTTTATATTGTCCTGAAGCCTCAGCGTTTCGGCTTCCTCGCTTTCTGCACTCATCTCCTCAATCTGCTGATGCAGTGCCTCCATCTCTTCGTCGATCTTCCTCGAGGCCGCTCTGCAGTTCATCATTTATGGTACTCAGGTTTTCATCGTAAAGAAGAGAAGCTCCAACATAGATACATGAACGGAAAAAATTGGGTTGAAGCTCACCTCTCAGCTTCCAGTTCGAGGAGAAGTTCAGCCTTCTTTCTCTCTATCTGATCGTACTCTTTTTCGGCTGAAGCAGCAGCAGATTTCAGCCATTTAACTTCCTTTTCGGCATCCAGTAGCTCCCTTCTTGAAGCTTCTACGTCTACTGTAAGATGTCGATCTTCATCTATGCAATGCGAAGCCTCTTCAAGGAGAGCTTTCATCTACAGACATTCGTCGTGTTTAAGCATAAAAGAATAATCTTTCATACAGTTGAGCTTACCTACTATTATAACACAACTCACCTGCCCTTCATAGTCAGCCATTTTGAGTTTCAAGGATTCCAGCATCGGGGTGACTTGTTGCAATTGCTTCCCCAGTGCCTGCTTCTCAGACTGCAACATATTGTGCGACTGCTTCGCCTTCACACTCTCTGATACAAGCTGTTTTTTCACAACATGGAAACACAAAAAAGTCAGTGAAATTCACTAAGCCCAAGGAGATTCTTTTTGTGATGCTGATTGGAGAAGCAGTTATAAGCCCAACCTTGATATTGTAATCGTCTCTTTCAGTCACCAGCTGCAACAAGCACTGGTTCTGCGTCTGCATGTCTTCATATGCTTGACCAATAGTCTATAAGATGAACAAGCACATGAACGAATAAGAAGAAAATCGGGAAAATGACAAACGAGGATTAATCAATTTATCTTAAGAATTTGAATACCTCTATCTCAGAAATATAGGTTTCCGCTTCAGCTTCTTTAATTTTAATCCCCTCCCGCAGCTTTAATACTTCCCTGTGGGACGGAGCTGCTTGAGTCAATTTGTGTGATTGTAAAGGCAAATTTATTCATAAACAATTATCAAAGAGATGTTGACCACACAACTAGAGCATAATGAGCACTTAGACTGTCCAGAACAGAAGAAAAAGAAACATATAATTACATGCGAGTGTGTCAAATTCTCCCATTCTAGAAACAGGAACAATACAACAAAACAATGCGCAAGTGAGTCAAGAGATAAAGCCATCACAATTTTTTCAAATGTTCGTTCATATGTACTGTAGAACACAAAACTTTAACCACAAGACTGACCTATCCCAAGCATCCACTTCTTCCATTAACTGAGCTTTCTCTGCTAAAGCGGCAGCGAGCCTCTCCTCGCAAGCAGCCTCTGCTTCCTTAGCAGCTTTCACCCTCAACTCAAAGCTATGCTCTTCTAAAGCATTTTTCAACATCTCAATTTGTGCACGAGCTTTTCGCTCCGACTCCCTGATTTCCATCAGATCCCTACCATAGAGAAAAATAATAGGTTACAATAAAGCAAAGCACATCAATATAAGCATCTATATTAGCTGAATCCCCAAGAATCAAACAAACAAAAAACAGCAAAATGAAGAGTGAATAGGATCTGTCTGATACTAGAATAGAAGCAAGACAGAGTTTACAAAAGGTGTGCAGATTTTCAAGTCACAGCTGTATCCTTCAGAAATTTAATTGGCTCCCGACCCTGTCATGAAATCCGCAAAGTTACTTCACCACACAAATAAATAAACTGTTGCCCAAAAATGGCCATTAAAACCTGTGATTTCAGATTCCAAGTCCCGAGTCTCCGGACTTGGCCAACTTTCGTTGTTGGGTATCATAATCAATCTTTACATATGTCAAGAGGAGAGCCAATCTCCAAATTTAACTGAAACTTTCGAGTACAATAAGTTTTTGCAGAGCCTATATAGCTGGAGTATTTATTTTGACGTTGCAAAGGAATTGATAAAGGAATCCTCATTTAAGCTCCCATGAGAGACACCAGTAAACTATCACAATCAAGCATGCATAGAAGTTTACCTATTGTCATATATATTATCACTGATCATATCCACAAATATTTGTAGCTCTTCATTTTCCTTCTGCATTTTCTCAACCTGAATTTCATCAATGAAGATATGAGTGGTCAACATTGTAAATATAGTTTAAGCCTTAGCAGTTGCAGAAGGCTTGAATATAAAAAACAAACTGCAAGAAGTCGTGAAAAAATGATATGCACAGAAAAATTTAAGTTATAAAGGCTAAAAGACATACATGTGCCTTAAGAGACTTGATCAATTCCATCTGCTTCACACTTCTGCCAGCCAAGTATTTCTCCTCCTCAGTCTACAGCCAAAATAACGAAAATAAATCAACAGAAAAATCCACTAGACACACAGAGCCTACAATGCAAAAGTTAAATTGACTGAACAGCAGATCCTTCAGATAGTTTTATCCCCCAAATCAAGAACTGCAAATCCCCCGTAAACAACTAATGAGTTTAAGAAACAGACATCAGCGAGAGAGTTACGAAATGGTTGTTCTTTCATTTCAGTTTTCACAAGAACCCTAAATTATCAGCAGACATATTACAAGAATAAGTGGCTCCACATTAGGAATGATAGGTGCTACACTTTTTTAATTCTGTGTGAAGCAAATTGTAATTGAACCAAAATTTACATTTTAAAAAGAAGAAATACAAATAAATAATCCTGAATATTTCAAAGACTAACTGGAAACACTAGAAAGAGATCAAACCTTGCTGTCCACTAGAGACTTCAGTGACTGAGCTTTTTCATGCAAGGAAACGGACTCATCGGCTGTCTCCTTCCACTGATTGAGCTGAGCTTTCATCATTCCCATCTCCTTTGATATAGCAGAAGCCATGATCTGATATTCTGCTTTAACATCTTTAGTACCTGAGAAGCTAAAAGTCTTGAGAATCAAGTGGTGACATAAACCCACCAGTAAAATCAAACTGATAAAAAGTCGCAAGCATTCCAACCAGCATCTTGCAAGGCTTCTTCCAATTTTAGTTCCAGCTCGTTTTTCTCAAGAAGCGACTTCTGAAGTTGATTCTCTAGCTCTTCAATTTTGGCTCCTGAGTTCTCAACCACCTTTCTCAAAGCTTCAGCTGACTCCATTTTTGCAGCAAGTTCCTTCTCCCTACGTGCTATGTAAGACCTCTCAGCCTGCATATTAATTACAGAGAAGCTACAGTATATTCCAAATCCAAACAAAAACAAAAACCAGAACTTATAAGGACATGGTACCAAAAGCTAAATCAAACCTGTACTGAATCTGCCATGGCTCTGTGCCTCTCCAGCTCAGCATTCCAGTGTTGGAGCTGATCATTCAATAAGGTGTAAGGGCGAGACGAATACACATATTTGTCATCCTTCAGCTCATTCTGGAGAGTGAAATAAACGCTCATTTATATACTGTACCAACTAAAAGGGAGGAAATTTTAGCTCCTCCAATATCCATGAACTTATTAAAGAAAAACTACAAAATATTTTACAGAAAATATATAGAACCTCTTGGTCTTGCAACTGCTTCAACAGAATCAGATTGTCCTCCTTCATTTCTTGAACCTCTGCTAGACGGTTCTCTGCCAGTGCCTATGAAACGACACCTTTTAGAACATTTCAAACAGGTATATATAGCTTAAAAACATGCATATACATGTATTTATATACATAACACACACACACACACAAACCTTTGTCTCCTCAATAGAATCTTTCAGTTCTCGTGCACGTTTGGTCCTTTCTGCAGATTTTTCAGGAGATACAATTTCATTTGCTACAGATGATGCCTGCCCATGTTTCATGGAAGGTCCACTTCTCTGCAATTTCAAATTAACAAGCTTTCTTCTACTATCTTCAAGTTCTACCATTCTTTCATCCAACTCACCTAAAAAGACAATCAAATTATACAAACTCCAAATACTCTAGCAAGCAATCTTGCACACCAGAGTGTAAGTTAAGGAGATTCCAAAGGTTACAACAAACAATTACACACATAACAAGAGAGATAACAGAACAAGCAAAATACAGATAGTTTATTACCTCGGATATTGCAATACCATTCTTACTTAAAATTTACCCCTCAATATATAACAGACTAAGTCCGAATTTTAGTCCTTAATATAAGGACTAACAAAGCTTTAAGCCCCTAAACTTTAACAAAATAAAAAAAGTTCCATATAGTCCCTAACAATTATACTTTAAAGTTTCAACTCTTTCAATGGAATCAGTTATACCCTCAGATAAAGGTCATCACGAGCAATTCATATGTCTGAATTCACAAAGGGCAATGAGAATAACATAAAAAATTAACCCTTCAACCCCCACCTTCACCTCAACCTAAACCTATCCCTCCAAAACCCGATCAACCCAAGCAATTCTTGTTTTCCCCCTTTTGTCTCCTGATTTTTTTTTTCCAAAATCCTTCTAACACACGAGAGCTGAAAGGGGAAAACAAGAAAGAGGAAATCTTAATTTAAATCGAGGGAGTGAGATGCATTTCTTTACTTTCAACTTTATTCACCGCAACAATCTTTCCCTTGCCTTTCCTCTTCATCAGCGACATCAACCGAGCAAAGGAGGTGGAGAGTGGGGGAGCGCGGTGGAATTGGAGAGGTAGATTATGATGGAGGCGCAAGTGGAGGTGGAAGAGTTAACTTATATATAAGTATATATAATATACATCCGTTTATCCGTTTCACTAAGAGTGTTCCATTGTTCCTTTTAGGATGTTCCATTAAGAGTGTCCCTGTCCAAATTTGGCAAGGAATTGAGTCATTTTAATCTACCCATTTTCGCTTTCCATCCTTTACAGTTAATTTCCTCCACATACTCAACTAAAAATTAAATGGCCAAAACAAATAGGACACTCGAAACGGAAGGGGAGTATATGTATATTTATATACATGTTATTCTAATATTTCCCTTGTTTAATCAGACATTTTAAATACGTGATGACATTAACAGAGGATTTTTAGCATTCCATTATGAAAGCTAGAAAGTTCGAAGAAGAATGTCAGGGACTAGATGGTGGTTTCATTGTTTCTCTATTTTAGGAACTACTATTATGTATTAAACTAGAGGAAAGGGAGTCTCAGCACAGTGCCTGGAGCTGCTGCCAAGAAACTAGGATGCACAAGTTTGAGTCGAGGCAACGTCCTGTCGCATTTCAACGCAAGATAAGGCTGACACTCTATAAAAAGGCCCCAAGAATATAAGCAGCAAAAGGTATCAGTAAGTAATAAACAGTCACTGATCAGTAACAAATATGGCAAAATTACAATGAATGTAAATATGGCAAAATTACAACGAATGTAAATATGCCAAAATCACAATGAATGTAAATATGCCAAAATTCTGCTGCCAGTAGAAATGAACTTGCATGTAAGACAATCAACATTTACACACATATATCAGCTCAGAAATGCAGACAGGGAATCTGAAATGCACATGCATGTAAGAAAATCAATCTATGTGTGCAAGACTGTAACTATATCAGCTCACCCAAACAAAAGAAATATTCCACCTACCAAGAAGTCTCTTAATCTCAGAATGTTCCGTTGTGTTATTCTGGATACAAGCATTGATCTCATCAGCATATTCTTTGTGCTTCGTCTGAAGATTATCCATCATTTTGTGCAGAGTATCAACCTCATCTCTCATCACATCCTTAACCTTGCCTAATAAGACTACAGGGTCTACTAGAGGCACATCATATACATGGAAATGATTAGGATACGATAGAGATGGATGTGACAGAAAAAAATTAATCACCACACACTGAACAGGAATCCTAATCAATGTTCCAACTGACCTTCTGTTGAAGGCTTTTTAAGGAAATCCTGGGCTATATTATCTATTTTAGCCCTTTGAGCCTCAATCGTATCTTCCAAGTACTTCATTAATTCCATTGTAGAAGAATGGCGCTGAGAGAGATGCTCTTTGACCAATCCAGTGGATCCATCACTTCCCAGAACTCCAATGTCATTACTCTGGAGCAGTCTGCAGAGAAAAAGATCCGTTGCTGGACAAGATGGTATTGATCCTATAATAGCATGAAAACCACAGTTGAGACAAATTTTGAAATAGCTTCATCCAAAAGGGAAAGACTAAAGGAAGTCATAAATATGTTCACCCAAAAGGTAAAAAGTCTAAAGACTAAAGGAAGTCACAAATATGTTCTATGCTGTACTTTATAATGCAAAAGCAACCTCGTATTTGATCTAAATGATCCAATCTCTGCAGAGCAATTTCATCGGCCCCAGCTTGTACTCCAAGAAGGACTATGTCGTCTTCTAACTAAGAAGAAAAATGAGTTCAGAGTAGGAAAATAAATATTATTTTATGCTTATAGGAACGAAGAAGAGATACAGAAAACATAATGTCCAAGAGAAAGAGTTACCTCACTCCAAAGTCGATTTACTGTAGTCAAGTCTGAATCACAAGAAGCTTGCTTATCTCTCAATTCTTTCAGTTTGGCTTCAAGGTCAAGTAAATAATGCTTCTGTTCATCTAACTGCTGTACTAGTTTCTGATTCTGGTATTGAAGAACTGCAGCATCCACCTGCCAAGCAACAAATACATGAAACCACAATGGCCCACCTCACGGTCATGCCGGAGACATAGATAATAACAACAAATAAACAAAACAATGTAAAATATTCTCATCAATAAGAATATATTTCAGCAAAGTGATGAACCTGATTCCAGAAAGATTTCAGAAACAAGAGGCCCTCAGAATCAATCCTTCACAACAAAAAATGCCACACTTCCCCTAACAGCTTTTAATATCAAGGAATAACTAACTAGACCATCACCACCAAAGGAAGAAAGAAAGAAAGAAAACAACCACTATCAAGTTGGTTACGCTCACCCAGTCATTCTTTAAAATGGTGGACTGGCTATCTGGAGTGAAGTTTCACACCAGACTCAGAATGACACTTTGCAGCCGTCAATATTTCAAACAGATATCAGATCCAAGCATCTAAAATAAAATAACCCTAACCCTATCTGTCAAAATCCAGGTGTCCCCATCAAAAGATTTCATGGCCCGTTACAATACCACTTCAATTTGCATGGCAACCTCAATCAAGTGATAGCTTAACAAGACCTTAAATTATTTTTTAAAAAAACATCATGGCAACCACAGCTCCAAATATTTCACATGTAAACATCACTCAAACACTAAATCAACACTAAAGCACCCCCTTTTCAATCTAAACCCCAACCCATCAACCCCCATCCACAAAACAATTGCGTAAACAAACCATTTGAGCAGGGAATTTAACTAAAAATCAAAACTTTGACCAGTTTTCAAGCAAGGAAAAGCTTCAAACACAGCATCAGAACACTCACCAGCATTACAGTTGTGCACATACATACACAACAACCATGTATAAAATCCCATCAAACTCAATAAGATTTTCTACATATCTATTTGAATGCATCAACCCCCTTTTGAAAAAAGGATCGTTCAAATAAATCATTTTGGCAGAGAATTCAACGAAAAATCAAAACTTTCAACAGTCCTTAAACAAGGAAAAGCTTCAAACACAACATCAGAACATCCACCAGCATTAAAACCATGTACATACACATACAAGTAACACAAAAACCATATACAAAACCCCACCAAAGCCAATAAAAATTTATACATGTCTATTCGAATGCAAGAAATAAAATTTACAGAAAGATGAGTTGGTGTGCATGGTTGAAGCTTGCTCACCGGTTTGGGGCAGCTGGGAGAAGCAGGATCAAAATGAGCGCGCTTCTTCTGGTGTTCATCAGGGTCCTTGTTCTCCATTTCTTGAGTGCTCTGGAGTTCAATTTGCTGTGTGAGTGTGTGTTTCTTCGGTTTGTTCGAGGTCAGGTGCGAATGTAAGACCAATATTTATAGTGCGCATCCTTCTTGTAGTCTCCAGATTATCACACTGACGCATATAGCAGTCAGCAGTATTTGCTCAATCAGATTCTCCGATTCTCTTTGCCTCTTCTTTTGAGTAAACTTCTTCTTCTTGGGCCGAACTGGAGGACTGATATTTAAGACATTGGGTTGAATGGCACTTCTGGCTTCTACCTTGGTCCACGTTGTCGTTTTACACTATTTCAACTAGGGTGATTTGTTTAGAAGAAGTTGTTTGATCACTTTTCTTCTTCCTTGTTTTAATATTTGAGATTATTGGGGTTCATGTTAGTTCCCTTTTCTTTTCTTTTCTAGTTTTCATGATTGATTCTATATGGGTATAGAAAGATCTACACTAGTTGCCTTTGATGCAAGTATAAGCTAGACTGTTAGAAAGAGTGGAAAAAAAACTAACTTGTTGAGCGCGAGAATCACTTATTATGTTGAGAGTTCCACCATAATCATATGATAGATGAAATGTTTCAGAAGAAAGAAATGTACTATGAGGGACTTATACTCCTTTCTTTATGGCGGGATTCTGATGAAAAATCACTATTATATAGACTAATCAAATTGGATATCAGCACATCAATGTCGTCTAACATCTATTCAAACTTTATGGATTGGATGTAACATGATTGATAACCATCACTCTTAAATAGAAAAGTTTAATGCTATCGTGAGTTGCACCTTAAAAGCGTCAAAGAAGAGATGTGTGTGTCTTGGAAACCAAATGTGAAGCAAACAATATCAGTAATTTAAAAATCAGTTAGAACTCGACTTATACCTACACACCACCTCACACAATTTTTTTAGCACATACCCACACCAACCTCATTTATTAATCTGCCTAACATCCTCCAATATCTCAAACAACTTATAGTTAACAAATGGCCTAATTGTAGAGCTCAAAAAGTTACAAACAACATACATCATAAAGAGTTTCTTAAATTCTTCACCACCTTCACCTAAAGTCATCACCTTATTAACCAACCTATTACAGGGAATGTTTCCTAAAGAATCAAATCCAAACTCAGACTTCCACTTCTCCCTCAACTCTACATTCTTATTTTCACCCTTACCAAAGTTACTAACCGCAACCACCTCTTTATCACTATTAGGAAATCCTAAAAAATCGTGCACATCATCACAAGTAATAAGATACCTATCAGAACCAACTGTTTGAACACAACTAACGAGATTAAAGTTTGACACAAGGTAAGGAATAATCTGTTTGGGAAGAAGTGTAAAATTAATCTTCAATAAACCACTAAAACCAATCTCTTGCGCAGATTTCATCTGATTTATAGTCAACATGCAAGCCAACTCCCCCCCCCCACAATATTTCGCACTCCTAAAGGTCAATATTCTCCATATAAGTCTGGGCTTAATGTAAATAACATAATGGTCGGTACTGATCCTCTTTGTAGCGGCATCATTCCCATCTCCTTTGATATAGAAGAAGCCATGATCTGATATTCTGCTTTAACAACTTTAGTACTTGAGAAGATAAAAGTCTTGAAAAGCAAGTTGTGACATAAACCCACCAGAAAAATCAATCTAATAAAAAGTCACAATCAATCCAACCAGAGTCTTGCAAGGCTTCTTCCAATTTTGGTTCCAGCTCGTTTTTCTCAAGAAGAGACTTCTGAAGTTGATTCTCTAGCTGTACAATTTTGGCTCCTGAGTTCTCAACCACCTTTCTCAATGCTTTAGCTGACTCCAATTTCACTGTAAGTTCCTTCTCCCTACGTGCTATATAAGACCTCTCAGCCTGCATATTAATTACAGAGAAGCTACAGTATATTCCAAATCCAAAGAAAAACCATAACTTAAACGGATATGGTACCAAATGCTAAACCAAACCTGTACTGGAACTGCCATGGCGCTGCCTCTCCAGCTCAGCATTCTAGAGTTGGAGCCGATCGTTCCATAAGGTGTAAGGGCAAGACAAATACACATATTTGTCATCCTTCAGCTCATTCCGGAGAGTGAAATAAACACTCATTTATATACTGTACCAACTAAAAGGGAGGAAATTTCAGCTCCTCCAATATCCATGAACTTATTAAAGAAATATTACAAAATATTTTATAGAAAATAAATAGAACCACTTGGTCTTGCTAGATAGTTCTCTGCCAGTGCCTATGAACGACATCTTTTAGCACATTTCAATCTGCACCTTAAGCACAAGTGTATATAGCTTCAAAACATGCACATACATGCATTTATATACATAACACCCACACACACAAACCTTTGTCTCCTCAATAGAATCTTGCAGTTCTAGTGCACGTTTGGTCCTTTTTGCAGATTTTTCCGTAGATACAATTTCATTTGCTATGATGATGCCTGGCCATGTTCATGGATGGTCCACTTCTCTGCAATTTCAAATTAACAAGCTTTCTTCTACTATCTTCGAATTCTACCATTTTTCATCCAACTCACCTTAAAAGACAATCAAATTATACAAACCCCAAATACTCTAGCAAGCAATCATGCACACTAGAGTGTAAGTTAAGGAGATTCTGAAGGTTACAACAAAAAATTACACACATAACATGAGAGATAACAAAACAAGCAAAAATACAGATGATTTATTACCTCAGATATTGCAGTACCAATATTACATAAAGAGTAACAAAGCTTTTAGCCCCTAAGCTTTAACAAAATAAAAAGGTTCCATATAGTCCCTAACAACTAACCTTTAAAGTTTTAACTCTTTCAATGGAACCGGTTATACCCTCAGATTAAGGTCATCACGAGAAATTCATATGTCTAAATCCACAAAGGGCGACAAGAATAACAAAAAAAAATTAACCCTTCAGTCCACACCTTCACCCTCACCTAAACCTAACCCTCCAAAACCCGGTCAAACCAAGCAATTCTTGTTTTCCCCTTTTTGTCTCCTGATTTTTTTCTTCAAAATGCTACAAACACATGAGAGCTGAAAGGGGAAAAAAAGAAATAGGAAATCTTAAATTAAATTGAGGGAGCGATTTGCATTTTTTTACTTCCACCTTTATTCTCTGCAACAATTTTTCCCTTGCCTTTCCTCTTCATTTTTGACATCAACCGAGCAAATGAGGTGGTGAGTGGGGGAGTGCGGTGAAATTAGAGAGGTAGGTTATAATGGAGGCGCAAGTAAAGGTGGAAGAGTTAACTTATATGGTTACTATATAAAAGAAATACTCTGAAACCACACACTTGTGTCAACCATCGACAGGGGCATACTGGTCATTTCACAGGCAAGCCGAACATGTGCCCCTGCATGTGCTCTCAAGTGGCCGCCTAAACGATGTTATTTTGGGCACTATTTTTGTCCTTTTGTGCATCCCCTTTGTTAAACATTGCGGCGTCTACGTGTGCTGCCAGGTGGCTGCCTAAAACGACATCGTTTTGGGTACCCATTGGAGGGATATGGGTTCGAGAGGTACTTATTCGAGAGGAACCTATTCAAGAAGTACCCATTCGAGGTTCGAGAGGTGAAGTTTCCAGTGGAGATTCGGGAGGTGAGAATTCGAGTGGGGGGTTCGAGAGGTAATGGTTTGAGAGTTACCGATTCGAGAGCTAAAGGTTCAGGTGGAGAGGTTCGAGGGGTGAAGGTTCAGTTGAAGAGGTTCAAGTGGAGGGGTTCCATTGGAGGGGCTTGAAAGGTACCCATTCGAGAGGTGAAGGTTCAGGTGGAGAGGACTCAAGTGGAGGGGTTCGAGAGGTAGCAATTCGAGAGGTAAAGGTTGAAGTTCAGAGGGTTCAGGTGCAGGGGTTTGAGATGTTAAGGATCCAGGGGGGATTCAAGAGGTTAGAGTTTGAGAGGTACCCATTCGAGAGGTACCATTTTGAGAGGTGAACTTTCACGTGGAAGGGTTCCATTGGATGGGTTCTAGAGGTACCGATTTGAGAGGTGAAGTTTCAGGTGGAGGGGTTCCTTTGGATGGGTTCGAGAGGTACCCATTCGAGAGGTGAACTTTTAGGTGGAGGAGTTCATTGGATGTGTTCCAGAGGTACACATTTGAGAGGTGCCGATTTGAGAGGTGCCGATTTGAGAGGTGCCGATTCGAGAGGTACCCTTTCGAGAGGTACCAATTTGAGAGATGAAGTTTCTAGTGGAGGGGTTCCATTGGATGGGTTCAAGTGGTACCCATTTGAGAGGTGAACTTTCAGGTGGAGGATTTCCATTGGATGTGTTCGAGAGGTACGCATTCGAGTGATTCTATTCGAGAGGCGAACTTCCAGGTGGAGGAGTTCCATTGGATGGGTCGAGAGGCACATTTCGAGAGGTGAACTTTCTGGTGGAGTGGTTCCATTGGATGGGTTTGAGAGGTACCCATTCGAGAGGAACCATTTCGAGAGGTGAAGTTCCAGGTGGAGGTGTTCCATTGGATGGGTTCGAGAGGTGCCCACTCGAGAGGTGCCCATTCGAGAGGTGAAGTTTCAGGTGGAGGGGTTCCATTGTATGGCTTTAAGAGGTACCCATTCGAGAGGTGAACTTTCAGGTGGAGAAGTTCCATTGGATGTGTTCGACAGGTACGCATTCGAGAGGTACGCATTCGAGATGTGAACTTTTAAGTGGAGGGGTTCGATTAGATGGTTTCGAGTGGGACCCATTTGAGATGTGAACTTTCGGGTGGACGGGTTCGGGATTGGTTCGAGAGGTGGCCATTCGAGAGGTACCCACTCTAGAGGTGAAGTTTCAGGTGGAGGGGTTCCACTGGATGGGTTTGAGAGGTACCATTCGGGAGGTGCCCACTCGAGAGGTACCCATTCAAGAGGTACCCATTTGAGAGGTACCCATTTGAGAGGTACCCATTCGAGAGGTGAACTTCCAGGTGGAGGAGTTCCATTGGATGGGTTCGAGAGGTACCATTTCAAGAGGTGAACTTTCAGGCGGAGGGGTTCCATTGGATGGGTTTGAGAGGAACCATTTCGAGAGGTGAAGTTCCAGGTGGAGGTGTTCCATTGGATGGGTTCAAGAGGTCCCCACTCGAGAGGTCCCCATTCGAGATTCGAGAGGTGAAGGTTCCAGTGGAGATTTGAGAGGTGAGATTTTGAGTGAGGGGGTTCGAGAGGTAATGGTTCGAGAGCTGAAGGTTCAGTTGAAGGGGTTCAAGTGGAGGGGTTCCATTGGAGGGGCTCGAAAGGTACCCATTTGAGAGGTGAAGGTTCAGGTAGAGAGGGCTCAAGTGGAGGGGTTTGGGAGGTAGCAATTCGAGAGGTGAAGGTTCAAGTTAAGAGGGCTCAGGTGTAGGGGTTCGAGATGTGAAGGATCCAGGGGGGATTCGAGGGGTTAGAGTTCGAGAGGTATCCATTTGAGAGTTACCATTTTGAGAGGTGAACTTTCAGGTGGAGGGGTTCCATTGAATGGTTTCTAGAGGTACCGATTCGAGAGGTTTCATTCGAGAGGTACCCATTTGAGAAATGAAGTTTCAGGTGGAGGGGTTCCTTTGGATGGGTTCGAGAGGTACCCATTCGAGAGGTGAACTTTCAGGTGGAGGAGTTCCATTGGATGTGTTCCAGAGGTACACATTCGAGAGGTGCCGATTCGAGAGGTACCCTTTCGAGAGGTCCCAATTCAAGAGATGAAGTTTCTGGTGGAGGGGTTCCATTGGATGGGTTTGAGTGATACCCATTCGAGAGGTGAACTTTCAGGTGGAGGAGTTCCATTGGATGTGTTCGAGAGGTACGTATTCGAGACGTTCCATTCGACAGGTACCCATTTGAGAAGCGAACTTCCAGGTGGAGGAGTTCCATTGGATGGGTTCGAGAGGTACCATTTCGAGAGGTGAACTTTCAGGCAGAGGGGTTCCATTGGATGGGTTTGAGAAGTACGCATTCGAGAGGAACCATTTCGAGAGGTGAAGTTTCACGTGGAGGTGTTCCATTGGATGGGTTCGAGAGGTGCCCACTCGAGAGGTCCCCATTCGAGAGGTGAATTTTCATATAGAGGGGTTCCATTGGATTCATTGGAGAGGTATGCATTCGAGAGGTGAAGTATCAGGTGGAGGGGTTCCGTTGGATCCATTTGAGACGTCCTCATTCGAGACATGTGGTTTCATACCGAGAGGTACCATTCGAGAGGTACACATTGGATGGGTTCGAGCGGTACCCATTCGAGATGTACCCATTCGAGATGTGAACTTTCAGGTGGAGGGGTTCGACTGGATGGGTTCGAGAGGTGGCCATTCGAGAGGTACCCACTCTAGAGATGAAGTTTCAGGTGGAGGGGTTCCATTGGATGGGTTCGAGAGGTACCATTCGAGAGGTACCATTCGAGAGGTACCATTCGAGAGGTGCCCATTCGAGAGGTGCCCACTTGAGAGGTACCCATTCAAGAGGTGCCCACTCAAGAGGTACCCATTCGAGAGGTTCCCACTTGAGAGGTGCCCACTCGAGAGGTGTTCCATTGGATGGGTTCGAGAGGTATCATCCGAGAGTTACCCTTTCAGGAGGTACCCATTCGAGAGGTGAAGGTTCAGATGGAGAGGTTCTATTGGATCCATTCAAGAGGTACCCATTCGAGAGGTGAAGTTTTAGGTGGAGGGGTTCGATTGGATGGGTTCGAGAGGTACCATTCCGAGAGGTAAAGATTCAGGTGGATGGGTTCGATTGGATGGGTTCGAGCAGTACCCATTCGAGATGTGAACTTTCAGGTGGAGGGGTTCGACTGGATGGGTTCGAGAGGTGGCTATTCGAGAGGTGGCCATTCGATAGGTACCCACTCTAGAGGTGAAGTTTAAGGTGGAGGGGTTCCATTGGATGGGTTCAAGTGGTACCATTCGAGAGGTACCATTTGAGAGGTACCATTCGAGAGGTGCCCACTCGAGAGGTACCCATTCAAGAGGTACCATTTGATTGGATAGGTTCGAGAGGTACCATCCGAGAGTTACCCTTTCAGGAGGTACCCATTCGAGAGGTGAAGGTTCAGATGGAGAGGCTCCATTGGATCCATTCGAGAGGTACCCATTCGAGAGGTGAAGTTTCAGGTGGAGGGTTTTGATTGGATGGGTTCGAGAGGTACCAATTCAAGAGGTACCATTCCGAGAGGTGAACTTTCAGGTGGAGTGGTTCGATTGGATGGGTTCGAGCAGTTCCCATTTGAGATGTACCCATTCGAGATGTGAACTTTCAGGTGGAGGGGTTTGACTGGATGGGTTCAAGAGGTGGCCATTCGAGAGATGGCCATTCGAGAGGTACCCGCTCTAGAGGTGAAGTTTCAAGTGGAGGAGTTCCATTAGATGGGTTCGAGAGGTACCATTCGAGAGGTACCCACTCAAGAGGTACCCATTCCAGAGGTACCATTCGATTGGATAGGTTCGAGAGGTACCATCTGAGAGTTAACCTTTAAGGAGGTACCCATTCGAGAGGTGAAGGTTCAGATGGAGAGGTTCCATTGGATCCATTCGAGAGGTACCCATTCGAGATGTGAAGTTTCAGGTGGAGGGGTTCCATTGGATGGGTTCGAGAGGTACCCATTCCAGAGGTGAAGTTTTAGGTGGAGGGGTTCCACTGGATCCATTCGAGAGGTGTAGTTGTAGGTGGAGCGATTGGATGGGTTCGAGAGGTACCAATTCTAGAGGTAACCATTCGAGACGTCAACTTTCAGGTGGAGGGGTTCGATTGGATGGGTTCGAGATGTGGCCATTCGAGA
The DNA here is from genome assembly GCA_037428765.1 of Rubia yunnanensis. Classification (NCBI taxonomy): domain Eukaryota; kingdom Viridiplantae; phylum Streptophyta; class Magnoliopsida; order Gentianales; family Rubiaceae; genus Rubia; species Rubia yunnanensis. The sequence goes on from CM075062.1 coordinate 130,329,545, forward strand.
GGTTCCCACTTGAGAGGTACCCACCCGGTGGGGCCTACAAATCAATCCTCGAGGGAACCACCCCTGGAGGATCTCGCATGTACCCCTCGAACCATTGCCACCAACTCAAACCCGCAGTACCCTCGATAGCAATCCACGAACCACCACTCGAGGGGTTATACATCCAGCATTTGAGATTACGTCATCTTTGAGGGGTTACATCATTTTCGAGGGGCTAGACATCCAATAGTCCACAAACCACCACTCAAGGAGTTAAACATCCACCCCTCGAGAGGTTACACATCCATCCCCCGAAGGGTTAAATTTCAACCCCTCGAGAGCATTCCATGTTATTCATACCACCTGTCGAAGGGGTTAGTCACCCCTCGAGGGGTTAGTGAACCACCCTTCGAGGATCTTGATATCTAGCAGTCGAGGTTACATCCACTTCATCTTCGAACCACCACTCGAGGAGTTAAACATCCACCCCTCGAGAAGTTATACCTCCAGCACTCGAAGGGCTACCCCTTGAGAAGTTATACCTCCAGCACTCGAAGGGCTACCCCTCGAGAGAATAGACATCCAGCACTCGAAGGGTTAAACAAGCATCCCTTGAGGGTTAAACATCCAGCACTCGAAGGGTTAAACAACCACCCCTCGAGGATAGACATCCAGCCCTCGAGAGCAATCGAGATCACATCAACACATGAATCACTCCTCGAGGGTGTAGATTCCCGCCATCATTTCGAGCCATGTACCTCTCAAGACATTCATGTCTCGAATCAGTAATTATCCATAACTCGAGAGTGCATGTTCCCTCTCAAATCCATTATGCACAATCCACCTGTCATGGGTACAGTTTCCACTTTGAGAGCATCCACACCTCGTGAGTACATTCATTCGAGAGCAATTGTACCTTGCATCCATACCATTCAAGGCATCATTCCATCATTCAAGGAATCATTCCACCACTCGAACTACCATTCGAGGCTTCAAGCTGCTAGGGTTTAAGACCCATGACCTGGCCTTATCTTTTAATGGGTCATTTGACCCGACCGCCTTGAACCGGGTTGGAACCCTAGGGAGCCTCTACCCCGTATCTTCTTTCTCGGGTTGAATGGCCCGATGGCGCCCTAAAACAGGTTGAGCGCCTAAATTTGAGTCCTCCCCTAGAACGCATTTTTTCGGCACCGATGAGTTGCCGAAAACTGGCAAAATTTAAAGAATCCACCAATTATGAAAAAAATCTGCTCCTCCATTCGTCTTGATCTGGGCATTCTCATGAAATTGAAAAACAAGGACAACACATTGGGTATACCATCATTGATGATTCCGATAAAAAAACAATCCACTATGGTCGGTCGTCGAATGGCTCAATTCAACCAACACATAGCTAAACATCTCCTAACATCCATCTTGAACCTGACTAGCCCCAAAGCATGAGCCCATCCAACAATAACATTCCAACACCCAAAATCAAGAATTCCACTTCTCGAATCTACTATGGAACTTTCACCACTCGAATCTGTACCTCCCGAACCTTCCGCTCCAACCAACTACCTCTCGAACTTCTACTGCAACCTTCACATCTCGAATCCGTACCTCTCAAACCCCTCCACTTGAACTCTCTCCACCTGAACCTTCACCTCTCGCCATCTCCACGCTTCAATTACATGTATAATTGGTACATTTATAGCTTAAATTACAGCTCTTTTAACATTCCTATACAATTTCTATAATTTGTTAACATTTATAACTTATTTTTCCTTTGCCTTGCTCAATCTTCCTTTTCTGATTAAAAGTAGCAAGCCGCACCTAGAGCTCGACATGAAAGTGAATCCGCTTCTTTACCTTTATAACGCATATTCAGTCGTACCGGCATGGCCCACAAATGTTTTTGATCGGTAGGAATTCGCCCGTGAGGCAACTTTCCTAGTCAAAAGGGGTTAATATATTGATTTGATTTGTCGATCCTCAAAAACCCTTTTCCACTAAGTGATTGCTTAGGGACCTTAGCGTACGATTTGGGCTGTTTCCCTCTCGACTTTGGATCTTAGCACCCAAAAAGTCTGTATGTACAAACGATCTAGGCCTGTATTTGGAGTTTCCTTGGGGTTGGTAAGGCGAAATGGGGACACCCTAGCCCATTGAGTGCTCTATCTCGTGTTGGTGTTTTATAAAACACAAAGCTATTTAAGTATAATTGGATTCGAGTAATTGTAAACTCGGGATGTTAAAACAAGTTTGGTGGTGCGGAGTGCACATTTGTATAAACTATCTACGAGTTTACAGGTTCATATGATGAGGATTAATTATGTTGGTGATAACTAACATGGCTTGTCCTGGAAAGATATATCATTTCAGAATTTATTATAATTTTGATATGATGGTGTGTCGGCAAAGTCTTGGGAAAGACGGTCTTTCCATAGGCTTATGGAAAGACGGGTTTTGATTAGAATAATAAAAGGTAAAAGGTCTTAGTTGCAATATTAAAGTTTTAGTATGAAACATATAGTAGTTATAAAATTTATAACCCGGCTCATGCAACACGAAAATTTTATCTTAATTTTTCTAATTTACACTTTAAACCTTGGTCTTTCCATAACTTATGGAAAGACCGTCTTTCAAGAGACGCACTGATGGAAATGATAAGGATGATATCAGATTAAATACGATACATTGAATGTTGTAGTGCAATGTGGAAAGATGTATCGTGTGAAAAAATTGCATCATTTCAGAATTTATAATTCTGATAGGTTCATTGTTTAATGTAGAATGATGAAGTGTTATGTCTTTTCACGACATTAGTTTCTTATAAATACATGCATTCGCATGGTTGGTTGAATACACACAATACAGAAGTGAAAATCTTAGAATTTTCAGATTTACTCAGTAACCAAAAACACAGTCACTCATTAGTATTCTTCTGATTCAAGCCTAGAACAGGAGGGATTCTCGATTGTTTTATCCTCGAAGGGAATTCGTGTAACCCAAGGCGGTAATAGGGTCGAATTACTCTTTAAGGAAAGCGTACGTAACGCGACTCACATCGATATCCAAGAAAGATTTTACCACCATCATCCAATCGTGATTTTACCATTCCAATGGAATGGAGAATTACAGCATTTTACCCAACAATCTTAAAGAGTAATTCGATTTTATTTTTAAAAAGCATTGGATGATAAGTTGGGCGGTTCGACCATGAAAGATTGCGTATAATGCGATGGTGCACCATATAAAGAATGGTGTGCAAAGATGCGCATGCATAGAGGGATTCGGTGGTGCGAAGAAGCTTATGTGTGGTTTGGATCTAATCCATTTAACATGACTTTTGGATTCACGTGAAATACAGTTTGACCCCTACAAAGGTTAGAATCCAATTTATATGTGCTTATGAATTGATTAATGAGTGATATATAGTGCATTGTGAAAAAATATATACATGTTAAATCAGTTTTACTGATAATTTGTGATTAACTATCCTTTTAAATTGAATAATAAGGATGTGAATAATTTCTATGAATGAATTGCATGGTAATAATATTTTGAAAACATGCAAGGAAATATTATATTTGTAGCAAAAAGTTGCAGATTAAATTTTATATCTGGATGTGAAATTGTGTTATACATTGGTTTCTATCTGCATCCGTATTTATACATACTTGTGAAATTATGTTATACATTGGTTTCTATCTGCATCCGTATTTATACATACTTGTGAAATTATGTTATACATTGGTTTCTATCTACATCCGTATTTATACATACTTATAAAGGTGGTGGTGTATAGTGTTTGACTCCTTGATTGAAAGGATGAGGATGAACTAAGGATGTGTACGGGATGCAGTGTTGGCGGTATGCTCAACTTACTGCATTGTCATGTGGAAAAATACACAATTCAGATTTTATTATAATTATGATAACTACGGTACAAAGGATGTGGAAAATGTAATCATTTACGTGAAAAGATATGTTTTTTTTAGAATTCATTTCTGACAACTGAGATACATTGTATGTGGAAAATATAATCATTTGTGGAGGAGAAGAATCAATGGCATGAAAGAGATAAGTACTTTTATTCATAAGTTTTTAATTTCAATTTTGAAATATTGGTGCATGATGATATGTTTGTGATATCTATATATGAAAGAGAAATATTGTTCATGTATGATTGATGTAAACTGCTGGTAAAGAGGCAGAATGGTTATAGAATTCAGTATATGAAATTTTGTTATGGCCTAAGCCGGTAGATGACTAAGGCTTATAGTGAAGTGTTTAATGAAAAATTTAAACACTTGGGCGCTAGGCATAGCGTGAGTCATGACTTAATAACTCATGTGTTATTTTAGTTGATTTTGTAAGATATCAACACAATCTAGCAGAACACTTGACGAAGTGAGTAGTTAGGGACTTGATAAATAAGTCGGTGATTGGGATGGGTTTAAATCCTATTTAAATCTTTGATAATGGGATACCCAATTTTGCTCTGATACGACGTTAGAGTAAAATTCAATGAGGAAGGCCTATTGTTTGAGATTGAAACATATGATTTCATATCCCGAATTTAATATGTTTGGACCTGCATGGAAGTTAGGTTGAAGTTTTAACTTCTTAATGGATCCTTTGACAAAGTACAATTGCAGGTGTACGATTAAAGAGATTCACCTATATGAAGTGCGAAGTGTAGCCGCTTCAATAAGTCCAGGCTTGGCTTTGTATGCACTCATGAATGGATAGGGACACATGGCTTATATAGTGTCAAGCTTATACTTTTGAGTTGTATTTGAACTTGTGTGTGGATTATCTTCAAGTGTTCAAATGGGTTGAAGGGTTCAATCTTTAGAGACACCCCGATTCTCGAATATTTGGAATGTGTAGTTCACTAAGGTGAAAATTCAATCTTCAAGACATTTTCATTTATGCACTTGTTTGGTTTGGTTGTTGGATTTTCCGAATCAAGGATAATACTTAAATGGGGGAGGATTGTTAGTGTTTTATAAAACACAAAGCTATTTAAGTATAATTGGATTCGAGTAATTGTAAACTCGGGATATTAAAACAAGTTTGGTGGTGCGGAGTGCACATTTGTATAAACTATCTACGAGTTTACAGGTTCATATGATGAGGATTAATTATGTTGGTGATAACTAACATGGCTTGTCCTGGAAAGATATATCATTTCAGAATTTATTATAATTTTGATATGATGGTGTGTATTGTCTAACTTCTCTTTGATGGAAATGATAAGGATGATATCAGATTAAATACGATACATTGAATGTTGTAGTGCAATGTGGAAAGATGTATCGTGTGAAAAAATTGCATCATTTCAGAATTTATAATTCTGATAGGTTCATTGTTTAATGTAGAATGATGAAGTGTTATGTCTTTTCACGACATTGGTTTCTTATAAATACATGAATTCGCATGGTTGGTTGAATACACACAATACAGAAGTGAAAATCTTAGAATTTTCATATTTACTCAGTAACCAAAAACACAGTCACTCATTAGTATTCTTCTGATTCAAGCCTAGAACAGGAGGGATTCTCGATTGTTTTATCCTCGAAGAGAATTCGTGTAACCCAAGGCGGTAATAGGGTCGAATTACTCTTTAAGGAAAGCGTACGTAACGCGACTCACATCGATATCCAAGAAAGATTTTACCACCATCATCCAATCGTGATTTTACCATTCCAATGGAATGGAGAATTACAGCATTTTACCCAACACCTCGGGCCAGCGACATCAGGCGGCTAAAGAAGGAAACTCGAAAGGGTTGCCTTTTGAAGCGTTCGCCGGTAACCAAAGCCTCACTCATTCCCTTTGATTATGTCTAGCCAAACTAGACATATTCTATGTGTGCAAGACTGTAACTATATCCGCTAAATCGAACAAAATAAATATTCTATTTACCAAGAAGTCGCTTAATCTCATAATGTTCCATTGTGTTATTCTGGATACAAGCATTGATCTCATCAGCATATTCTTTGTGCTTCATCTGAAAATTACCCATCATTTTTGCGCAGAGTATCAACCTCATCTCTCATCACATCCTTAACCTTGCCAGATAAGACTACAGGGTCTACTAGAGGCACATCATATACATGGAAATGATAAGGACATGATAGAGATAGAAGTGATAGAAAAAAAATTTATTTAACAAATAAATCACCACACACTGAACAGGAATCCTAATCAATGTTCCAACTGACCTTCCGTGAAAGGATTTTAAGGAAATCCTAGGCTATATTATTGTAGAAATAAGGGTAATAATTGTGTGTCTATATTCATGAATTCAGGATACGTTATATAGCAGTACATGATACCTATACAAGCTAGGAAAAGGTTTTAGAATACAATTAAATCTATAATTATGGTAAGAATACAAATCCAATTCCAATTCCTTAACACTCCTCCTCAAGTTGGAGCATGAGGATCGAAAATTCCCAACTTGCCAAGTAAAGAATGGAACTGGTTACGTCTGAGAGCTTTAGTGAACAAATCCGCTGGTTGGTCTGTCGTACGGATATGTTGAGTAGCAATAGTGCCAGATTGGACAAGATCTCGGACAAAATGACAATCAACTTAAATGTGCTTCGTGCGTTCATGAAAAACCGGGTTGGCTGCTATGTGGAGAGTAGATTGACTGTCACAAAATAATTTCATAGGAAAAGAGTGAGAAACCCCTAAGTCCTTCAGTAAGGACCTAAGCCATAACAACTCACAGCAGGTAACTGCCATAGCACGATACTCTGCTTCAGCAGAAGACCAAGAAACAGTAGGTTGCTTCTTAGTCTTCCAGGAAACCGGAGAATCACCAATCATAACAAAATAACTAGATACAGAACGCCTAGTAATTGGACATGCGGCCCAATCTGAACCACAATAAGTAGTCAATTGTAGAGTACTACGGGAAGAAAGAAATAAACCTTGACCAGGATGACTCTTCAAGTAGTGCAACACACGAACCGCAGCTTGCCAGTGAGGAACACAAGGAGACTTCATGAATTGCGCAAGAGTATGAACTGAATAACTAAGTTCAGGACGAGTAATAGTCAGATATATCAGGTGCCCAACCAAACGGCGATACTGCTCTGGGTCATGGTAGGCTGGACCTTCAACACGTGCCAAATCATGTTGTTGCTCCATCGGAAAATCAATTGGTTTGGAAGCAGATAAACCTGTATCAGATAGGATGTCCAAAGCATATTTCCTTTGCGAGAGAAACATCCCCTCCGGTCTTCTAGCAATCTCTATGCCCAAAAAATACTTAAGCAAACCAAGGCCCTTCATGTGAAAATAAGAACCCAAGTATTTCTTGAACTCAGAGATGAGCGAAAAAGAACTACCAGCAATAACCAAATCATCCACATAAACCAGAACATGTAGAGAAACTGATCCACGGAAATAGACAAATAAAGAGTAATTAGCCTTACTCTGAACAAAACCAAAAGCCCGTAAAGCCTGAGACAGTTTAGCAAACCAATTTCAAGGATCTTGACGAAGACCATAAAGAGATTTCTGAAGGTGAAAAACCTGAACTGGAGGTACAGCATAGCCAGGCGGAGGACACATGAACACTTCCTCATGAAAATCACCATGCAGGAAGGCATTATGAACATCACTCTGATGCAGTTCCCAACCTTTTATAACAGCAACAGACAGGAACAATCTAACAGAACTCATCTTCGCAACTGGAGCAAAGGTTTCAGTGTAATCAATTTCTTCAACCTGGAATTCCAAGAACCACTAGGCGTGCCTTGTGACGTTCAATAGTACCATCTGAACAAAACTTCATCCGGTATACCCATTTGCACCCAAGAGCCTTCTTATGCGCAGGCAAAGGAGACAAAGTCCAAGTCCAATTTCGCTCCAGGGCAGTAAGTTCCTCAACCATAGCATCTCGCCAATGAGAATGACAGGAAGCCTTAGAGTAAGTAGTGGGATCTGTACTAGAAGTTACAGCACCCAAAAATCTAGAATGCATACTAGAAAAATTATCACAATTTACATAATCAGTAAGAGGATAGAGAACACCTGAGGAAAGTGATGACGCATGAGGGAACGTAGTCGAAGGGGGGGGGTCTTCAGTAGTAAGAGCACAAGCATGATCTTCACAGTAGTAATCTGCCAAGTATGATGGAGGATTACGAGATCGAACACTCTGTCTGGTAGGTGGCAACTCAGCAGCGGAACTGTCCGGTACCAGAGAAGCCGGTAAAGTAGATACCAAGGATGTAGCATCAACGGTGACTGGCGGAGAATAACCGGCAGCAGACGGCGAAAGTTGGCCGGCAGTGGCCGGCGTGGCGGTACCGTCATCGGGCGACAGAGGACTCGCTGGCGTTGACCTACCGATGATTACCGGTCGGCATTGACTGGTATTTACTAGCTGGCAACGACCGGCATTGACTGGACGGCGTTGACCGGCGGTGACCGGTAAGACAGTAGTCGGCAGCAGCTGGCCACCGGCGGTCAGTGGAAGGCCAATGGCTACCGGCGGCGGTGGATTGGCAGCGGAAGGTTGAACAAAAACTTCGTGCGGATCCGGCGAGAAGGAGGAGGAATCCAGTGGTGGTGTGATGGCACCGCCAGGTTCATCGAATAAAGTAGATAACGAAGTTGTACGGGAACTAGTCTTCAAAGAAATCAGAATCCCGACTGTTAAAGATCACTCGGGATTCCAAGTCAAAAAGGCGATAGCCTTTCTTTCCAGCAGGTTAACCAAGAAACAGACACCGCCGACTTCATGGTGCAAACTTATCACGATATCTGGGAACATGAGCAGCAAAACACAAGCATCCAAAAACCCTTAAGGATGAATAATTTGGAGCTTGCCCATAAAGCAACTCAAAGGGAGTACGACCGTTGAGATGCTGAGTCGGTGTTTGGTTGATCAGGTAGGCAGCTATAAGAACACATTCTCCCCAAAATTCAATAGGAAGACTGGCTTGGAACCGTAAAGCACGCGCCACATTGAGTAAATGACGATGCTTTCTTTCAACCCGACCATTCTGTTGCGGTGTGTCAACCATAGATATCTCAAAAATGATCCCAGATGCAACAAAATGAGATCACAAAGGCAGAGATTCAGTCCCATTATCAGCCCGAACACGTTTTATGGTTCGGCCCCACTGATTCTTCACTAAGGCACTAAATTCTAAAAATCTAGAGGCTACTTCAGACTTAGCGACCATAAATAAACCCAAACAGCTCAGAAATAATTATCGACTATCATCAAAAAATAAAATGCACCACTAGAGGATGGAGTTCGATAAGGTCCCCAAATATCACAATGTACTAATTCAAATAATGTAGTAGCATTTGTAGAACTTAATGGAAAACTATGTCTAGGCTGTTTTGCTCTATAACATACAGAGCAAGGTATAGTAATATTATTTTTGCTAAAATCAAGAGTTGGAATAGAAGACAACACCGTAGATGATGGATAACCAAAACGTTGATGCCATAAATCAGATGAAGAAACCGAAGCAACTGTCAGAATAGACTGCAGGATATGAGGACGAATGCGAGTATCCAATAGACGAAGCCAATAAACCCCCCTTTCTGTTCATCCACGCCAATCACAATCCCCGTACTGATTTTCTGTAAAATGCAATAATTTTCAGTAAACAAGGCTAGACATTTTAAGGCAGATAACAATCTAGAGCATGATAATAAATTGAATCGCAAAGTAGGTATGTAGAGCACATGAGTAAGGGTGACATCACCAAAACAAATAGACCCATATTGTGTAGTAGCGACACAGATCCATCCGGCAGTATAACATTCACAATACTGGTAGCAGTAGTAATATCAGTAAGAGAACCTTTTTCACCAATCATGTGATATGAGGCTCCCGAATCAAGAATCCAAGGTAAAGTAGATTTACCTACACTACCACAGAGACCTCCCTTTAGCACCGGCTTTTAAAACCGGTGCTAAAAATCTATTAGCACCGGTTTTTTAATTTTTAACACCGATTTTAAAAATCGGTGTTAATTTAACACCAATTTTTTAATTTTAACACCGATTTTTTAAAAATCGGTGCTAAATTTTACAATAGCACCGGTTTTTAAAAACCGGTGCTAAAAATTTGAAAATTTTATTTTTCCCGCCAAAGAAATAGCCAAAATTTTTTAAATAGCACCGGTTTTGAAGATATTAGCACCAGTTTTTAAAAATTGGTGCTAAATATTTGTAAAATTCTATCTTCCCGCAAAAAAAATTCAAAATAGCATCGGTTTTAGTAAAAAATAGCACCGGTTTTTAAAACCGGTGCTAAAAAATTAAAACTTAGCACCGATTTTTGGTAAAAGATAGCACCGGTTTTAAACCGATGCTAAAAATTTTTGAGACTCATTTCCCGCCAAAGAAATAGCAAAAAATTTAAAATAGCACCAGTTTTTAAAAACCGGTGCTAAATATTTGTAAAATTCTATCTTCCCGCCAACAAATTCAAAATAGCACCGGTTTCAGTAAAAAATAACACCAGTTTTAAAAATCGGTGCAAAAAATTAAGGAATAGCACCGGTTTAAAAACCGGTGCTAAAACTTAAAACTTAGCAGTGGTTTTTTGTAAAATTTAGCACCGTTTTAAAAAACCGGTGCTGAAATTAAAAAAATAGCACCATTTTTTTAAAAATAGCACCGATACCGGTGCTAAAAATTTTCTATACTCATTTTCCCGCCAAAGAAATAGCCCAAAATTTTAAAATAGCACCGGTTTGGAAAAAATTAGCTCCGGTTTTGGAAGAAAATAACACCGGTTTAAAAATTTTCCGCCAAAGAAATCGCCAAAAAAAATTTCCCGCCAAAGAAATTGCAATTTGTTTTTTAAATAGCATTGGTTTTGGAAGAAAATAGCACCAGTTTAAACCGGTGCTAAAAAATTATAAATTTTTCCCGCCAAAAATATTTCTCCACCCAAAGAAATCGCCAAAAACTTCTAAATATTTTTCGAAATTTTTGAAATTTTTGAAATTTCCGCTAAAGAATTCAAAAATAATTCGCTAAAAATGGCAAATAACCTTCCCAAAAATTTCAAAAGCTGGGAGCAGCTGCGCAGCCGCTCTAAGCTTTTTTTTAAACTTTTAAAATCGTTCACTTCTTTTGTTGACTTTAACTAATGACTAAGTTAAGTTAAATTAATCAACGATCAACCTTCACTGACCTCATATATACAAATAAGAATAAAATTTGTTTACATTAACTAATTAACGTTCAACCCTTAATTGATATAGTATACATAAATACAACTTTAACAAGTTATCGGTGAAACTTTACTTTACTTTCAATATATAAACACTGATAACTAGGTCGATTTTGACTAATCAACGATCAACCTATACTTGACTTTCAATATATAATCATTAAAAACAAAGTTGACTTTAACTAACTAACGGTCAAACTTTATTTGAATTAGTATATGATAAATACTAATAAAAAATGTTTGACTGTCTAATCAACAGTCAAACCTTAGTTGACTTTCTATATATAAATACTAATCAACGGTCAAACATTACTCGACTTTCAATATATAAACACTAATAACTAGATTGACTTTGTCTAATCAACAGTCAAACTTTACTTAGCCTTCAATAAATAAACACTAATAACAAAGTTGACTTTAACTAATCAACTGTCAAACTTTATTTGAATTAGTATATAATAAATACTAATAACTAGGTTGACTTTGTCTAATCAACGGTTAAACCTTACTTGACTTTCAATATATAAACACTAATAACAAAGCTCACTTTAACTAATCAACGGTTAAATTCTACTTGACTTTCAATATATAAACACTAATAACTAGGTTGAGTTTGTCTAATCGACGGTCAAACTTTACCCGACTCCCTCTCTCTATGTAGAAATACTAGTGACTAAACTGACTTTAACTAATCAACGGTCAAACTTTACTTTACTTTCAATTTATAAACACTAATAACTAGGCCGACTTTGTCTAAACAACAGTCAAACTATACTTGACTTTCAATATATAAACACTAATAACAAAGTTGGCTTTAACTAATCAACGACCAAAGTTTATTTGAATTAGTATATAATAAATACTAATAACTAGGTTGACTTTGTCTAATCAACGGTCAAACCTTACTTGACTTTCAATACATAAACACTAATAACAAAGTTGACTTTAACTAATCAACGGCCAAACTTTATTTGAGTTAGTATATAATAAATACTAATAACTAGGTTGACTTTGTCTAATCAACGGTCAAACCTTACTTGACTTTCAATACATAAACACTAATAACAAAGTTGACTTTAACTAATCAACGGTCAAACTTTATTTGAATTAGTATATAATAAATACTAATAACTAGGTTGACTTTGTCTAATCAACGGTCAAACATTACTTAACTTTCAATATATAAACACTAATAACAAAGCTGACTTTAACTAATCAACGGTCAAACTTTACTCGACTTTCAATATATAAATACTAACAACTAGGTTGACTTTGTCTAATCAACGGTCAAACTTTACTTGACTCTCTCTCTATATGGAAATACTATGTTGACTTTAACTAATCAATGGTCAAACCTTAATTAACTTTTGATATATAAATGCTAATAAGCAATTTAACTTTAACTAATAACTAAGTTGCCTTTACAGTAATATAATAAGAGTAGGTCTCCTGACAGGTGGCCTGTCCATAAGCTTAAGGACGAGCCACTTATTTCTTACCTTATATACTGTATTTGTTAAATTACACACAAAATTTAAAATTTTTGAAAATATTTTTTAAAATCATATATTTTTATATTTTCACCTTTAAATACATTTTATTACTTTTTTTAACTTATAAAATGCAATATCTAAATTTTATAAAAAATTACAACATTTAAGTTAAATGCCCCTGTGAATTGATTATAAGCTTATGGAAAGACTGTCTTTCCTGAATTTTTCCCATATAATAATTATTGAAAATTCTGCAATAAAAAATGAAATTTAAATCAATTTATTTTTGATAAATCTAATCCATTAGTATACTTAGATACATTGAATCTCAGCCTTTAAAATCGCATCATATATAAGGAAAAACTGTTATCTCCTTCGCTGAAACCCTCCTCACTTCCCTTCCTCGACGGCGGAACTACACCTTCTTCGTTGATGGCTCACTCCCTCCACTCCACACCACCGCGAAGCCCCCGCTGTCGAGAAGCCCCCCACCGCGAAGCCCCTCCACCACTGCAAAGCGCCCCATCCGTTGAGAAGTTCCTTGCGCCGAGAAGTTCTCCACCCCCGAGAAACCCTTCTGCGCCTCTACGAATCTGTCCCGCTGAAGTTGATGCCCTCTGCCTCTACGGATCTGTCCGGCACCAGATCCGTTATCCTACAGCTCCACTTCCCCCTCTCTAGGCCGCCACACTCCTTCCACCGTTCATCGCTCCTCCACCATTCTCCGATCATCCCTCCTCTACCATTCACCGTGAGTCATCCCTGAAGAGGGCTTGGGATGGATTCTCAAGTGTTGGTTCTCTTGGCCTTTTGCTTATAGGTGGCTTAAGTACTTCCATTGGTGAGTCATGTTTCTTAAATCAACTCTTTGAATTGGTTTTCTATTTTTTAAGCCCTTTGATTGATCATTTCTGGATATATATGAACATGGGTTTTTCCTTAATTATGTGTGTAAAGTATGGAGAATTTTGGTGCTTATGTTTAATTGGAATGGCAATGTGTGAAACAAGGAGTATGTATAACATATGTTCTGGGTTTTGAGTATTGGTGTTGCTTAGACATGTTTACATTTCTATTAGGTATGTAGAAAATGATATAATGAACTAGGCTGTTTGATTCAGCATGCCTTTTGTGAATTGTGGATGCTAGTCTAAAATGGCTCCTATATCTGGTTCTGGTATTGTTTCCTTCAGTTTTTCTGAAGCACCTGCGTGACCTTGTACTCGGTTACACCAGAATCCCAGTGTCTTTACATTCCTAAGGGTTTTTGAGTTGTATGGTAGTTTTTGAAGAGGAGTGTCTTTGATGGTTTAAATTTCAAAAGAGAGTATTGGTTCGCCCATGACATATCATGAATTAGGCTGTTTTATTTTGTTACTATATTGGAAGTTGGACTTCTTTTTCTAGAGGACTTATTGTAAGAACAAACGCCCACTAAGTGTTACTGTGTTTGCAAACACCTCAGACTCGGTTGAGTTTTGAAGGTGACTTGTCATTCTATAGATGATACATTACAATTTTGTTACACATTAGTGGTTGCTGATACTTATCTTCCATATACTGCTTAGGTGTGTTGCTTTTGGTTCTTAATTAAGTTTTGGACATGAAGATGTTGGGCCTTCTACAGGTGATGCTTCTGCTCATACTGTTTAGTTAAGTGTCTCAATTGGCTATGAATGTACTAATTTACTGTGGACACATTAAAATATCCCGGTTGCTAGATCTGTGACACCTACTTCTTCAAATCATAATGTATTTCTAACTTTCCATTTGTGTACGCCCATCTTACATACTATGAACCTTCAAGGTTTTGAGTTTCCAAAAGGCTAATAGTGACGAATTCTATAAACACACGCCCAATAAAGTTGTAATCTTCATGCCAGAGGTATTTATTCATTACAGCTTTGTTTTGTTTTTTGCATTTCCAGAGTTGTTGGATTACTGATGCTTCTTTGCATTTCTATAGGACTCAACAATGCATATGGGAAACACATAGAGACTTGGTAGCAAGAAAACATTGTTGCAGACTCTTGATTGTGTCACTGCTAAACTGTATGAACTTTGTCGTATCATGTGAAATGCATGGTTGTTGGCCCATTTGTTATGAATGCTACAAGTTAAATGATGACTTTTGAGGGAAAAGCAAACATATTTTGAGTCCCACTCAAATGAAGTTTCTGTTGATGCTTGATGATATGTTTCACTTTGGCATTTTTATGTTGTATTTTACTTTAAACATTTTTTTGCTCTGTAGCATATGATTTATGTGAGTAATATTGTTACAGTCATTTCATTAATGTTATGAATCAGCATAGGAAGAATATGATAGATATGTGTTTATCTTGGTGGATTATTTTATGCTTTACTTTACCGAATGTTGATGTGTGACTGAATCAAATTGAGTTATGTAGCCTCGTTAAGTACTCAAGGTTGATATACTGATATGAATGTCTTTATTCTGGTATAAGCTTCTGGTATAAGCTTATGGCATGGTTTCCAGTGATTTATTGAATAAGCTTCTGGCATGGTGAGATTGATTCCTCTCCAAGGTCTCCGCCGCAATGTTTAGTCACATAGATTATTAGTTTTATACCATAATTTTTTTGGGTTTTATTTCTATATTATCAATTTTGTGAAGTTAAATTTATTATTAAATTGATGTCCTATTAAATTGTTAGTTTTAGGTCATTTTCTCTTCCTCTGAAAGCTGCAGCGTGCTGCCGCTTCCTCTGTTTCAGGTATTCTCTTCCTCTGAAAACTGCAGCGCGCTGCCGCTTTCAGAAGAAGGGATTTTTTTATTCGTCATAAATATTTTAGCACCAGTTAAAACAGGTGCTAACAAAAAAACCGGTGCTAAATTAGCACCGGTTGAAAAACCGGTGCTAACAAAAAAACCCGTGCTAAATTTAGCACCAGTGCTAATTTAGCACCAGTTTTTGAACCGGTGCTAAAATAGCACTGGTTTAAAAACCGGTGCTAACAAGAAAAACCGGTGCTATAGCGGTACATTTTAGCACCGGTTTTTAAACCGGTGCTAACTAAAAAACTGGTGCTAAAAGTTGGGATTTAGCACCGGTTTTTTTCCAACCGGTGCTAAAGTATCATCGCTTACTTAGGCACCGGTTTTTTTTTGCGAAAAAACCGGTGCTAGAACATAAAAAAACCGGTGCTAAAGGGTCCTTCTTGTGATAGTGCTGACCCATGGTCAGATAACAAATCAAACTGATTAAATAAATGTATGGTCGTACTCCATTGGTCGTCAGACAGAGCAGGACCAAAATTAGATCGTGTAGGTAAGCCAGAGGAGGCGGCCACCGCAAACCCTTGCGGCGACATCACTACGCCGGCGTAAAAAGCCATAAAACAAATGGCAAGAACAATTAAAGTAAGAGAAGGGAGAAAATTTGCTGAACCAAAGCCAAAAGAGGAAATTGAAGCGCGCATACTGTGTGGCGCGTGCAAGTCAAGCACTGTGAAGGGAAATTGCGCGTCTGGTGCACCCGCGCGTGGACTCACGCACTTCTGGATGGTCGAGCGCGTGAATCTCACGCGTGTCTCACGTTGTCTGCGCATCTCACGTCGCCGGAGCCGATGGAACCTAGTCGGAGTCGAGAGTGAAGTAGAGCTATCCGACCGGAGTGGTGAGTAGACCGGACGGATCGGAGCAAGAACTAGCCGGAGTGATTCGGGAGCTCGTCGGTCTGAGCGGAGCGGGGCGGACGAAACCGAAGGAAGACGGGAGCGGGAGTGGGAGCAGGTGCAGGCCGGCGGACGGAGTCGGGAGCGGAAGCAGATGAAGGCCGGTGGAGCGGGAGCAGAACCGGCGGCGTGGTGGAGAGCAGGACCGACGGCGAGCTGAAGAAGATTTTTTTTTTTGGCAAAAGAAAGGTAGTCCGGATCGGCGGCGCGTGGAAGTCACGCACTGACGATGACGGAAAATTTAGGACTGTACTTTAAGGTTTCAGGATTTTAGGCTCTGATACCATGTAGAAAATAAGGGTACTAATTGTATGTCTATATTCATGAATTCATGATATATTATATAGTAGTACATGATACCTATACAAGTTAGAAAAATGTAACAGAATATAATTACATCTATAATTATGGTAAGAATACAAATCCAATTTCAATTCCAATTCCAATTCCAATTCCAATTCCTTAACAATTATCTATCAATCATATCTTCCAAGTACTTCATTAATTCCATTGTAGAAGAATGGCGCTGAGAGAGATGCTCTTTGACCAATCCAGTGGATCCATCACTTCCCACAACTCCAGTGTCACTACTCGGGAGTAGTCTGCAGAGAAAAATATCCGTTGCTGGACAAGATGGTAATGATCCTACAACAGCATGAAAATCACAATTGAGACATATTTCGAAATAGCTCCACCCAGAAGGGAAAGACTAAAGGAAGTCAAATATATGTTCACCCAAAAGGTAAAGAGTCTAAAGGAAAACACAAATATGTTCTATGATGTACTTTATTGCAAAAGCAACCTTGTATTTGATCTAAATGATCCAAACCATGCAGAGAAATTTCACCGGCCCCAGCTTGTACTCCAAGAAGGACTATGTCGTCTTCTACCTAAGAAGAAAAATGAGTTCAGAGTAGGAAAATAAATATTATTTTATGCTTATAGGAACGAAGAAGAGATACAGAAAACATAATGTCCAAAGTCGATTTACTGTAGCCAAGTCTGAACCACAAGAAGCTTGCTTATCTCTCAATTCTTTCAGTTTGGGTTCAAGTGTTGGAGATTAATCAAAACTTTCTTGCATGTTTACGTGAAACTTGTTACATGCAAATGCATGCATGTAGTTTATTTTAGTTTGTTGAATTAGTCTTTGAAGTTGTTAGGTAATCGAGTCTGTGGGAAGAATAGTGGGTAGTGCAGGTAGTAGTTGCTAGAAGATAGCAGAATTTGTTTCACTTAGTTTGGTTTAAATAGGACTCTTGTAGTTTCTGTTTTTATGGATGTTTTCTTTGTAAGTAATACTGAGCTAGTTTTTTAAGCAAGTTCATTGCATTTGCTTTCTTTATTTTTCTACATTTGGTATCAGAGCACAAGTAGAAAATGGGTAAAATTGGAAGCAGCAGCGGAGCACACAATAAACCGGAGTCGCAACAGATAGTGGAGAGGCAAGCAACTCGTGAGGGGTCTGTTTCTCTACAATATCCTATGCTTACCCGAAGCAACTATGCAGCATGAGCCATCAAAGTAAGGGTCTATATGGAAGCTCAAGGTGTTTGGGATGCCGTCGAGCCCGCGGCAGGTGAGGTCGTGGAACCAAGGAAGGATAAAATGGCATTGGCGGCCATTTATCAAGGAATTCCTGAAGATGCATTGTTGGCGATCGCAGAGAAGCGAACCGAGAGGGAAGCTTGGAGTACGTTGGCGGCCATGCATCTTGGCACAGAACGTGTCAAGAGTGCTCAAGTATAGACTCTCAAAACTGAATTCGAGTTGCTCCGAATGAAAGAATCGGAGTCTCTTGATGATTTCGCGATGAAGTTGTCTGCCGTTGTGAATCGAATTCGGACTTTGGGAGAGACAATGGAAGAGGAGATTGTGGTGAAAAAATTTCTCAGAAGTGTGTCTGGGAAATTCGAGCAGATTGTATCAACCATCGAAAAGTTCGGTGACATACTACCATGCCACTCGTTGAGGCGATTGGTCGACTCAAAGCACATGAGGAGCGTGTACGAGTCAGTGAAGGAGATGGAGAACACCTTTTGTTGACCCATGCCGAATGGTCAGCACGCACAAAGAAGGGTGGAACTGATTCGCCATCGAGTTCAAGAGGCCAAAGCTCCGGGGGAGAGTTTCATGGGCAGGGAGCTCGCGGAAGAGGTCGCAGTCGTGGTCGTAAAGGTCGCGGTGGTCGTGGAAGCAACACCTCGCAGTGCCAAGAAGATGGAGGCCATGGAAATGGTGGTGGTCGAGACAAGTCCAAGATCAAGTGCTATAGATGTGGTGTCTTTGGACATTATGCATCGGAGTTTCGCAACAAGAAACATGACGAGGAGGTGAACCTTGTGTGTGCTCAAGATGACGAGCCTGCACTGATGATGGCGATGATTCAAGAGAAAGAACATGATGTTGTGATGCTCAATGAGGAGAAGGTGGTACCATCTTTGTATATGGGAGATGAAGCTCGAAATATATGGTACTTAGACAATGAAGCAAGTAACCATATGACGGGAGATCGAGCGATATTCAGAGAACTCAATGAGAAGATCACCGGAAATGTCAAATTTGGGGATGGATCAACTGTGCAGATTCATGGTAAAGGAGATATCATGTTTCAGTGCAAAAATGGTGAACAGCGCATCTTGGAGGAGGTGTATTTCATTCCTAGCTTGACTAGCAACATTATAAGCATCGGGCAATTGACCGAGGCAGGTAATAATGTTTTCCTTGTTGGTGATTTTCTGAAATTATACAATCGGTGCGGGACATTGTTGATGAAGGTACGGAGGTCGCCGAATCGCTTGTACAAGACACCCATTCTTGTATGTAAGCCCGAGTGTTTCCTTTCGAAGATGAATGATCCAGCTTGGCTATGGCACGCAAGGCTTGGCCATGTGAACTTCCCAGCACTCGGAATGATGGCGCAGAAGGAGTTGGCAGTAGGAGTACCGAGGATTGTGCGGCCAAATCGGATTTGTGAAGGTTGTGTCATCGCTAAGCAAGTAAGGTTTCCATTTCCAACTCAAGCAAAATATAGAGCTACTGAAGTTTTGGAGCTCATACACATGGACTTATGTGGCCCTATCTCGCCGGAAACAATGGTTGGGAGTAGATATTTTCTTTTGTTGGTTGATGATGCTAGCAGGTACATGTGGGTGTACACGCTAAAAAGCAAGGATGAGGCATTTGAAAACTTCAAGAAGTTCAAAGCTTTGGTGGAGAATGAAACCAATCGAAAGATTCGGACTTTGAGGTCGGATTGTGGCGGTAAGTTCATGTCAAAAATGTTTAGGAGTTTATGTGACAAGGAAGGCATTCAGAGTCACTTTACAGCACCCTATTCTCCTCAACAAAATGGTGTTGTGGAAAGGAGAAATAGGACTGTTCTTGACATGGCGAGATCGTTGCTTAAGAGCATGAATGTACCCGGGAGAATGTGGGGCGAGTAAGGCACGCGGTGTATCTCCTAAATCGGCTACCTACAAAAGCTTTGGGTGCTACTACTCCGTACCAAGTTTGGAAAGGTATGAAACCAAATTTCTTGCACTTGAAAGTGTTTGGTTGTACTGCACATGTGAAAGTTGTAGGTCAACACTTGAAGAAGCTTGATGATCGAAGTGTGAAAATGGTGTATTTTGGTGTTGAACCTGGAAGCAAAGCTCATCGACTCTTTGATCCATGTCGAGAAAGGATTCAAGTGAGTAGAGATGTTGTTTTTTATGAAGAAAAGCCGTGGGATTGGAGCCAAGAAGAAGGATGCACTCTACAATACTCTCCGGAGTTTACAGTGATTGAAGATTTTTCGGTACCGGTGAGACCGATGTCAAGTTCCATGGAGCAGGTCGTTGCACCTGAGAATAATATTCTTGTGTCACCAAGCACTTCTCCGTCTATGAAGACGCCGACCTCGACCACAAAGAAGTCTGTGCTTGTTTCACCCGGTGATTTAACACCCATCTCGGAGGACGGAAGGCCAAGAAAATATCGCCTCTTAGCTGATCTGTACGAGGCTAGTAAGGAGACAAAGTTGGATATGGATGAGCTTCTCTTAGTTGGTGCTGAAGAACCAACTTGCTTTGTTGAAGCTGCAAGTGAGCCGGAGTGGTGAGAAGCAATGATTAAGGAGATGGAATGCATTGAGAAGAACCAAACGTGGGAATTGGTTGATCCACCGAAAGGTAAGAAGGCGATTGGACTCAAATGGGTTTTTAAGCTCAAGAAAGACACCGAAGGGAAGATTCTCAAGCACAAAGTGAGGCTAGTTGCCAAGGGGTATATACAGAAGCAAGGGGTAGACTTCAATGAGGTGTTTGCACCAGTGGCTCGACTCGATACGGTGCGGTTGCTTATAGCTTTGTCGGCTCAGAATGGTTGGGAGCTACACCACCTCGATGTCAAGTCAGTTTTTCTCAATGGCGAGTTGCAAGAAGAAGTATTTGTGAAGCAACCTGAAGGCTTTGTTGTGAAGAATCAGGAGCACAAAGTGTACCGCTTGATGAAGGCGTTGTATGGATTACGGCAAGCGTTTCGGGCATGGAATGTTCGACTTGATGGGAGCCTCAGAAGTCTTGGTTTTAAAAGATGTTCTCAAGAGCAAGCGGTGTACACAAGAGGCGAAGGAAATGCTAGAATGATTATTGGAGTATATGTTGACGATTTAATCGTTACCGGTGAAAATGCGGCGGAAATCCAAAAGTTCAAGAACCAGATGATGAATGAGTTTGAAATGAGTGACCTGGGTTTACTCTCGTACTATCTTGGCATTGAGGTACATCAAGGGAAGAACTTTATTTCTTTGAAGCAGTCAGCTTATGCAAAAATCATCCTGTCTCGGTTCGGCATGTCGGAATGCAACTCGGTTATGTACCTGATGGAGGCAAAGTTGAAGCTTGACAAAGATGAGAAAGGGCTACTAGTGGACTCAACGGAGTATCGCCGCATCATCGGTTGTCTAAGGTACCTCACGCATACTAGACCAGACCTTTCTTATGCTGTAGGTTTGGTGAGTCGTCACATGGAACGACCGACGACGAAGCATCAACAAGCAGTGAAGCATATTCTTAGGTATTTAAAAGGTACTATTGAATATGGGCTTAAATATGAGAAGGTGAGTGGTGGAAATGTGTTGGCTGGTTTTTCCGATAGCGATCTCGTTGGAGATGTTGTCGACGGACGAAGCACGGGAGGCATGGCATTCTATCTTGGAGGGAACCTGATCACTTGGCAATCAAGGAAGCAGCGGACTGTAGCATTGTCTTCATGTGAAGCTGAATTTATGGCAGCAGCAGTAGCAACTTGCCAAGCTTTGTGGCTGAGAGATTTGTTGAGCGAAGTGACCGGAAAGGAGCCGAAGTCAGTAACGCTTTTTGTCGACAACAAGTCTGCCATTGCACTAATGAAGAACCCCGTTTTACATGATAGAAGTAAGCACATAAACACTCGGTATCACTTCATATGCGAGTGTGTGGAAAATGAGGAAATCATTGTGGAGCATGTTCGTAGCGGAGCGCAACGAGCTGACATTCTCACAAAACCTTTGCCGAAGGTTAAATTCATTGAAATGAGGGAGTCACTTGGTGTGAAGAATCTGGCAGAAGGTTTAGCTTAAGGGGGAGATTGTTGGAGATTAATCAAAACTTTCTTGCATGTTTACGTGAAACTTGTTACATGCAAATGCATGCATGTAGTTTATTTTAGTTTGTTGAATTAGTCTTTGAAGTTGTTACGCAACCGAGTCTGTGGGAAGAATAGTGGGTAGTGCAGGTAGTAGTTGCTGGAAGATAGCAGAATTTGTTTCACTTAGTTTGGTTTAAATAGGACTCTTGTAGTTTCTGTTTTTATGGATGTTTTCTTTGTAAGTAATACTGAGCTAGTTTTTGAGCTAGTTTTTTAAGCAAGTTCATTGCCTTTACTTTCTTTATTTTTCTACATCAAGGTCAAGCAAACAATTCTTCTGTTCATCTAACTGCTGCACCAGTATTGATGAACCTGATCTTAGAAAGATTTCAGAAACAAAAGGCCCTCAGAATCAATCCTTCACAACAAAAAATGCCACACCTACTCTTACTGCTTTTAATATCAAGGAATGACTAACTAGACCACCACCACCAAAGGAAGAAAGAAAGAAAGAAAGCAACAATTATCAAGTTGGTTACGCTCACCCGGCCATTCTTTAACATGGTGGACTCACTACTGGGGTGAACTTTCACACCAGACTCAGAATAACTCTTTGCAACCGCCAAGATTTCAAGCAGATATCAGATCCAAGCATCTAAAATAAAATAGCCCTAACCCTAACTGTCAAAATGTAGGTGTCCCCATAAAAATATTTCATGCCCCATTACAATACCATTTCAATTTGCATGGAAACCCCAATCAAGTGATAGCTTAACAAGACCTTAAATTGTTTATTAAAAAAGCATCATGGCAATTGCAGCTCCGAATATTTCACATGTAAACATCACTCTAACACTACATCTGATACACCCCTTTTCTAAACCCCAACCCATCAACCCGCTTCCGCAAAACGATCGTGTAAACAAACCATTTCATCAGGGAATTCAACTGAAAATCAAAACTTTCACCAGTTTTCAAGCAAGGAAAGCACAACATCGTAGCACTCACCAGCACTACAATTATGCACATACGTACACTACAACCATGTACAAGATCCCATCAGACTCAATAAGATTTTCTACATATCTATCTACTCGAATGCATCGACCCCCTTTCAAAAAAGTGATGGCGCAAATAAACCATTTTGGCAAGGAATTCAACTGAAAATCAAAACTGTCACCAGTTCTCAAGCAGGGAAAAGCTTTTCAAACACAACATCAGAACATTCACCAGTATTACAATCATATACATACATACACAAGAACCATATACAAAATCCCATCAAACTCAATAACATTTTCTACATATCTATTCGAATGCATCAACCAAAAATAAAAACTTTCACTAGTTTTCAAGCAAGGAAAAGCTACGAACACAACATCAAAACATCCACCAGCATTAAAATCATGTACAAACACACACAAGCAACACAACAACCATATAGTAAATCCCACCAAAGCCAATAAAAATTTATACATGTCTATTCGAATGCAAGAAATAAAATTTACAGAAAGATGAGTTGGTGTGCATGGTTGAAGCTTGCTCACCGGTTTGGGGCAGCTGGGAGAAACAGGATCCAAATGAGCGCGCTTCTTCTGGTGTTCATCAGGGTCCTTGTTCTCCATTTCTTGAGTGCTCTGGAGTTCAATTTGCTGTGTGAGTGTGTGTTTCTTCGGTTTGTTCGAGGTCAGGTGCGAATGTAAGACCAATATTTATAGTGCACATCCTTCTCGTAGTCTCTAGACTATTACACTGACGCATACCGCAGTCGGCAGTATTTACTCAATCCAATTCTACGGTTCTTTTTGCCTTTTCTTTTGGGAAAATTTAATCTTCTTGGGCCGAATTGGAGGACTGATATTGATGATATTGGGTTGCATTGCATTTCTGCTTCTGCCTTAGTCCACATTGGAGTTCTGAACTATTTCAATTACGGTGGTTTCTTTAGGAGTTGTTTAATCACTTTTCTTCTTCTTCTTTTTGTTTTAATTTGCGAGCTTATGAGGGTTCAGTGTTAGTAGTTTTCTTTTCTTTTCTTTTCTAGTTTTTATGTTTGATTTGACATGGGTATAGAAAGATCCACACTAGTTGCCTTTGATGCAAGTATAAACTAGACTGTCAGAAAGAGTGAATAAAAAAGTTTGCGTGATGATCGTGTTTATTATGTTGATAGTACCACCATAGATGAAGACATTCCACGTCTTGATCAAACATTTAAGGGTTTTGGTAAAGATCCTCTAAGTGACATGGCGGGACCTATAACTAGGTCAAGAATGAAGCTTAGAGATGCTGCCTTGAATGCTTTGATGAATTGCATTTATGATGAAAATTGAAGGAGGAGTCATCATCGACATCTTGGATTTATTGTTCAAGACCATTGAAGAACTGGAGTCATCATGAAGAACACTATACTCTTTTTCCCACTGATTTTTTTAATGAGGTAATGTGATCACTGTAAAATATTATAAAATTATTTCATTTTGGGTTTATAGACTGAAAGTTCGGCCATGTGGGCTTTGAAGAACTGAATTCAAAAATACAGTCCATTAGGGTTTAGTATATTCAGTTTTATTCTGATTAGAATTAGTTTTGGTAAGATTAGATAAGACAATATTTATCCAATGTGTGATATGGATGAATTCGGCCATAGTCAGCTTATTTTAGGTATTTTAGTTAGATATGGTTTTTGCTTCTTAAAGTTGTCATAATTTTGTTCAATTTCTGATAGGAATTACCAAATCCCATCCTGATTAGGTATAAGGTTTGGACGAATTCAGCCCTATAAATAGGGGTTGAATTCTCGAGTGTTGTTCCAATATTTTATCAATCAAATATACAAACCTTTGAGTTCATACTCTTGTTGCTTTCGAGCTTCTTCCATTGTTGCTTAACCCCGGAGGCTAGTTAAGTATCAATAAACCTTGTAATCTGATCTCGAGGGCTAGTTAGAGAGCAATTCGAAATTAAGCGTACCCCGAGAGCTAGACACTTGAGTTGTGCGACACTATAAGGGTTTAGTAAGTTCCCTTATTTTGTGTAAGATCTTAATTCTGTAATCTACCTTCTTTGCAAGGGGATTCATATCAGAGAAGTTTAATGCTATTAAAAATCACCAAAGAAAATATGTGGGTGTCTCAGAATCCAAAGGCATGAAGCAAACAATATCAGTAATTTAAAAATCAGCCAGTTCATTATATTTTAAATTGCAATAATTTTTTATTGTATTTAATAGAAACATGGTCTTCGAAATATTATTGTTCGTGATGTTTTATTACATTATATACGGCTTTCTCACTTTTTTTTGGTAACTTTTTCTGACTTTTAACAATTATTTTTCTTTTCTCGCCCAATCTAGATAGAGATTTAGTTTATAAAACACAAAACCTGCATCATTTTTAAAAAGTACAACATATTTTCTTTAAAGACTAAACTTTTTCCCATGGTAAAAGAAAATTAGAGAAGTTGTTTTATTAGCCATCTATTACTTTAAAAGGTTCTTTAAAAGTGTCAAACTTAGGCTCTGTTTGGCAGAGTTGGGCTTATAAGCAAAGCTGGCTTCGGATTCTCTGTGAAAATAAGCTGCTGAAAAGCAAAGCACTTTTAGTGTTTGGTAAAAGTAGCTTATAAGTGCTTTTTTGGTGTTAAAAGCAGTATACGTGTTTGGTAAATTTTAAAATAAAAGTGCTTTTAATTTGCAAAATGACAATTTTAGCCATGAAATCATGTTAAAAAATTGCCATTAAAACTAAACTATAGCTTTAATCAGATGGAAGAAAACCATTTACCTCTATGCTCCAGCACCCTAGGTGTGTTAAAAATATAAACTTCAGGTTCACTATACAATGAACTAAATGCAAAATCAATGGACTAAAATCAAAGTAAAATCAACGCTCTTTAAGGTAGTTAAAATCTGCAAAATCAATGAATTTCGCAGTAAACAAAAGAGTGTGCTCTACTAAAATATCCCCCAAAACCTCAAATCAAACAGCAAACTCAACTTAAAGAACATTGACTTACCACTTTTGTGTTTCAATTAGCTTTTGTGTTTCAGTAAACTTACGTGGTAACAAGAAGAAAGACTGACTTATCACCTTTCCTTTTAGGCAACAATATCTATGATGAAGATGTGAAGAAGTTTCTCGAGGAGCTACAGAAAACATGAAGTCAAGAAGATGCAGCCTAGCTACATTCTTATGTAAAGAATATTTCCGGCTGTTTCGCCAGCAATATTGCCAATTCTTCCTCCAAATACAATAGCTTCTCCCTCTCGGATTGCTTTAGGTTGGACAGCGGTATCCCAGTTCCTTTGCTAACAATCTCTGCAATACCGTCGCTTGTAACCTCTAAGCATGGACTTTCCTAAATTCATATACTCATCTAATTCTTTTTCTGTAACTTCAAGTTGGCGCTGCGAAGAATTCAGACTCTCATACTTGAGTTCACCAGCACAATTGAGAACATATTCCCGTTTGCATAGAAGTGAAGCAGAGCTACAGAACAGACATAGCCAGAAATTCTCACCAACCAACCATGGGATGAATGAATTTCACAGTAAACAAAAGAGTATGCTCTGCTAATATATCTTATAAAACCTCAAATCAAACAACAAACTCAACTTAAAATGATCCGAAATAAAAGCAGCTATCAAGAATTGGGATCAATGTAATGCAAAAATGTACATGGAACCTTACAGAATGCACCAACTTCATCAATTCAAAAGCTTATTATACAGAGCGTTGGATGAAAAATACAACAAAATGAACGGAATGCAACCGTACATACAATTTCAAACTTTCCAATCAAGAATAGCTTGAACCCGTAATTCAAATTGTAGGAAGAAAGAAACAAGAGAACTGACCAACGGAATCAAATCGAATTTCACCCAAAATTAACAACGGAAAAATTGACACTGAATTATTCGACAAACGAAGGTAAATGAAATGAACACATTTGGCAACGAGAAGGCAAGCGAAGGCAAGAAACGAAGGCAATGAAGGCACGAAGACAGCGAGCACAGTGGATTCGGTAACGTCCACCGTGAAGGGTGGAGAAGAGAATGCGACGTGGTATTCTTGGAAATAAGGAAAAGAAGTAAAGAAAAGAAGGTGTGGCTTTTTTAGAAGTTGGTCTACCCCACCTTCTGCTTTTACCTTAAAATCAGCTTCTGTTTTTTCTAAAAGTACTTAATTTATAAGTTACCAAACACAAAAAATGGCTAGACTAATAAGCAAAGCAGTTAAAAAGCCCTGCCAAACGGAGCATCGTAGCCTGACTGCCATTAAAGAACGCCTAAATGAAAGTTGCACACCATTTTATTTTGCCAAGAGAAAAATTGAGATATAAAATATGTGTGCCCGATTGGGTACACATCTTTCAGTGAACTCGTCAGAGTCCTTGTATGCTTGAGTTGGGCCAACCATGTACCTTATAAGGCCAATGGCATAAAGAATTGGACCTTCTTTTTTTCCCCTTTTATTTTGTATTCTCATATATTTTTTATATGATTTAGCCCATTACAATTAATTTGATCCATGTAAAATATAATTTTCCAAATATTTGAGATTCAATAGTCATACATTTACCTTTGAAAATAATTTTGATAGTCATACATTCAAATTATTGGGCCCATTACAATTAATTTGATATAAATTTGCAAATATTTTAGGCCTATGAAAATAATTATGATAGTGCCTATCTTAATTATTTTCAAAGGTAAATGTATGACTATTGGGCCTAAGGAAAACGACGATCTTATCCTCTAGACTCTGTTTAATTGCATAGCTCGCAATAGTCTAATATTGGGCCTTAATTTATTAGTTGGCCACCATTGTAATGGCATCAAGAAAACAAGGGTAGGGTGGGGTGGGGTGGGGTGGGGTGAGGTGCTATAGAATGAGATAATTTTGCTAAATATCGGGTTCAAATGTTGAAATTAGGTTTCAAATTAATAGAGAAGACTTTATTACTGTTTTTATCCCTAATTCAATCCAACCTCTTCTTTAAAATACAATAATTATTTCTCTTATCATGGAGGAACGCTCTATCGTTGGCGGCGGTAGGAGCTCGGGAAAAATGGCAACATAATTTTCTTTTAGGGTTTCAGGATTTTATGCTCTGATACCATGATAAAATATAAAAGGACTTTATTATGGTGCATTGATATCACATCAAGACACATCTCATTAATGATGAGAATTACAATATATAGACTTACAACAAATCAAAGTCTAACAAGAATATAATTCTAAGTCTATAAGGAAACTACCATCTATAACTAATTATATAAGGTAACTACCATCTATAAATAATTCTATAATGTAACTACCATCTATAACCTTTCCTACAAGGAAAGGGTTTCTATTTCCTTAACAGATTCACATATCCAACTCCAACAACATGCCCAACAACATGAACTTGCTCATTGACGTGCAGATCATTTTGGTGTTCAATACATAATCGTATAACTTTTCAGACTCTCGATCTTGATTAAATTTGACTAAACTGTTTTTTTGTCCCCAACATATGTCGCAATACCACCTTTTGGTCCCCTGGACTAATGTCGCATATGTTCAGCAATCAAGCAATGCAAAATGATTTGTTTGGTCTCCAAAGGTGGTTTTCAGGGGTATTTTTCTAATTTCACTAATTAAAAGACCTCAAAAACAAAATCTAAAGTTTGTTTTTAACTATTGAAATTATAAA
Source organism: Rubia yunnanensis (assembly GCA_037428765.1). Lineage (NCBI taxonomy): Eukaryota > Viridiplantae > Streptophyta > Magnoliopsida > Gentianales > Rubiaceae > Rubia > Rubia yunnanensis. Next base: position 130,358,246 of record CM075062.1, read on the forward strand.
AATACCCCTGAAAACCACCTTCGGGGACCGAACAAATCTTTTTTATTTTTTGGTTGCTGAACATACGCGGTATTAGCCTCGAGGACCAGATGATGATTTTGCGACATATGTTGGGGACCAAAAAAATAATTTAGTCATTTAATTTTTTACGTGACAACAATAAACGTTGGATATGAGATGGGTGAAAAAGTTTTTTAATTTGCTGTGTCCAAATCGTGCATTCTTTGAATCAACATAGTCTGATGTCAAACCAAACGGGATATTATGGAAGCTCCATAACTAGCAAAAATATGTCAACCGGCGATTCCCAAGAAAATTGAAATTCTGTTCCACCTAAAGTCTATACTTTTGTGTCCAGTTGTTTAAAAGTTTGGTGTTAAAACACAAAACAAAAGACACAGTGCACACACAACTTGTTTACGCAGTTCGGTGCAAATACACCTACGTCTGCGGGGCCTTGCCCAGATCACAAACCATTCACTAGAAAGTAGTCTTTAGTACAAGAAGCTTAACTTAAATACTAATCCATTGCTAACCTATTGAGTGAATGTTGTGAGATCCCCTCACTGCCGATCCTACGTCGTTGAACCCTCACGAACAACACGTCTCCCTGGATCTCCTCCTCCCGAGGAATTAAGGCTTCCTTGTTTCTGATCTTTATGAACTTGGTCGGATGATTCAGCACTCCTCCAAACACCACAGGCAGATTGCTTTAACACTTCTCACGTAGAGATGGATTCTTCGTCTACCCTGATTGCATTCTATCTTCTTGCTTTTATCATCTTCGCAATCCTACCTTGTACGAAACTCTTTCCTTGTATAACTCTACCAAGCATAGACTTCTAGACTAAGAAAAGATCTAATCTAATCTAGTATTTAAATGGACAATCCTTTATTAATAGGACTTGTACCATAAATAAACTACTTAATCAATTCCTAACTATTACAGGAATATTCGTTTACCAGACATAGATTGCCACGAAATCACATAATAATCTGCACAATATTCTGACCTGATCGCATAATTATACTCCATAATTTGCTCCATAATTCGTGGCTAAAATCTGCTGTTTAGAAAAAAACCTGATCGCAATGGTGTTAAAACACCAGATTACCAGTATTCACAATATGCCATAAAAAAGTCCAACTCCCAAGGACTCTACAATCTCCCCCTTGGCATATTGGTGAATTCATCAGCACAAATAATATAGACAACCAGATAGCACAATTATCCAAATATCCAAACCGATTCAACAACCAAATTCCGAAACCCAAACGACTACATCAAAAAGCATTCAAAACCAAAACCAAAAACTGTGCTCTCAAGTTTCTCACCCTGAATTCAATAATATGTCAGAAAAACATTCATTCCAAAATATCATCGAAATCCTCTGAATCATCAGCATCTGAACCATCCTCATCCTGAGTTGCTGCCAGCAAATCTCCTCTCTCGGCCTCCAATGCAGCTAACTCCCCCTGAATCTTTATTACAGCAGCCTGATGGCGCTCAAGCAGTTCCTGACACACTGCTGCTCTGGCCTCAATAGCTCTCAACCTTGCTGTACCAGCATCCGAAACAGCTGTTGCCGGAGGTGTCCAGGGTAAATCCTTCACAATTCGACCACTCAAGGTTCTGAGAGTCGGCCGTAAGGCTTGAGTAGAAACCACTTCATCAGACTCTCTTGCAACTGCTCCCCCCTTGATTAGCACCATTGTGATGGCATAGGGATGAACCAAGGCTTCCTTCCTAGTCTTCCGGGCACAATCCATGATATCATTAAACACCAATTTTCCCATATATACCTTGTGCCTGGCTCCCAGACCGTATAGAAGTGTAGCCATTTCTTTGGTAACACTTGTGTTATTAACCGAAGGAATCCAATTATGGACTGCTACCATGTACAAGCAATAATACCTGGAGGTGAGATTTGATGCAGGTATCTGCTGTCTGCCAGTCAGTGGCCAAGTATTTTCCACACCACCTGTAAGCTTTACTGCCACTTCATCAAAGCTGTCTGGCATCTGGTGTTGAAACACCGACTGGACATTCCTGGAGATGCCACACTGCAGAATTTTGTTCACTGCTGCAGGAGAGAACTCAATAACTGCCCCTCTCACGTACACTCTATGAAACCAGGGAGAATTTTCATCTTCACAAGCCTCTTTCAGATTTGAGTAAAACTCCATCACCAACTGCTTGTTGTAATTGCTAAAGCATGTAGCAGCTTTAAATACGTTGAGATATTGTAGGAAATCTGTAAATCCACACTCTCGATATTTCTCAGCATCTGCTGGCCTTTCTGCCAGTATTTTTCTTGCACAAATGACCTCCCATTTTTCTTGGCTCGCTTCATCATAAAATTCAGTACAGATAGCCTCACTAGCCACGGGAGCAGGTAGTGTCTGAGACTCCATTTGCTCAGTTGATCTCTTCTGCCGATCTGCTCTCAACTTCTTCAATTTCTGCCCAATTGGCTCATCACTATCATCACTTACTGTTATACTCTTGTCTCTGTACCGCTTTGATCGCCGAACCTTCTTGGACGTAGAGACCACACATTCCCTGGCCTTTTTGGACATCTGAGGGATAGGTATTTTCCCAGACTCAGGTGGTGTTTCAACACCCACCTCCTTACTTTTTCTTTTAAGTCTACGGGTTTGTCTGGCTTCTGGCAGTGTTTCAACACCAATGCCAAGACCCTCAGTAGTTTGCTCCCTCTCGACTGGGCTCACATCTGGTGTTTGAACACCAGTATCAAGCATATCAGTGCCCTCTAACCCTTCCACAGCAATATTCTCACTGCTCACAGGAGCATCCTCATAACCTGTCCCACTTTCAATAACTTCCCCTGCACATACTTCCTCTTCTTCACTGTCACTAATCTCCACCACTGGAATGGGCAGTTTTCTCAACGATTCTTGAATCAAGAACATAGATTCATTAAAACACTCTACCTCTTTGCCACTAGCTCTGGCAAAGTCAGTGGATTTAACCACTGTTACCCAGGGTTGTACCACAACATCATCACCTAGGCTTCTAATAACAGGCCTGTGCAGAGAACCTATTCTAGTGTAGATTGTGAAGTACTGATCTATGTCCTCCCCTACCTTGTACTTTTCACCAAAATCGACTCCAACTAATGTGGCGTAAAATTTACTAATCTCACTAATTTCTCCAATACCACCAGTCAACAAATCTTTCAAATTAAAACCATTCACCTTACCATGCAAGGTCTTGAATTTTCTAACATCAACATAATCCCTGTTTTGGACCATCCAAGCAATAAACTCCAGAACAGAGGCAAAATAAACACCGTCATAAACGAACGAATGGTCAAACCCGGCCTTCTGACGGCGGCGATTAACTCCATCCCAATTTATTACCCTCTGTTCCCGATCTCCATGGCATTCTCCCGTGTCTACATCGGGGTCCAGTTCTTCGAACCGAGGATTCTCTGGAACTTGCACACTCGTGAAACCCCCAAACCATTTCTTGTGGGTAAAATTTACCATTGTCGACGAGGTTTTAAGTTGGATATGCGGCTTCTGGGATTTTGAAAGTTGCAGTTTGCTCGAAAACTAGTTGCGGGAGCTCTGTTTGGGAAGATGAATAGTTGAGGAACTTGAATTTGTGTGGGAATCTACCACTTGTCACTTTCACTTTCCTTTTTCGGAAACCAAAAAACCACTCTACTTTTCCCCTTCTTTTTTTTCAGAATACCATCTTGCGAACATTTCAGCCCATTATAACTTTCTGGCCCAATAATTAGCCCTCCTGGTCTTCTTCCACCATATTCCTCGGTGTTTAAACACCACTTCACATACTTTTGGTATTTTCGATATTTCTATTTTTTTTGTTTTTGACTATAAAAAAAACAAAACAATAAAACTACAACAGAATGATCAAATCTGGGTACCTTACATTCGACACACACCCAAGTGCTGTCTTAGGCCTTCAAAAGTCTCACCATCCAGAGGCTTTGTAAAGATATCAGCAAGTTGTTCTGATGTTGGTACATAATGAACTGTGACTTCTCCTTTTTCGACCAAATCTCTTATAAAGTGATGTCGGATATCGATGTGTTTCGTCCTAGAATGTTGCACAGGATTCCTGGAAATATCAATGGCGCTTTTATTATCACATAGGACTGTCAAACTCACATCATTGAACCCATAGTCTCTCATCATCTGTTTCATCCATAATAGCTGCGCACAACAACTCCCAGCAGCTAAGTATTCTGCTTCAGTCGTAGACAATGATATAGAGTTTTGTTTTTTACTGTACCAGCTGATAAGATTTGATCCAGCAAAGAAGCATCCACCAGTGGTGCTTTTACGATCATCAGCATTTCCTGCCCAGTCAGAGTCACTGAATCCTACCAACTGCGAATCCTTGTTCCTAGAAAACCATACTCCATACTCCATTGTTCCACTTATATATCGAATAATCCTTTTCACGGCTGAAATGTGTGATTCCTTTGGATTGGCTTGGTAGCGGGCACAAATACCAACACTCAAACAGATGTCTGGTCTACTTGCAGTTAAATACAACAGGCTGCCAATCATACTCCTGTACAACTTTTGGTCAACACTTTGACCCAGTTCGTCTTTTGTAAGCTTATCAGTGGTAGCCATTGGAGTGCGTACTGCCTTTGCACTAGTAAGCCCAAATCTCTTGATCAAGTTTTCAGCATATTTCTGTTGATTGATGAAAAGACCATTCTACTCCTGAGTAACCTGCAATCCCAGAAAATATGACAATTTTCCTACCATACTCATTTCGAACTCCTTAGTCATTAAGTCAACAAAATCCTTCACCAATACCGAAGAGGTGGATCCAAAAACAATATCATCCACATAAATTTGTGCGATTAGAATATTTGTCCCCTTCTGCAGCACAAACAGTGTACGGTCCACTCCCCCTCGACGATAGCCTTTCTGAATCAGAAAGGTTGTCAGTCGCTCATACCATGCACGAGGTGCCTGCTTTAGTCCATACAGTGCTTTATTCAACCGATATACATGGTCAGGAAAATGTGGGTCTTCAAACCCCTTAGGCTGTTCCACGTAGACTTCCTCTTTTACTAGCCCATTCAGGAACGCACTCTTGACATCCATCTGATGAAGAGTAAAGTCCAGAATGCATGATACTGCCAACATCAGTCTGATCGACTCCAATCTGGCTACCGGTGCAAAAGTTTCATCGAAGTCAACCCCTTCTACTTGGGTGTACCCTTGAGCAACTAGTCGCGCTTTATTCCTGGTGACGTTACCATCCGCATCAGATTTGTTCTTAAAAATCCACTTGGTTCCAATCACATTCACATTCGCAGGCCGTGGGGTAAGATACCAAACGTTGTTTCTTTCGAATTGCTGCAATTCTTCCTGCATTGCCGAAACCCAAAATTCATCGAGCAGAGCTTCTTTGTAATTTTTTGGCTCAGTAAGAGAGATGAAACATGATAGTCCTGCCAATTCTCTGTAATTTACCCGCGGTTGATCCCTCAATAGCATATATCTGGCCGGACTCTGTGCAGAGTCATGTGTTACAGTTTCCGGAGTTTCAACACCGGTTGACTGTGTTGGTGTTTCAACACCAGTAGGATTCACTGGGTCGAGCGTATCACCGTCACCCATAGTATCTTCTTCTGAATCATCAACAACCACATTAATAGACTCCATGACTACTCCAGAGCGTTGATTAAGAACTCGGCAAGCTCGACTCGTGGGGGAATAACCCAAGAATATACCGATATCACTTCTAGACTCGAATTTAGCTAAGGGTTCTCGATCCTTCAGAATGTAGCACCGACTCCCAAAAACATGAAAATACGACACATCTGGTTTTTTCCCTTTCCATATCTCATATGGTGTCTTCTCAGTAAACGGACGCAGATATACTCTGTTGATAGTGTAACATGCCGTGTGTACTGCCTCAGCCCAATATCTAGCATGAATTTTTTTCTCGGCTAGCATTGCTCGTGCCATTTCCTGCAATGTCCTGTTCTTCCTCTCTACTATGCCATTTTGTTGTGGAGTTATGGGGGCAGAGAACTCGTGGTGTATTCCGAGTGTCTCGCAAATATCATGAAATTTTGAGTTTTCAAATTCTTTTCCATGGTCACTCCTGATTCGTCCAATTCTTACTTGATCGGTTCCTTTTTCTACAAATAACCTGTGTGCCAGGTTCTTGAAAACATCAGCAGCCTCTGACTTCTCTTTGAGAAATGATACCCACGTATACCTCGAGAAGTCATCTACACAGACGAAAATATACTTCTTTCCTGCCACACTGGGGGTGTTCACCGGCCCCATTAAGTCCATATGCAGAAGTTCCAAGAGTCTTGATGTTGTAACATCATGTACTGCATGATGTGGTGTCCGGATTTGTTTTCCTTCTTTACATGACCCACAAACAACCTCCTTGTTGTCACTGATTTTAGGAATACCTCTAACTGCATTCAGTCTGGAAATACGTGCTAGGGATTTATAATTTAGGTGCCCCAATTTTCTGTGCCACAGAGTACTAACTTCTTTCTTTGAACTTAGGCAGGTGACAACTTGATCGAGCAAGTAACAGTTATCCATTGATCTTGATCCAGTGAATACTCCAGTCTCATGGTTTACTACACATTTCTCCTTATCGAAAACCACTGTCATTTCATTGTCACATAGATGGCTGATGCTCAACAAGTTTGCCTTCAGACCTTCCACTAGTAACACATCTTGGAACACCGGAAGCCCTTTGATGGCTAACTCACCCTTACCGATTATTCTACTGCGTTTCCCATCACCAAATCTAACATGTCCTCCAAATCCAGGTTTAAATTTTTGCAGAAATTCAGGAACTCCAGTCATATGCCTTGAACATGCACTATCGAAATACCAAGAATTTCCTGTATGTGCCCCAAAACATACAAAACTTGAAAAACAAACAACTTGAGATTTTTGAATCCATACCTGGCGTGTTGGTCGAACGGTGCGTTGCGGACTTGGGTTATCACGCGTGTTCAGAAATCTGGTTCTGTATCCACCAGTGTTGAAACGATGCCTTGTATCATATCTTGACACGGTGTTGAAACTTCGATTTGCTGAGTTGAAAGGCAGGGTCCTAAGCAGCTTAAAACATCTATTTCTTACATGTCCTTGCATTCTACAGTATCCGCATCGTCGAATCCTTTTGGTAGGAAAACTTCTCTCGATTATCCTGGGAGCTAGCGCACCTTGACCTTCTGTGTTACTCCATGAATTTACCGGTGTGGATCTTTCATAACCAATTCCGTACTTAGTCGTCTGTCCCATTCTTAGACAGTCTTCGAGTTTAGCTTTTCCTGTATTAAGACGTCTGATAGATTGTTCTGTTGCCTCTGCTCGTTGCATCATTTCAGCAAAATCCTTCTTGATTTCTTCCAGTTTTCCAATTGCCTTTTCCTTTTCAAGTTCCTTCATTTTGGCTTCTTCATGCAATCTCTTATTCTCAGACTTGAGCTCTTTGTTTTCATCTGCCACTTTTAACCACATCTTGTACATTTCCATGCTTTCCTTGCGAATGTCATCATTACTAATGCTTCTATCCTCTTCATCTGAGCTACCACTCTCGTCTTCATTCAGCCCACTGAGACCTTCCTTGAGAGAGTCTTCTAACTCCACTGACACACCGAAAGCAACATGATTGGTATACTCTTCTCCATCCTTACAATCATCCCCTACGTCATCATCACTCCAGGTTGTGACATACGATTTTCCTTTCCTTTTAAGTGTATTGGCACACTCAGCTTGTATGTGTCCAAAACCTTCACATTCTCTACACTGGATTTTCCTGTTCAGGGTTGGATTCGTTGATTTAAACTTTGGTGTTTCAGCACCAATTGCTTGGCCAAATCTTGGAGTGGGGTTTGCGTTTGGATTTTTGTTCCCACTAAATTTCTCTTGTGGCTTCCTGCCTATCTTCTTCATAAATCTGGAGAAGTTCCTGGTTATGTTTGCAATTTCATCGGACTCTTCATTGTCCGAATGATCTTCTGACTTTCCAGAGGTTATGCTTGAAAAAGCCATCTCTTTCTTTCCTGCTTTAGTTTGCAACATTTCCATCTCATAAGATTCCAGGGATCCCATAAGTTCATCAAGTGTCATAGTCCCTATCCTTCCATTTTCATTAATCGCTGTGACCTTCATGTTGAAACATGGAGGTAATGCTCTCAACACCTTCCTGACAAGCTTTTGATCTTTGTACTTTTTGCCGAACTAAAAAGCTTTGTTTGCAATATCTCTAACTCGTCCATTGAACTCAGAAATAGTCTCATCTTCACGCATCTTTAGTTCTTCGAATTTTGACGTATAATACTGCAACTTTGATTCTCTGACGGAACTTGTCCCCTCATGATAAATTTGTAACACATCCCATGCTTCCTTAGCAGTCTCACAATTTGAAATCATCTTAAATTGATCTTCATCCACTGCTGTAAAGATGGCATTTAATGCCTTTGAGTTGGACACGTGTGCTTTGTGCTCCTCGGTAGAATATTTAGAAAATGGTTTAGTCGTCAATGAGTTTGATCCCTCTGCTTCGTCAGTTGTAGGTGGGGTGTATTGATTTATGACATAGTTCCAAGCTTGATCATCTAGTGCTCCGATGAATACCTTCATATGTGCCTTCCAATAGGCATAATTACCTTGTTCCAGCAACGGTGGTCGTGTGACTGAAGCCCCCTCCTTTGGTGCCATGGTGAAACCTGATCTCACTCTCCCTGTATAGGGGTCAGCAAGTGCCTTGCTCTGATACCAATTGAAATTCTGTTCCACCTAAAGTCTATACTTTTGTGCCCAGTTGTTTAAAAGTTTGGTGTTAAAACAAAAAACAAAAGACACAGTGCACACACAACTTGTTTACGCAGTTCGGTGCAAATGCACCTACGTCTGCGGGGCCTTGCCTAGATCAGAAACCATTCACTAGAAAGCAGTCTTTAGTACAAGAAGCTTAACTTAAATACTAATCCATTGCTAACCTATTGAGTGAATGTTGTGAGATCCCCTCACTGCCGATCCTACGTCGTTGAACCCTCACGAACAACACGTCTCCCTGGATCTCCTCCTCCCGAGGAATTAAGGCTTCCTTGTTTCTGATCTTTATGAACTTGGTCAGATGATTCAACACTCCTCCAAACACCACAGGCAGATTGCTTTAACACTTCTCACGCAGTGATGGATTCTTAGTCTACCCTGATTGCATTCTATCTTCTTGCTTTTATCATCTTCGCAATCCTACCTTGTACGAAACTCTTTCCTTGTATAACTCTACCAAGCATAGACTTCTAGACTAAGAAAAGATCTAATCTAATCTGGTATTTAAATGGACAATCCTTTATTAATAGGACTTGTACCATAAATAAACTACTTAATCAATTCCTAACTATTACAGGAACATTCGTTTACCAGACATAGATTGCCACGAAATCACATAATAATCTGCACAATATTCTGACCTGATCGCATAATTATACTCCATAATTCGCTCCATAATTCGCTCCATAATTCGTGGCTAAAACCTGCTGTTTAGAAAAAAACCTGATCGCAATGGTGTTAAAACACCAGATTACCAGTATTCACAATATGCCATAAATAAGTCCAACTCCCAAGGACTCTACAAAAATCATAATGACATCCAGATTAATCTATCAATTAGCCAATTTTCAAGAAAATTGTTCATCTATTAGTCAAATATTTGGCTCTACACATGTACCTTTGGACTCTGATGACGAAAAAGAATTATGAACTACAATAGTTAAATTGAAAATCATATGATACACATGTCCATCTCCAACAACATGCCCAACAACGGGAACTTGCTCATTAAAGTGCATATCATTTTGCTGATAAGTAGTCAGACTGGTGATCAATAATTGTTTGTGTTGAAGCTACATTAGACATCATGAAGAGAACACTCCCCACCCCTCTGCAGTATAATTACACCATCAAGGACAATCGTTCATGCGATCCAATTTGAAGAGAGTAATATAAACCAAGTATTGGAAAAGGAGGACGAGGAATTGATGTCTTCAACTATGTAGCACCGGGAACGGCGACGGAAACGAGGAGTGGCAAACCTAAAAAATTATAGATTCGGGTGCGACAGAGGTACAAGTAAAAATATTGTAATATTCAAAAGTTAATGTTAAATAAAAAATAGCAATACAAACCCAATTCAATAAGTTGCTAGAAAAATAAAATAACAATCCAAACTCAATTTAATATACAAATAAAAACTAAATAAAGTACATTATTCATTAATGAGTTCTAAAACCAATTCATCCTCCAATTCTAACTCATCACCAGAGAGATACACAAACTCCATATACCCCACATCCTCCAAAGATTCAAATGCATCTCCATCAACATCCCACATTTTGGTCATTTTATCTTCACACTTATCATAATCTCTTGGTAAAAGACAAGGTTGTTGTGGATGAAAATCAAATCTTCAGCATGACTTGGGTTAACAACTTATTCCTCTTGTGTGAGTGAGTAAATATTCTTGTATATGCTCCAATTTCGCTTACAACACGAAGAGTGATGCATGTCGAACTGCAATCTAATAGCCAAAACTTTCTTCAATGCGTTGAACCTGCAAAATAGACTCCCTGGGGGAGGCCGGGGATATGATTTGAAGCCAAGGTCATACCAAAAGTATTCAATATGAGTATTGAGAATTGAATGAATAGAGTGAATGTTCACCTTGGTATTTGTAGGTGTTGATCCCGAGAGTTCTCCCAATTACGTTGAAATAAATATATTCTTACCATATTATAATTACTATATATTCAGTATGCCATAATTTTACGAAAAGAAGTGTATTCCAAAGGTAGAATCGGATTTGGAGATCCTCTCTTTGGCTATTGGGCTTTAGCCCAACTGAATGTAATAATAAAGCTGCTGGCCTTAATGGAAGAATAATGACATAGCCTTTATCCTAGGGGGGGGGGGGGGGTAGTTCTGTCCCTTATCAAAGAGAAAGTAGGATATCAAGTAATTCAAAAGTCAACGATTGGAACAAAGGAGTTTGTGCACCAAAATTAGCTCACCAACTCTTATGATCGGAAGAGTACCTCTTTGTAAAAAAAGTTAAATTCTCAAGAGAGTCTTGAGAGGGTGAGAAGTTTGCAAATTCTTCAATAACTTTATCAAACTCATCTTCATTTAAAAATAGTCTGCGGAAGACCTTATTCCTTTCTTGAGATATTACACCATCTTTATGTCGGGAAAACTGATAGATCAATTTTAGTAGGTCATTAAACAACTAAATCGATATAAAGATTATATTTATAAACCATATCCACATACAATGTCAATATGATAATATAGCAAGCAAGTAAGGGTTGAATCCAAGAGGTAATCTTAATCCTAATTTAGCTTATAAATTTGGCCAAATCACTACATATATAAGGGGGTTTTAAAAAAAAATCTTTATTAATTAAAACTAAAGAAAAATAGGAAACTAAAATAAAAGCTATAATTCAAACTAGCAGAGTCCCACGACGTGTTGCGCTGTATTATTAATTAAAATTTTATCATTAATTTTTTTGTCTTGCATTTAAATTGGAAACAAAGAATTTGTTAATATTTTTAATGTTTAGTTATCTAAAAAATAACTATATGAATTTTGAAGTGAAATAATGAATTTAGATAGAAACCATTAAATACTGAATACAATAAAAATAGTTATTTCTATAATATTTCATTCAAATTATATAAAAAAGAGCAAACGACTTATGTAACCCTCGAACTATCACCATCGTTCACCTTTGGTCCTCCAATTTTTTCCAATACTTTTGGTCCCTGAACTCACAAAAATGGCTAATTGTGCCTCTTCCGTTAGGTCAAACCGTTAAAGTAGGTTTTTAATGTTAATTTTAAGGGTAAATCTGACATTTCACATTTTTCTTTTATCTTTTTTTTCTCTTACTTTTCATTTTATTTTCACATTTCATTTTCATTTTCTTTTCACATTTCCCCCAAATTCCACCGCCCAGCCGCTCCCCCAATTTTTCCGCCCTCCACATGATGATGGTGTCGGTGGATCCCAACTCGACGACTTAACTCGTCTGAAGCCCGAATCCCTGAGCTCCACCGACAGAAAAAAAACTACTAGATTGAGCTCCATCGACAGATAAGCACTCCACCCGAAGATGGTGTCGGTGGATCCCAGCTCGATGAATCAACTAGTCTGAGGCTCGGATCCCAGCTTGATGACTCAACCCGTCAGGAGATTGAGCTCTGCCATGAGGGATTGAGCTTCGTCGTGAGAGCTCGCTGCCGTAAGAGGTCTACCCAAACACGAAACTTCGACCCTGAGTCGATTGGGTCGGGAGGGAAAACCTAACGTGGAACGAAGGGGTTCAATTTCGGGTCGACTCGGATGTCCTCGCACAGGAGACAACCACCGTTGTCGTCGAGATCTTTTTCTCTGCGTGGAGAAATCCAGCATTGGGACGCTTCCTCCTCAGTAGCGGCGTGATGTCCGGTGTTGAGATGTCGTCGTTTATGGAGGTGCAGATTTGGCATCCGTCCTATAGGTTCCACGTCGTCCTCAACATCGTCGCCGTGGTGAAAGAGTATGATGCGTCTTAGACCACCAACCGATTCTTGGGCTTGGGTTCTTCTCGAACTAACCTGCAATCAAACTATCCCTAGGGTTCTAGGGGTCAGCACTCTGATGCTTAAGTTAGTCCAAGTGTCTAATATGATTAAGACAGAATGAATCATAAGTAAATGTGTACCTTTTATTTATACTCTGTGTCCTAAATAATGTACTCCTTAATTATCGCCCTTAATTACCCACGAATGCGGTAATTAAGTTAGAGTATTAAATACTCTAACCTCTAATTAACTTCATCGTTCAATATTCCAAAAGGGCGTGTGCGTGCTATACAATCGTGCGTGTCACTACCCCCCAAACATTGTGCCGTCAGAAGAGGAAGAGAAGATCACGTCTTTCCATAACTTTTTATATTTCCATTGCACCTGTCACTTCAGCCCCCATATTTACCCCTCACTTTTTCCAGAAATCAGTAAGTTCTTTCATCCTATTCCCTTTCTAATCTTCTCATTTCCCCATTTTCCATCATGGCCAGCTCTGATGAGGGTTCCGCCTCCGAGAAACTTTCCAGTGAAATTAGGGTAGGTGAGTCAGGGGTTAGTACGCTGGAGAGAATCATTAGCAACCCAGAATGTACCCGTTGTGAAGAACTCCGGCACGACTTAGATGCTGGAGAGGTCATATCTAATAGTCCTGGGGAAGAGAGGGTATTTCCTATAACTGATATGCCTTCTCAAGAAGCTATTGAAAATTGGCCTCCGGGCATGGTAAACCCTATATAAGGAGGTCCTCTACGAGTGGAAAGATTAGTTTTTACCCTCCCCCAAATCCAGAGCTCGAAGCCATATGGAAGGAGGAAGAAGTACCTTCTTTGAGAGAGAAGGCAATCCTCGAGGGGGGGGGGGGGGGAGCATCCTCAAGTGGAACTAAGGAATATTCTCTGGCTGAGCCCTTTTAAGAGAAGAAAAAAGGGACTTATCTAAGATTAAGGCTAAAGGACTTAGGGGGCCCCTAATTCCAATAGCGGGAACCGCTATTTTCAAATTTTTGGACTCGATCCCTCCTGGACAACGAGTAGCTCTAGATGCCAATTTTCAACCCTTTCGAGAAGGTGTTCCCCCCATAACCTTCCAGAAGGAAGATCGTTCATCTCTCTCCGACACTTTTGTTGTAGGCTCACCTTTCCCTTTCCGCCCTTTTTTCCAAACTCCTTAGGCAATTTCAAGTGAAACCTACACAAGTCCACCTCAACGTTTTGGTGATCATTATGATGTTCTTGACTAGATGTGATGAATTCGGTATTAAACCTAGTTATAAGCTTCTTTGCTCACAATACTTCGTGTCCTATAGTGGGCGGTCTACCAATATGATCGTCACATTTGCCAATCGAGAAGTACATCGTAAATTTTTTGGTGTTCCTGGCAATTCGGGTGACCGGAAGAGCTAAAAAAAGGTATCTCGTTCGATAGCAGGAGGTATCAAGTCCCTCCATGGAATTGGGCTGTGCAAGTTGAATCTCCCAGACCTAGGAATACATCTGCCCAAATTTCCTCGAGAGGGACATACAAAAACTATTGTCCAGCTCCCTCGACTATAGTCTCTTCAACAACCCCAACCCCTGGATTGGTGGCTTTACATTCCTACCCAGAATCTATGAAGAATATGTGTATAACACACTCTGGAAAGATACAAGAAAGAGGCAAAGAGAACGTGAGGGCCCCGGAGATGGCCCTCCCCTCGAGATCATTGTTAGTGACCCTAGGCATTCAGGACCTTCTGAAGGTGCCTTAATAGAAATCTATTTCTCTTATTTATTGTGTCATCATGTTCATTACTATTAACTGACTCTTTTTCTTTTTCCATTTTCAGTGGGTCTCGCTAAGGGCTTAAAGAAGCCAAAGTCCTCAAAGTAGGGTCAGGCTCCATCAAGGGGGATAATTGATTCCTCGAACCAAGCTTCCATTCTGGTGTCTCCCCCTCTAACTAGGCTTCCATTCCGGTGTCTCTCCTCTCGAACCTGGTTTCAACTCCTGTAGAAGGCTTCGAAGGCTTATCTCAACTATTGGTGCTGAGCGGTCTCCTCACGCCCGGAACGTTCACCATAAGACAAAGACGAACAATAATACTATCGGCTCCTCCTTATCAAGACCGCTTATGGGGACACATGGTGGTGAGGATGTTCATAAAAAATCTCCGCCCCTTCAACTGATATAACGTCCGTATCCGGGATCGAGCATAAACTATCAGAGATGGCCTCTAACCTCGAGGTTCTTATCCCTTCCTTTCTCTCTCCTCTATTTTTGTTTTGTATCCTTGATCTAAGCTGTATTTTTTTGTCAGACCTCTAAAATTTTAGGCGAGGCCACCGAAAAAGTGGTGGCCTACCTTTCCTTTTTCTCCGCTAGCAAAGGTAACCTTCGTGAGGAGCTCAGCAAATGAGATGCTGTGACTTTGCAGCTAAGGAAGATGCTCAAGTAAAAAATATAGGGCACTCGAAGAAAAGAAAAATCTTTTAGAAAGTGAGAGGCAAGGTGTTGATGCCGAGAGTGGTTAATGGTTGCTAGAGAAAAATACCCTCGACAAGAGGGTACAAGCTGCAGAAGAGAGGGTTCGAGCTGCATATGAGAGGGTTCGAGCTGCAGAAGATCCAACCACGCATGTGTAACTGCTCGAGGCATTCAAACACAAGCTATTGAATAACCATGAGCTACAAGAACTCTTCCTGGATCTTCTAAGGGTGGCCAAGGAAATCGGCTGTAGTGAATTGGCCGAGGAATTTTTAAAGCATCAAGTGTCCGCTTCTCTTTCTGAAGATTTGGCCAAGCAGGTGGATGAACTAGTTAATCCAGAGCTCTAAACCACCCTGGATGAAAAATGGGATAAGGCTATCAAACACAATGGCCTTCTCTTTGCCCTATTGGATTTCATCAAGGCTAAAAGGCAGTTCTTTACTGCTGAGGAGATTCGAGTGGTCTCACTTCTAGAGGCTACAGACACCTCTCCTGAGTAGGATTCCCCCGCCAACCAGGTGGAAGAAATGATTGCCTCCATAGCAAAGAAGGATGATTCTAGGGTTGGTTCCTGATTGTAAAATATTTTTTCTTCCCCGCTATTTTTTACTTAGGGTCCCTCAATTGTAACCTTATTTCTTAAGAATCAATGAAAACACATTTATTTTTATTCATGCCATAACTTATTGATTTTACCTCCATTTTCTTTTTGTAGTATAATTTGTTGAAAATGGTGCTAGAGGGCGCTTGCAAGGAGCTTTTGAGTGCCTATAAAGAGCTAAGTAAGACAAGCAAACAGTTACTGTTTGCCCTTCGAGATCTTTCTAAGTGTGGCCAAGAGAGAGACTCCTTGAAAGACAAGCTCCACAACCACGAAGTTGAGACAAAGTTGTGGCAATCTAAAGATCATCCTTCTTTTAAAGGGTTTGTCAAGGATTTCCTTAGCAAGGAATTTAATGGTACCTATCCTTTAGAAGTGGTCAAGGGTCACGATCCCGTTGATGAAGAACTAGAAGAACTAATGCATCAAATTTATTTGAAGTTTGGTTCTCTGAAGTCATGTCTTGCCGCTGCAACTAGACTTTTAGTGGTGGAAGGGCACCTAATCGATTGCTTGGGAGAAAATCGCAGACTAGTAGGCCAGAGGGAATTAATTGCCAAAAAACACCTATTAGCTCAACGTAGAGTGGCTAGTTTTGAAGAGGACTTACTCGCCTAGAAGATAGCTAGTGATATCCCCCTTCCTCATGCGAACCCCCTTCAGCCCCTCGAGGGAGCCCTCCGGTTGAAGATAGCTCTTTGGTGGAATCCCTTCTATCCAAAAATGAAAAACTTACCGGGGAGAAAGAGGCCTGGAAGGTACAAGCCACAGAAACGGAGCAGCGCTTTGCTTAATATGAAGAAAAAATCGCCGCACACAAAGTCAGCCTTTGTGTCCATATGTTTTCCCATGACATTCCGACCTACTACTTGATTAGCAGCGATCATCTTCAAAATATTTCACTTAAAGCTTCTTAGTACTTGATGGAATAGGTCAACGTTCATGAGAATGGGACTCCACGACAGAAGAAGGCTTTTGACCTCATTCTCGATTGGCTAGCAGAACTGAAAGTTAAGGGGTTTACCCCCTCGAGTTTTTGCTCTGCCCCTCGGTCACAGAAGTCTTCTGCTAAATAAGTTGAACGAAACCTTATCTCGTTGAGCAAACTTAACCAAGGGTCTTCCTTAAAATTCCAAAAAAGCACCGGGTCATCCTCGTAGGCCCCATTCGAACCTTCCACAAAGAAACAGTGTAGGACCGTCACCGTCACCCCCCTTGATTCCTCAAAATATTTTGTGGAGGAGCAAATGAAGGATATCCGAAGGGTGGCTGGTATAAAGCTTGAAGAACTCAAAGAAATAGAGGGAAACGTGAAAAAGCTAGGAAAACCTGTTTCCACTAAAGAATTGTTTCAAGTGGGATTTCCTCCCAGTGAGTAAATACATGTAGATGAATAAATTTGGAAAATCGTTAGTGTAAATATTGTATCCTTAATATTTGTTGGAATTTGAATGAATAATTAATATTCTTTCCATCTCGAATAGGGGCGCCTTGTGCAACTTCTTTAGTTAGCGTGAAGTATGAACATGACTAGTAAGTAGAAATTAAGCAATTGAGAGACACAAGTATTTTACCCAGGTTAAGTGTTTCCACCTACATCCTGCAAATTTTGCCCACTAGTTTATCATTACAAGAGTACAACATAGTCTTCGAGTGCCGCTTTAGAGCAAACCACTCGGACATCAGTCGCGGCTGGAAACATCATCTAGAGCGCCGCTTTAAAGCAACCCACTCAAACATCAACTAGAGTGCCACTTTAGAGAAAACCACTCAAACATTAGCCGTAGCTGGAAACATCATCTGGAGCACCGCTTTAAAGCAACCCACTCGAACACTAACTAGAGTGCCACTTTAAAGCAAACCACTCGAACATCAGCTATAGCTGGAAACATTATCTGGAGCGCCGCTTTAAAGTAATCCCCTTGAACACCAACTAGAGTGCCACTTTGAAGCAAACCACTCAAACATCAGCCGTAGCTAGAAACATCATCCAGAGCGCCGCTTTAAAGCAACCCACTCGAACACCAACTAGAGTTCCGCTTTAAAGCAAACCACTCAAACATCAGCCGTAGTTGGAAACATCATCTGGAGCGCCGCTTTAAAGAAACCCGCTCGAACAGCAACTAGAGTGCCGCTTTAAAGAAAACCACTTGAACATCAGCCATAGCTGGAAACATCATCTGGAGCGTTGCTTTAAAGCAACCTGCTCGAACACCAACTAGAGTCCCGCTTTAAAGCAAACCACTTGATCATCAGCCGTAGCTGGAAACATCATCTGGAGCACCACTTTAAAGCAACCCACTCAAACATGAACTAGAGTGCTACTTTAAAGCAAACCACTCGATCATCAGCCATAGCTGGAAACATCATCTGGAGCGCCGCTTTAAAGCAACCCGCTTGAATACCAACTAGAGTGCCGCTTTAAAGCAAACCACTCGAACATCATAGCTGGTAGTATTTTCTCAAGCTGGTAATGTTCCACCTTCTTGGCACTTGAACTTCATTCATCTGTTCGAGAACATAACTTCCTTCTGGGTACAATTCGATCACTTTTTAAGGTTCTTCCCAATTTGCATCTAACTTCCCCTCAGGTTCCTTTATGTTTTTCTCGTTTTTCCTCATGACCAAGTCTCCCGGGTTAAATAAAATCTTCTTTACCCTTCTGCCATGGTATCTTCTGACCCATTCCTTGACTTTAGCCTCGTGTAGAGAAGCTAGCTCTCTCTTTTCCTCCACCAGATCCAGATCCAGACATCGGTTTTGCTGATTGATCATCTCATCTGCAGCAGCCATCTTCCTTGGGCTAGGGACTCCTATTTCTGCAGGAATTACTGCTTCCGAGCCATATACCAGACTATAAGGTGTTTCCCCAGTAGCAGAAGACTCGGTTGTTTGATATGCCCACAACATCTTGAGTAATTCCCATATCCAGTTACATTATGCCCCCTCGAGGCGCGATCGTATTTCATTCTCTATTGTTCTGTTGGTCACTTCCACTTACCTGTTGGCTTGGGGGTGGTAATCAGATGTCTCCTTTTGCTTGATCCTATACTGCTCACACCACTTCTTGAAGGGATCCTGAGCAAACTGTGTTCCATTGTATGTAATGATCATTCTTGGGATTCCAAAGCGGCACACAATGTTCTTCCAAAAAAAAAAGAGATAACCATTTTTCCCCTTATGTTGTTAATGGCTCAGCCTCTACCCACTTGGTGAAATAATCAACAGCCACTATTAGATATCTGAATTTTCCTGGTGCTTCCGAAAAAGAGCCCACCAAATCGATCCCCCATTTGTCAAATGGCCACGAACTATAGATGCTTCTCATTTCATCTTGTGGAACATGTTTTATAGGTGCATGTCTCTGTCACTAATGGAAAACCTGAATATACCGGTTCCCATCCTCGAACATTGTCGGCCAACAAAATCCTGCTCGAATGAGCCTCCTTGCCACGGACCTAGCTCCCTAGTGGCTTCCACATACCCCTTCATGAACCTGCCTTACGAGGTAATCTGCCTCATGAGAATCAACGCATCAAAGTAATGGTTGCAAATAGCTTCTTCTATATAACCCTTCTTCTTGCAATACATACATTGGAGCTTTCAACCTTATCTTTCTAGCATCCACTTCATTTTCTGGCAGGACTTCCTCTTGAAGGTATGTCACGAACGGTGTCATCCAGGAGTTTTCCACTTCAACCGCCATCACTACAGGCTCTTCAAAACTTTGCATGTTCAAAGTTTCCATGAGTAGTTGCTGGTAGGATTGGATTCCAAATCCAAAGAAACGAGCTTGAGCGTCCGCTTTATGATTGCTTTCCCTTGGAACCTGTGTCAATATATAAAATTTGAAAATTGTTAACAAGTTCTTTACTACCTCGAGGTATCTCTGCAGATTACGCTCTGGCATCGTACTCTCCATTCACCTATTGAACCACAATTTGAGAGTCACTGAAAACCTCCAGTTTCTCCACTTTCAGCTCCTTCACAAGGCGCAATCCATTGATTAATGCCTCATACTCTGCTTCATTGTTAGTTGCTTTAAATGTAAAGTTCAATGCATAAGGTTAATCTCTGCCCTTGGGGCTAGTCAGTAGGACCCCCGCTCCACTTCCACCAGAATGTGACGAACCATTCACATATAACTTGAATATCCTTCTTTGCCTTTTTTTTCTTCATTCTGAATGGGATCCAAACACGCTTCGAGGGGTTCTATTGTTTCCACTATAAAATCTGCTAGTGCCTTCCCCTTAATTGCAACTCAAGGTTGATACTGGATATTGTGTTCTCCCAACTCTACTGCCCACTTCATCATCCTTCCAAAAATCTCTGGCCTTAGCATGATCTTTCGAATAGGGTGGTTCGTGAGCACCACTATTTTATGTCCCTGGAAGTAGGGTCTCAACATTCGGGCTGCATGCACGAGAGCTAGAATCACCTTTCGAGGATCGTATACCTCGTCTCCAGCCCCTGCAGGGCACGACTAATGAAGTAGATTGGATGCTGAACCTTTTCTTTTTCTTTTACCAAAGCCACACTGGTTGCTAGCGGTGATGAAATAATATACAAGTACAACGTCTCATCCTTGTCTGGTTTCATCAAGGTAGGCAATGTCCCCAAATACTCCTTCAACTGCTCGAATGCCTCCTCGCATTTTCCATTCCACTCGAACTTCTTTGCCCTTCAAAGAACATCAAAGAAAGGCAAGTGCTTCTCTGCCCTCTTTGATAAGAACCTTCTTAATGCTACCAAAGATCTTGTAAGCTTCTGCACATCCTTTAACGATTGTGGGGTTTTCATTGTCCTCAGAGCTTCGAATCTTTCTGGGTCTACATCGATCCCCCTCTCTGAGACCATGAATCCGAGAAACTCCCCTGCTCCCACACCAAGACACACTTAAACGGGTTCAACTTCAAATTTGTTCCCCAAAGGTTACTAAATGTTTCTTCCAGATCATTTAAAAATTCTTCATAATTCTTAATCTTGACCACCATGTCATCCACATATATCTCCATATTTTTCCCTATATGTTCCCTGATAAATCTATCGACCAACCTCTGATAAGTAGCCCAGTATTCTTCAACCCAAAAGGAATCTTTTTATAGCAGAACGTGCCCACATTTGTAATAAATGATGTATTTTCCCTGTCTTCCTTCACCATGAGAATTTGGTGATACCCCTCATGCACGTCAAAGAATGCCAAAATTTGGTATCCAGTAATGGCTTCCGCCAACTTATTGATTGGTGGCAATGGGTAACTATCTTTGGGGCAGCATTTATTTAGGTCAGTAAAGTCTATACACATCATCCATGCTTTATCATGCTTCAGAAACATAACTAGGTTTGCGATCCAATCGGGATAGAATACCTCCTCGATCACATCAGCACTCAATAATTTATCCACCTCTTCTTTAATTTCCTCCTCTCGTTCGGGAGCGAACACCCTTCTCTTCTGCTTCACTGGCTTAATCGAGTGGTTGATGTTCAGCCTATGCAATGCAAGACTCGAATGGACCCCTGTCAGGTCAGATGTATCCCACGAGAACACATCTCCATACTTTCCTAACAATTCTTGCAGTCCTCTTTTCACATCTTCAGGAATTAGTTTCCCAACAGCTACTGACCCTTTATTCCAAATGGGCATATGTACTGTATCATCTAATCCTGCCTCTGCGTGCACTACCGCTACATCCCTTTATTTCCTCACCTTTCCCACTGTCATTTGGTTACATCTTGGTGCCACAGTCTGATCCCCTCGAATAGATGCCACCCTTTTTTTGGTTGGGAACTTCATCATCAGGTGGTAGGGTGACCAGACCGCCCGAGCTTAGCACATCCATGGTCTTTCTAAGATGACATTATAAGGAGAAAGTGCATCAACAATAGCAAAACTACACTTGATGGTCACTCCCTTGTCGCCATCCACCACTCGAACAGGCTATGTTATCTCTCCTATGGGAAGTATCGAATTTCCCGTGAATCCTGATAAAGGGGAAGCAGATTTTTTCAAATTCTCACGCCTTATGTCTAACTGGTCAAAACATTAAGAAAATGTCACTTCTACCCCGCTCCCATCATCAACGAACACCCTTCTGATTAAGGATGTTCCAACAATGGCTGAAATTACCATAGGGTCGGCTTGGGGCATTTGGTCCGGCACTGCATCCGCTTTCGAGAAAGTGTTAGCCTCATCTGGTCAAACCCTCTTATGACTGGGCTCTTCTGCGGGAACCCTTTGAGCTTCAACCCTTATAACAGTGTTCAAGGATCTCTCTCCCACCATGCCACTAATGACGTCAATTACCCTTCGGACGGGTGGGTTTTCTCCATTTGTTTTTGCTTGATTTCCCCCCTGCTGCTTCTGGGGCCTATCCTGCCTTCCTTCTTGCCCCCTATCTCGAACCACCTATTCTTGAGGCCTTCTATCTCCTCTACCTCTATTGTTTTGATTGATCCTTTTATACGACTACCACTGATTCATCCGGGGCCTTAATGGGACTGCCTGGTTCCTATGTCCTTGTCCTCAAAATCGTCCTTCCCGCTCACACCTATCAATCTACATCCTTAACTGCATACAATCATTTATGTCATGGCCATAATCCCTGTGATAATCACAGTATCGATTTGTTGCCTTTCGAGCTGCAACTGAATTATGAGAACTATGCAAGGGTGGGGGGTCCGGAACAACCCTCCATGTATGCTTAAAATTGTGTAGGGGTTCTTCCACTGAGCGTTGGAGGTAATGGATTATACCTCTTGAATGGTGTTCTTATGGGTTCGACCGACCTTTTTACTCTATACTCTACATTCCTTTCTGCTTTCTCTGCAAGGCTATCTCTTTTCCTTCTAGTTGTCTCCTCTACCCTCAAAATTACTCCACGGCCTCCTAAAGTTTTTGCAATGTCTTAGGAGTATTAGTACTCAGCTTCTTGTATAATTCCAGGTCCTGCATCCCCAGCAGGTACCCCTGGATCACCTCATTCTCCATCGTTTCTATCACCCCCAAACTTTCGTCTACATACCGGTGATAGAAGGTTTCCGTGCTTTCCCCTAGCTTTTGCTTCATCTGGTAGAGTCCTAACAATTTTTTGGTAAACTTCTTCTTTTGAGCGTACAGGCTCAACAATGCTCCGCTGAAGTCCCGATACGATTGAAGCCAGCCCCTTGGCAACTTATTAAACCACTTCTGTGCCTTTCCCGCAACTAGTTGCCTACCAGCTTGCATGTCAATTTCTCATCGAAGTCCCTTGAACTCATCAAGCCCAATAATGTCTTTATGAACTCTCGAGGGTCAGTTTAACCACTGTATGTGGGAAGACCTTCCAAGGGCTTCACTTTTATTGGCCATCGAACCCCGGTGATCATCGAGCTGAAAGGAGACCTCGCAGCCTGGCCCAAGGGGCCGATCAATCTATCCAATTCTTTTCTTAACGATTCACTTGCATCTGAGGGGGGTTTGGGCTGACCCACCGATAGGTTTAACCCCCTATCGTGACCACCCAACTGTGGCATATAGAGATGTTAGGTTTCTCCGTATCCCGGGTTCATCCAGTGTGGTCTGAGGTTTAGGCATGCTGGTGGTGGCGGCGGTTGAACATAAGGATTGCACAGCCCCTGGCTGATTTCCATACTCACATATCCTTGCGTGCTAGAAGAAGTCATCATTCCATATGCCGCTCCTAGTCCAGCCATGTCGAGGGTGGGAGAAGATGGGGCTAGCGGAGGTAGCGCATATACAAGACCTTAGGAATAACCAGGAATGGAAGGTTGGGGCCCTGCCTATAGCAGTTCTCCAACATATCCCTAATAAGGGTAGGCTACCGGGGGTTGGGATTGAGAGGCCCACCCCGTAGTTATTCCCAAAGGCGAGGGTGGTACTACCCCCATTGTGACTCTATCATCTCTCGGAGGAGGGGTGATTCGATAACCAGCCGCAGCCAGGATCTGAGCTGCTCGTTTCACATCTTGACTTGGGGTTGCTCTCCCCACATTCTGATTTCCTTGCCCATGTTGGCCATAGGCTTCCATATACGTATCTCTCGAAACCTCTGTAAACCTTCCATCCCTTGAATCAGCCACTCTCTTGAGCAGAGGATCGGCATTTCCCATCACTTCCAAAGTTCTCGAGGGCCCAGACATATCATTCTGGATTGGCACCAGGGTATTTGCGCCAATCGCCACTGAGGTTTGTCCCCCCTCGTGGCCTACGTATGTACTAGGTTCCACTCGCAACTTCGCTCCCGTCATTTGAATATTAGCCATGTCGCTGTCCTCGATGTGGGTGTCGTTTCCTCCATTTGGATTCCCCGATATTAATTTTGGTGGAGATCCAGCCCCCGCACCTATTGACCTCAATCTTTCACTCCTTCGAACTACCGTGGACATAAACTCTCCCAAACCTTGATCTGACTTAGTTGTCCCCACAGACGATGCCACTTGATGCGTCTTCGACCACCGATAGGTTCGTGGGCTTGGGTTCTTCTCGAACTAACCTGCAATCAAACTATCCCTAGGGTTCTAGGGGTCAGCACTTCGATGCTTAAGTTAGTCCAAGGGTCCAATATGATTAAGCCAGAATAAATCATAAGTAAATGTGTACCTTGTATTTATACTCAGTGTCCTAAATAACGTACTCCTTAATTATCGCCTTTAATTACCCACAAATGCGGTAATTAAGTTAGAATATTAAATACTCCCCTAACCGGGCTGCCATACCTGCGGCCCAATGGCCTTCTTGGGTCTAACCTCTATCAGAGTAGAAGCGATGTCCAGCTTTTATGGTTTAGAAGAACTCGTAAAAGAGAAAAGATGGGAAGGGAAAAGAAAAAGAAAAAAGAAAAAGTGAAAAAAAAATTGGGAAAAAGAAAATAGAAAACAACTATTTTGCCCTTAAAATTAACGTTGTTGACCAAACTTAAGGATTTGACCTGACAGAAGGGTCACGTTTTGTAAGTTCAAGGGCCAAGAGTGTTGGAAAAAAAATAAAAGGTCAAAGGTGGACGATGATGATAGTTCGAGGGCCACATAATTCATTTTAAAAGGTTCTCATAATTATAATTATAAGTATCTCATTGCAATAAATAGAAGTAAATATCAAATAACCATATTAGTCTCACCAATTATAATGTGTCCTTGTCTAACAATTATTTAGAAACAAGACTTTGTGATATATAAATAAGAGTCCATCTCTTGAAATACGGTCTTTCAATAAGCCATGGAAAGACAAAGGTTTAAAGTGCAAATAGAAAGAAATGAAAATAAAAATTTTGGGTTGCATGAATCGAGTTATAAATGTTATAACTACTACATGTTGCATAATAATTTTTTAATATTGCAACTAAGACCTTTTACCTTTTATTATTTTAATTAAACCCTGTTGTTCCATAGGCTTATGGAAAGACGGTCTTTCCCAAGACTTTGCCTATAAAAATATATATATATATATATATATATATATATATATATATATACATATTTCCTTCAAAAGTACTCTATCAATGTACAAAAATGCAAACTTATATTATTCTCAATTTTGTGCTTCTTTGAATTTTCTTCAGTGGTATACATAGATATAGTACTACAATGAGATATTTATGGCTTTAAATATATATTAGAAGTATTATATACACATATATATATATATATATATTGACAAGTTATGATTGATCATATATAGTAAAGAACTAAAATCATTAACATATAATGATATTTGTGTGTTATCTTTAGACAACATGAGTTTAGGTTAGTCAAGATGACTTCAATACCCCCCGGTTGATAGTAGATTTGAACCAAAACCTATCTAGACCAAAACAAATCTAGACTAAAACATAAAGCAAATAATTTCAATTATATCGTGCCTCAGGATAAGAAAACAGTCCATCCAACAATATCACAAATTAACTTCATACAATGATCATTGGTTACACCACAGCTGCCACCCCCTACATTCAGAACTTCTGGCAGTCCATCTAGGATTAAAGGAAGCTAGGAAAATAGGAGGAAATCTTGTTCAGATAGAATCAGATTGTAAGCGAGCAATAGAATCAGTTACAAATCCTGAAAAGGCACTTTTATACTCTCTCTGAGTATTTTATTTCTCACATCCCTGCCGCCTTAATTTGAAATGATCTTATGGTGCACATCTGTGAGTCTCTTAATTGGATGACAATGGTGGTTGGTTTTTCGGGATACAACATAACTGGTTCATGTACTAGCTCAGTAACACACTTCAGCTTAGATGATGCATATTTGTTTTTTCGATTTCTGAACTAGTTTAGATGAAGCATAGCACCATTTCTGAACTTGGCTGCTTGTTTTTTTTTGCTGAAATTGTGCATCTCATTTGAAATGATTGTAATGTCTATATGAACATACCTACATACCTGTTAAGGTTGGTTAAAGCAACTTATGGTGCGTGAATCTCTTCACTACATATACATCACTAATTCACCTTCTTTCTTGTTTCTGCTCTATTCACACCCAGGAACAGCTGATGTCACACGAACAGAACACAAGAACCTCCAAAATTTTCAAGTGCGAAGAAAATCAGACCCAGCCAGAGAATCTTCAAATCTCAGCAAACCTATTGCTCATTATCAGGCCATTAAACCACTTCTTGTAAGTGTTGTATAAAGTAATAGACTCTATAGGCGGCCTTATTTTTTTCACATTTCTTTAGTTTTGGTCTTATTGGATATCTGGCCTGAATCGATTAACACGGGAGGTGGAGGTCGATTACATGAAACATATCCAAATTGAGCACTAAATATTAGTATTAGTAACTGAGAGAATGATTTCCCGTGTTGATTCTGATTAATGAAGAAAGTATAAATAGAGTACAAACTAGATTACTCTAAATATAACTCTAGCCTAGTCATCGGGAATAAAAATTGTATCTAATCATCAACTTGCTTTATTCTAACACCCCCCCCAAGCGAAGCACCAGATGCTCGCTGACGCACATCTTGGACTTGAAGAACTCGAATAGCGGACGAGAGAGCCCCTTGGTTAAGATGTTCGCAATCTGAAGAGAAGTCGAGACATGAGCAATGCGCAACTTGCCAGATGTCACCAACTCACGAACAAAATGATAGTCAATATCGATGTGTTTTGCACGCTTGTGCGCCACCGAATTTTAAGCCAAGAAGATAGCACTGTTGTTGTCGCATAACAACAATGGAGCACCAGAAAGTGGAACCTAAGATCACAAAGTAAATGAGTGAGCCAAACCACCTCTGAAGCAGTGCTGGCAAGAGCACAATATTCAGACTCAGCACTGGACTGAGAAACAACAAGTTGCTTCTTGGCACTCCAAGAAACTAAATTTCCACCAAGATAAACCACATAACCATAAGTGAACCGTCGAGTCTCCAGACAGCGGGCCCAGATAGCATCAGAGCACATGAACACCTAAGGAGTACTAGAAGAACGAAAGCTAAGACCAAAACAAAGGGTGTCACGAACATACCGCAAAATCCGTGTCACTGCAGTGAAACAGTCATATCTAAGATCCTGAAGATACTGGCTCATCGTGTTGACCGAGAAAGCCAAATCAAGACAAGTGATGGTGTGATACTGGAGTGCACCAACAAGGGAACGATATAGTGTAGGATTCTGGAACGGAGGACTGGTAGATCTGTGAAGCTGAGAACCAGTGACAAATGGCTTAGAAATAGGTGTCGCGTCAGACATACTGGCCCAAGTCAAAATATCCCGAGCATACTTTGCTTGGCCAAGATGTAACCCTGAGGAGGTAGGTGGAACTTCAAGGCCAAGAAAGTAATGTAAAGCACCAAGATCCTTGATCGAAAACTCTCTATGTGTCCGATCAATGAACTAACAAAGAAGAATTGAGTCGTTGCCTGTAAGAATGATATCATTCACATATACAAGTAGATACAGTAACAACGACCCTCTCAAGGGAACAAATAAAGAAGTATCGGCTGAGCTGCACTGAAAACCAAGTTGTGTCAAATAACCACAGAAGCGTTGGAAGCAAGCCCGAGGAGCCTGCTTAAGACCATAAATGGCCTTCCACAAGCAACAAACATAGTCTGGATGGGCAGAATCCTGATAACCAACGGGCTACTTCATATAGAATGAAGCATCAAGAACACCATTAAGGAGAGTGTTCTTAACGTCCAACTAATGAAGTGGCCAGGAACACATAGTGGATATGGAGAGGACTATCTGAACAATGGAGGCTTTGACCACTAGACTGAAAGTGTGGTCAAAGTCAAAACCCAAAATCTGTAAGAAATCCTGTGCTAAAAGCCTAGCTTTATGATGCTCAATAGTGCTATCTGGTCGATACTTTAGTTTGTAAACCCATTTGGAGCCAACAATATTGACGTCCAATATGCAAGGCACTAAATCTCAAGTGCGATGTCCACGAAGAGCTGCCATCTCGTCATCCATGGCATAAATCCTAGTTGGATCCCGAAGAGCAGTGCAGTAATCCGTGGGTTCTGGCTGAGCAAGTAAGGCGACAGTAAGACCGTGAGCAACTATATTAGAATAATCTCTATGCTAAATAGCTTCAGTCGCTGATCAAGTAGCTATACGATTAGTGCGAGGCTGAGGTGGATAGACTGGAGGAGCAGTCGCAGCAGACGAAGGGGCCGGTGAGGTGATTGGAAAAGGAGCCGGTGAGGTTGCCGACGAAGGGCCGGTGAGGTGGCCAAAGAATCGAATATACCGGTCGGTGAACCAGGTGAGCGAGCTGGTCAATTGTGGGATCAGCGGAGCAGGATGAGTCCAAGCAGGCACTGGATGGTTTGAATCGTCAGAAAACATGGTGTCGTAGTCGGTGAAGATGATTTCATCGAGAAGCCTGGAGGGCTAGCAACCAAAGTGACAAGCCGAGCAGGAGGAGATGCCACTGTGGAAGAAGTAGATATATCGACTGATGTATCAGCGGGATCCCAAAAAATAGAGACATCTAGAGAGAACGGAGATACTGAAGTAGAACCATTGGTATAAGGGAAGAAAGTATCAACAAACCGAGCATCTCTGGTGACATATATCTTTCCAGACATAGGATCCAAACATCGATAACCTTTGTACTGGGAGTCGTACCTAAGAAAGATACTGGGCAAACTGCGAGGAGCGAGTTTGTGAGCTGCATATGGACAAAGATAAGGGTATACACGACAACCAAATATATGAAAGTTAGTGTATTGGGAACCCGACCATTAACATCCTCAAATGGTGATCGTCTGCCAAGAACCAGAGTGGGCAACCGATTTATGGTGTAAGAAGCCACATCAAAGGCGTGAGGCCAGTGAGAGAGAGGAACATGAGAGTGGTACAACATACACAAGCCCATCTTAGTAATGTGGCGGTGCTTGCGCTCAGCCTGACCGTTCTGCTCAGGAATATATGGGTAAGAAATCTGAGGATGAATGCTTTGTGTATGAAAGTGAGAGCGTAAGCAACCATTTAAAAACTTAGTCCCCCCATCACTTTGAAAGATTTTAATGGTGGAAGAAAACTGGTTCTCCACAAAAGCCTCAAACTGACGATAGGCATCCCAAAAATCATATTTACGACAAAGTGGGTAAAACCACGAGAGTCGGTAATGATCGCCAAGGAAAATGGCATAGTAGGAGAAACCATTAGCAGACATAATAGGAGAGGGTCCCCATAAATCACAGTGAACTAAATCAAGTACCCTAGCAGCACATTTATCATTTGCTGAAAAGATAAACGTTTCCCTTTAGCCTTTTCACATGCATCACAAAGGGTAGGTTTCGGCAAAATCGATGAAACAGATGAAGATCCAGAAGAACGCAAACCAGAAATAAAAGAAAGTGAAACATGACCAAGTCTAGCATGCCAAATTTCAAAAGATTCACATGACTTATTTAATTCCATGGTATACAACAAAGCAGATGCACCATAATCTATAACATAAAGTCCATTTTTGCAATGACTGTGACCCAATGTTTCATTAGCGATTTTATACTGAATAATAAATGAGCAATCATCAAAGCTGACAACAACATTTAAATCTCGAGTTAATTTGCTAATCAAAAGAAAATTCTTCGTGATATTAGGCACAATAAGCACATCATAAAGAGACAATGATTTAGAAATTCGAGAATCACCGACATGAGTAATAGGGAGTTTAGAACCATTACCAACATAGACGTAGGAGGAGCCATTATAAGGTCTCACGTGATCAACAACAGAGAGGGACGATTCCATATGTTTTGTGGCGCTAAAATTCACAATCCACTTTGAGTTATCGTGCCGTCGATGATGAGAAAGGCCAGTATATCACGAAATACCACACCTTGGAGAACCTAAAGGAGCCATAGCACAAAAGGAAAATAAGAATTCAGCTAAAGACAAAATAATGCCCAAAAACCGTCAGGCGTGTGTAGTAAACGTGCAAAGGGAACTGCATAGCACGTGTATATCACGTGCAGAGAGAGAACTGCAGGCGCGTGTAATTCACGCACGTGAGTTAGGACGCGCTGGTATGACGTGTCAGTGTGTGGATCACACTCGCATTATTAACGGAGATGTTGGGCCGTCGCGTATTGATGAACGGAGACACCGAAGGACATTGCTGAAGATTTTCTACTGGAAAAATGAAAATGCAAGAGGCCTTGGATGAAAATTTTCCGCTGGAGAACAATAACGGGGAATGATTTGTCGCCAGGATACTTGCTGAAAAGAAGAGGGCCGGAGAAGAGAACTGGGTGGCGAAGACGTGGTGAGGGGATTAGAGGACCACTAGCCGAAGAGAGCTACAGAAAGAACTGAGGAGGTGCCTGAATGTTGACCGGAGTTGCCGGAATTGGACTGGAAGCTGACCGAAAAGGAGAGAGAGGGAGGTGATCGGAAATATAAAAATAAATTTAGAGTTTAGGATCAGAACTCGCTCTGATACCATGAGAATGATTTCCCGTGTTGATTATGATTAATGAAGAAAAGTATAAATAGAGTACAAAGTAGACTAGTCTAAATATAATTCTAGCCTAGCCATTAAGAATAAAAATCTTATCTAATCATCAACTTGCTTTTTTCTAACAGTAACTCTACGAAATCTCATACTCAAAAGACCATATTTGTAGCTTTTGGTTTCTATTTTGAAGGGTTAGGGGAGCCCTATAAATTTCCCCATCCACTTTTTAATGGATGTTTTGAGTTAAAAGAAAAAAGATTCATTCAATTACTAATATTGTCCTCATTCTCTATACTAGGTCGAGGGGTCATAATTATACACTCGATTTGTCGTATGAAGTACTTATAACACTCTTATTATCACCTATGTTCATGTACTACTCATGAATTCCCCAATAATAGCATTAATTTCAGGAACCATGAGGTACACCTACCCAGTGAACCTGTTATTAGTGTCGATGCAATCTAAATTACCAATCATTATCTTCCGAAAGGTCACCAATCTTCCTTGGATTCATGACTTACTTACTCACTAGCAGTATGAAATATTCAATAAATCTAGGTGATCACAATAAATAAACCACATAAGTTAATTAATAAATCTACAAGGTAGTTTACTAAGGACATATTTGACCGAGAAATCAATCTTACAAGCTTGGACGACCTAAACAGAGCGGAATATACTAATATGACATAAATCCTAAGAACAACATCGACAAAAACCAATTAGATAAGCGACTTTGACTTGAATTTATCATTAACTGTTCTCGAAAAGCAGATCAGAAGTCAACCAGGTTTCATCTAACAAAAGGTCTCCAAAAAAACCTAGGTTGATGATAATAGTCGCATCTAATATTTAGACAATAAAGATCAATTTTAAAAATTACTGGCTGTAAAACTAGAGAAGAAGAAAAAAACAGAATGAAAATAAAATAAATACTAGCATAAATTAAAGCCTCACCCTCTTTTAAAAAAAGGAAAAAAAAACTAAGTATCCCTCATTTAACCTTTTCACGACCCAAAGCTGACCCTCACCTCCGTCGATTTGTGTTAAACAAAAAAAATACTCCCTCTATCTCATTCGAATCTGCATACTTTCCTCTTTTGTCTGTCCCACACAAATCTGCACACTTTTCATTTTAAGTAAAAGTCAATATCTTAAAAGACATGATTACCCCAAATAACATAAAATTATGTTCATTCTATTCATTGGGCCCAGCCCATTCCTACCCCACATCTTCAACCCTAGAAGATTTTTCATATCAATTAATATGCTCCTCCTCCTTACCTACGCCACGCCCCCTTTACCTTCACCTCTGCCACCAATTGTAGAGTCGCCAGCGCCATTGTACGATCTCCACCAGCGCCACTATCAACAGTCCTATCTCCACCACCACCAGTTCACTACCCACCACCACTGGTTCTTCTATGTGCTCCTCCAGGAGTAATTTATTTTTGTGTGTTTGGTTCTTCAATGTTGCGATTAAAAACAAGGGTTATTTAATCGTCATATCCTCCGTCTTCCTCCAGCTCTGCAGCTCCGGTGAAGGAGGATTTTCATAATCAAGCCGGCCTCTGTAGACTTTACCGAACCCACTTTCACTCAAAACGATGTCGCTTTGGAAATTTTCTGGGACGGAGGTAGAGGGAGGCGGAGAGGTAAGGAGATGAAGGAGACTGGAGCTAAAGGAGATCTGTAAAGAACCGGAAAGAGAAAGAAGAAAGATGGAGGAAGAAGAAAGATGGAGGAAGAAGACAAAGGCAGAGGCATTATAGACTTTTCACATGTCTAAAATTTAAAGGAAGAATTTCTCTCTGCATGTTTTGCCTGAGACAGAGGTAGTAATAATTTCAACACATTTCAACACTAATAAATTAAATTCGGTACTAATAAACTAAATTCACCATCAACAAACTAAATTCAACACTAATAAATTAATTCAACACCAATAAACTTAGCACTGAAAGAAAAGATTAATAAATAAATATATATTTGGATTTTCGATAGTCACTGGTTGTGCAATAAGTTTAAAAGTAAAATATGTTACGAGTACGACATCAATTTGGGAGTCATTCTTTTCCTTTTTTTTTGAAAAATAAAGTATTAATAAATTCAATTCAATGCCAATAAACTAAATTCAGGACCCATAAACTAAATTCAACACTAATATATTAAATTGAAAAAGTCTCAGGAAAGACGACTTTTCCATAAGCTTATGGACAATCCACAGGAGATTTTACCTTAAACGTTCTAATTTTTTTTATTAAATTTAAATATTATATTTTATAAGTTAACAAGTAATAATATGTATTTGAAGTTGAAAATATAAAAATATTTGATATAAAAAATATTTTTAAAAATTTTAAATTTTATATACAATTTAATAAATGCAGGGTATAAGATAGAAAAAATAAGTAGCCAGCACCATAAGCTTATAGACAGATCACTTATTAAAAGACTCACTTTATTAAATTTAGCACCAAATATGTTCAACTGGACAGGGCGTGAGAGGCATAGTCATGCCGACTTATAGCAATCCGGATCGACGTCGAAGCTTTAAACGTTGATTGTTTGCAATGTCGAAACTTCACAAAGAAGCTGTGGAGAGTTCAATCATTTTGGAAGTATTAAACAGGGGAGAGTTTTGCAAGTATTATTAATGAAATTTTATTTTATTTTATTTTTGAAAAAAAAACCTTGAATACGTTGATTAGTCTTTTAATCCGTCTTCAATCTGTCTCCTTTGTGAAGTCAAACCTTCTAAAAAATGGCCATTCCTAAGAGCATGTACAATAAAAGTTTCAAAGTGGTTCTAGTTCGGAATTGGAATCACTCTAAAATTGAAATGGAACCATAAACCTTCCAGTGGAAATTTCAAAGTGATTCCATTTAATTGGAATCAGGTAGCAGTTCCCAATACTAGAACCGGCCTAAATGAAAAATCAATGCAACCCCACGTAAAGGCTTGGTCCCAACTGCTTCCTTTTTTTAAAAAATTAATAACCCATATTAATGGGAGGGATATGTATTAGGTTCCCCAAACCCGAAAAGATAGTAAACATTTACAAAAGTTTATCTTCAAAATAATTTTGAAGACTTTGTACAAAAAGCTACAACTTGGTTATCAGAATATCAGAGCAAAAAATTCTACTTAGGGCATTTTTGGTGATGATTCCATTTTCCATGTCTCCACCCCTCGTGTTAACATGGTTAAATGGCCAGATCTCCAAAAAGGCTCTAAGTAGGTCTGTTATGAATGCTCGAGTGCTCAAGTGTTGAAGTGCTCGATTTCCTAGAATTTGAATCTCAACTGCTCAGTGAGTCGAGGTCTCATGGTCGAGTGCATGGCGGTTCGAGGTGTTGATGGATCGAAGGCTTGAAATCCACCCAGATTCCATCTTGTGTCTCTTCATCTTTGCTGCTGCCACTTGATTCGAGTGCTCACGGTTGGTGGGGTCGAGGCTGAAATCCTTGAAGGTTTGTAGACTAAAGGGGTTGATTGTCAAGTGCTTGCTGGCTCGAGGTCTCGGGTGATCGAGGCTCGATGATTTGAGGGCTCGAGTGCTTGAGTGCTCGAGGGTTCGAGTGCCAGATGAGGGCGGCAGGGCTCGAGAGCTTGAGTGCTCGAGGGATCCAGGGCTCGAGGCCTCCTAGGCTCGAGGGCTCGAGGGCTCGAGAGCCTGAGTGTTCGAGGTATCCATTGCTCGAGGGCTCCAAGGCTCGATGGTTCGAGGGCTCTAGTGTTTGAGTGCTCGAGGGCTCCAGCGCTCGAAGGTGCTCGAGGGCTCGAGTGCTCGAGGGCTCCAAGGTATCCAGTGTTCAAGGCTCGATGGTTCAAGGGCTCCAGTGCTCCAGGGCTCTAGTGTTTGAGTGCTCCAGGGCTCCAGTGCTCCAGTGCTTCAGGGCTCCAGTGCTCCAGGGCTCCAAGGTATCCAATGTTCGAGGCTCGAGTGCTCGAGGGCTCCAGGTATCCAGTGTTCGAGGCTCGATGGTTCGAGGGCTCGAGTGCTTAAGTGCTCGATGGTTTGAGGGCTCGAGTGCTTAAGTGCTCGATGGTTCGAGTGTCTGATGGCTCGAGGGAGGCAGGGCTCGAGAGGCTCGATGGTTCGAGGGCTCGAGGGCTCCAGTGCTCGAGGGCTCCAATGTATCCAGTGTTTGAGGCTTGATGGTTCGAGGGCTCGAGTGCTTGAGTGCTAGATGGTTCGAGTGCCTGATGGCTCGAGGGCGGTAGGGCTCGAGAGCTTGAGAGCTCGAGGGATCCAGGGCTCGAGGCCTCCTAGACTCGAGGGCTTAAGAGCTTGAGTGCTCGAGGGATCCAGGGCTCGAGGCGTCCTAGGCTCGAGGGCTGGAGAGCTTGAGTGTTCGAGGTATCCAGTGCTCGAGGGCTCCAAGGCTTGAGTGCTCGAGGACTCCAGGACTCGAAGGCTCCAGGCTCGAGTGCTCGATGGTTTCAACGCATCAGATGGGAAAACTTGAAACGATTCCAAATATCAGTAGCCAAAGCTGGACTTATGCTTCCATAGGTAGAAACTTGAATCCCATTGCCTTTAGCATTTCTCCATCTTGTTTCTTATCCATAGTTCAATTTGATGTCCATGATGTGTCCCTGCAAAAATTAAAAGAAAAACTGAGCAGTATCTATTCTTTAGCAGCATGTTTCTGTGTTCGGATGTAAGGGAAATCATTTTTGTCCAATTCGATAAGACCTTTGATGAATGATGGGATGTTAGAGATGCTAATGTTTGGTTGTGAAGGGTCGGTTTATGCTTTGAAATTGCATCAGCAACTGCATTACATTCCCTATAGACATGTCTTAGTGTAGCCTGCTTAAGCTCAGAGTGAGTTTGAAAGCTAAGACATATAGAGACCATTTGGCATTTCTGGGATTGTTTATCATGTTCACCGCAAGCATGGCATCTGATTCCACTATGTAAGAACATCCGGGGTCCAAACTAGAGAAACATCTAGCTGCTGCCTGGATGGCCTTCATTTCAGCCTCTAATGGTGTACTAGCAATGGTAGTGAAAGATTGAATTAGGCACGGCTTACCAGTCCAATCTCTAGCTATAAGGCCAATTGTGGACATGTTGGGGGACCAGGATGCATCTACGTTCAGAGTTATACTATTTTGTGGTGGCTTTTTCCAGAAGACAGTGGATATAGAAGGCTTATGGGGTGGTCTCAGAGGCGGAATCAGAGAGAAAATAGGATAGCTTCTAATAAGGTACACATTGGAGTGAGCAGGTTTGGCTGAGAAAGAAAGAAAAATAAGATCTCTCACTTCTTTACTGATTAGAGCTTGTGAAAACTTTTTGTTGTCATAGTAGAAAGTATTCCTAGCTTTCCATAATGACTAGCATATCATTGATGGCAACATCCTACAGATATCTCTATGCACCTTAGAGAGTTCAGTATTATTCCAATGTTCAAAAAACCTGAAAGTTAAACTGTCTAATGTATGCAGTTGAATCCCCAGAATATCCGAAGTATTATCCCAAACAGCTTGAGCCAAATGGCATGAGGTGAAAAAAATGCTCTATTGAGTCAGATTGATTGCATGTTGAGTCCCAAATGCTTCCCTCATTTTGTTTTTACACTTCGTCTCGTAAATTTTTTCTCTTCTATTTTTGTTTTTGTAATTGTTTGGAAACTTGTTTCCATTTGTTGTTTTTATTGTCTTTTTAATACTCCCGTAGTATTTGTTTTTCATTTAAAATTTAATAAAAACAAAATTAAATTTGAAAAAATGAAATTCAATTCAAAAATTACAAGTGCATTATTAAATATCACATTTTAATTTATTTTGATTAGGCAAATTTATTTAAGACTAAATTATTTTTTTGGTCCCCAACACATGGTGCAATACCATCTTTTGGTCCCCCAAGGCCAATACCGCATTTGTTCAGCAACTAACAAATACAAAATGATTTTTTTGGTCCCCAAGGTGGTTTTCAGGTGATTTTGGGGATCAAAAGATGGTATAAGATCATATGTAAGGGACCATAAAACAATTTAGTCTACTGAAAAGCATCTTGAAAACCATTTTGGGGGCCAAAAAAATCATTTTGAATTTGTTGGGTATTGAAAGGAAGTGGTATTGGTCTCGGGGATCAAAAGATGGTATAAAATCATATGTTAGGGACCAAAAAAATAATTTAGTCTTTATTTAAATTAAATATTAAAGGTAAAATTAATAAGTATGATAGAGAAAATCAAGTGGGGTTCATGGATTGGTTGCAAAGTGGTTTCAACCATTGTGGAAAGAAAAATGAAGTGGTTCCTTTGTGATTTCAGTAGATAATGTGGAGGAGAGGGATTGAATATTTAAAAAACTGAAACCACAAGAGCGGTTGCAGAGCAGTTTTACCATTGTACATGGCCTAAGCCTTTGTTGTTTCAGATTCCATCCCCAAACTGTTCATATGGTTAGCAGCCACCTTGAGATACCCGTGCTACATTGGTCGTTGTGCTACCTTTAGTTCAAATCTTTCATAATCACGTACAAGTAGAGCTGTCAATTCAGGTATTTGAGTCAGGTTTGGGTTCGGGCCAAACATGTTCGGGTTGAATGGGTCAAAATCTGTTTATCGGGTCGGGTCAAAATGGGTCCAGGTTGAATGGGTCGAAGTCTATTTATTGGGTCGGGTCGGGTCGAAACGGGTCCAGGTTGAAATGGGTCGAAGTCTATTTGATGGGTTGAGTCGGGTCGAAACGCATTTGGGTTAAAATGCGTCGAAGTCTGTTTGTTGGGTCGGGTTGAAACGTGTCAAAATCTATTTGTCGGGTTGGGTCGGGTCAGGTCGAAACGTGTTTTGGTTGAAAAATGTCTAAGTCTCTAATCGATTAGGTCAAATAACAAAACTAATTTGTGGAGACAAATTTGATACTTATTCAATAACAAAAACATGAATTAAAATAAACAGTTGCTGGCAAAGTTGGAGAGAGGGCTACGGCATGAGAAGGTTTTAAAATTCAAAGTAGACCAAATTATTTTTTGGGATAAGTTTCAATATAACCCTATCTATTTGAATAAGCGCCAATATAACCCTATGATAATTTTTAGTGCAAATAACCATAACTAGTTAATGAAAGTGCCAATATAACCCTCAGACCCCATTTTCGGCATTGACCTCAATTTTTCAGGGTTGACTCTATGTAAATTGACCAAAATACCCTTTGGGCTAACTATGAAATTGAGTGGACAATTTTATCCTCATAGTTAGCCGGAACGCCATAGTTCGTTGAAATTAGATAGGGTTATATCAACACATTATACAATCTTATTGGATTATATCAGCACATTCCTAATGTTTATAGGGTTATATCAGCACATTTCTAATGTTTGTTGGTTTATATCAGCACATCCTTAAAACTTATAGGGTTATATTGGCACTTTCACTAACTATATAGGGTTATATTTGCACTTTCGAATATTGAAAGTGCAAATATTGGCACTTATGTCAACTAGGTAGGGTTATAAAACACTTTTTTCTTATTTTTTTAGTCCCCTAAAAAGTATGTTATACTATGTTTTGGTCCCCATTTGTAAATCAACCCTTAGACAGTACCCCATAAATTCAAAACGATATGTTTTGGTCCCCGGAGGTGGTTTTCAGGGAAAGTCAATTGTAAATTGGTCAAAATATCTAAAATGACCATTATACCCATGAGTTAAAAAAATGGTTCATCTTGTTCGTGTCTTCTTCGCCGCCACCGCCATTGTTGAAATCTGGAGGAAAACGATTCCTGTTCACCGCTGGAAGAAGAGGTGGCGAGAGGCAGCGCCGCTGAGGAAACTGACGGCGACGGACAACAAGAAGCCCATGAACCACCTGATTCTCCCCGTCTTCTTCCCCTTCCTCCTTGTCGGAGCTCGCCGGCAACGAAATAGTATCATCATCATCATCATCATCCTCATCTTCATCCTCATCATCACCGAAACAAAGTGAGAAAAATTTTCTGGTGTGGTTCCTGATACGCTGCAATTTGCTTCATCCTCTTGTCTACACCTAGAATGGGGCTGGAATTCTAAGGTTATTCTTTTTTAAAAAAAGGAAAATAAATTCTCTCATTCCCCTCTTTCTGCAAAGTGTAATTTTTATGAGGAATTATCCATCGTTAATTCCCAAACCCTAATAATTTTGCTCCGATACCATTTTTGAGCTAATGTGGGCTCTCACTACGATTAGGAATCCTTACAGCTGAAAAGGATACCAGTTTGATCATCTGGGCGGTCGTAAATAGCTGGAATTGGAAGCGAAGATGGTGGTGTCGTGGGGCGGAATTAGCTGCTGTAGCGAAAGAAGACTCTACACAACACGTGAAGAAGACTCCGCAAGCGAAGAAGACTTTACAGTGGCGGCGGTGGAAGCGGCGGCGGTGGTGGAAGCGGCGGTGGAAGCAGCGAGCAAAGCGGAAAACCATTTAATTGAAAATGGTTTTTAATTAGGAATTTTAAAGAAAAAATTTAAATTAGAAATTTTTAATTAAAAATGTTTATACCCCTGACTATACCGGCAAATCACTTAGCCTTACCTGAAAACCACCTCTGGGGACCAAAACATATCGTTTTGAATTTGTGGGGTACTGTCTAAGGGTTAATTTGCAAATGGAAACAAAAACATGGTATAAGATACTTTGTAGGGGACTAAAAAACAATTTAGTCTTCAAAGTATATTCAAAACACAATTTACGCATAGGTCAAAATTATAGTGATTATATCAGTTATTTTCCTAGTTGATTATGGATCGAGTTGTGCATGTTTTTCTCGGGTTGAATCGGTTGCAAGTTGATTATGGGTCAGGTTGAATCGGGTTCAAGTTGAATCGGGTTCAAGTTGAAACGTATTCCAATCGAATTATGTTTGGGTCGGAATAAGATTCCAGGTTGATTCGGTCGTGTCAAGTTTGGGTCCAGATTATTAGGTTAGAATCGAGTTTCGGGTTGAGTTTGGGCCAGGTTGGGTTTGGGTTTGGACCCAAATTTTTAGGTCAGAGTTGGGTTTCGGGTTGATTTTGGGTCGGTCGGGTTCGGGTCAATATTTTGCGGGTCAGGATCAGGTTCAGGTTAAGTTTGGTCGGGTAAATTTGGGATCGGGTCAGAAATTGACAGTTCTACGTAAAAGTCCCTAATTACTATAGTTCAAGGAAAATGTTCTTCACATGACAGACTCTTTAAAAAAAGACAGTCCATCAGAAAACAAACTTTATACTATTAATTTAGTAGTAGTTACAAATACCACAATAGTTTTCTAACTAATTCCCTTTGAAAAAGTC
Source organism: Rubia yunnanensis (assembly GCA_037428765.1). Lineage (NCBI taxonomy): Eukaryota > Viridiplantae > Streptophyta > Magnoliopsida > Gentianales > Rubiaceae > Rubia > Rubia yunnanensis. The sequence goes on from CM075062.1 coordinate 130,398,138, forward strand.
TTGTGCGAGACGGTTTCATGGCAAGACCAGTGATTAAATTACAAAGAATTCAGTATAGGGTTTCAAATTGAAGTTTTAAAAGTTCAGGGGCTAGATGTAAAATTTGTTAATTTGCATTTAATTTCAGGTATAAATATAATATTTCATCTTCTTCTCTCTCCTCCCCCTTCTTTCTTCTGCGCAACTGCTCTCTCTCTCTCCCTTCTTCTCCATTTCTCTTCGAGCTCCATTTCAATCGTACACAACTGTTTCCTTTAGTCTATTTTACTGCTCATTTTCTCTATTTTTCTTCCATATTTCTTGTGCACGGTAATTTGCAATGAACACAGGGAAGTTTCACTTCCTTTTTCAGTGATTTTGCCAATTTTAACTTTGATTTCCGGTGATCTAACACAATTCAACCTTCGTTTTGTGTTTATCTGTGAAGGTAATATCTTTGCTCTGGTTTTTTCATACATATTTTGTTTTTTTTCTTCAATATTTGTTTAATTTCTTTGGTTTATGTGATTTTCTAGGGTTTGTGTAGGTTATATTGAGTATTATTATGCTTATTTATTGGTTTTTGTTCATTATGTAGTTTAATCGTGTTCTATTGTGCTTATTTTTTTGTGTTTGGTGAATTGTTCTTACGAATTTGTGCTAAGTTTTGTGTTGTTGTTGCTGTTTCTTGGATGTCTAAAAAGACTTGACTCTCTGTTGTTGCAATCAAGAAGGAAGGAGAATCAGTAAATTTTATTATTTTGCAGCAGTGATGTTTTAGATGTTGTTGATGTTTCTCATTTTCTTTTTTTCTATTTTGTATTTGATGTTTAGATTTTAAGTATTGTTATCTGTGTTGGTGTGATGTACTAATATCAGTGTTTGATGCTTATGGTGTTTTTCATGCTCATCTGTGCAATTAATGTTCAGTTTTGATTCTGTGTGACATCTTAGGATTTTGTTACAATTTGTGCTAATTTTTGTGGTGTTGTTGTTTCTTAGATGTCTAAGAACACTTGCCCACTGTTGCTGGAGTCAAAAAGTAAGGAGCATCTGTAAGTTTTACTAATTTTCAGTTGTGATATTTTACATACTGTTGTTTATGCTTCTGATTATCTGTTTGATGTTTGATGTTTAGGTTTCAAGTTTTGCTATATGTGTTGTGATGTTTTAATTTCATCGTTTGATACTTGTGGTGTTTTCATACTTAAGTGTGAAATTGATGTGCAATTTTGATCGTGTGTGATATCTTAGGGGTTTGTTATGATTTGTGCTAATATTTGTCTTGTTGTTACCGTTTCTTAGATGTTTAAGAGTACTTTCCTAGTTATGCTGCATTCAAGAAGGAAGTAGGATCTTAAGTTTTCTTCTTTTTCAGCTGTGATGCTTTAGATACTGTTGTTGATGTTTCTAGTTCTGTATTTGATCTTTCATGTTTAAGCTTTAAGTATTGTTATCTATGTTGGTGTGATGTTCTAATTTCATTGTTTGATACCTGTAGTGTTTTCATGTTCAAGTATGTAAATGATGTTCAATTTTCTTGTTTTGATATTTTAGTGTGTGTTATGATGTTTTTAAATTTTGAAATTGATGTTTTATATAATGTATGCGATGTTTCTCAATGTAGTTGTCAATGATGTTATGTGTGCTATTGTGATGTTTTAATTACAAATGTTGATGTTTTTATTACTATATGGGATGTTTTATATTATTTAACATGAATACTTTCCATGTCAGAGCTCTACAATGCCATTGATGTATTAATAAAAAATGGTAAGAGGGACCATGCTCTGAAGGTGTTCCCTTTAACAGAGAACCATACTCGACCTTTGATCTGTGCATTGATGGAGTATAAGAGTCATCCTCTTCGAAACCAGCAGGAGAGAAGAAAAGTATGTGAATAAACATGCAATGAAGGAAAACAAGTCAGGAGAAAACTATAATTTGATAGTTTGAGATCTATTGTTTAAGATGATATTTTATAATATTGGTTTATTTGTTAAAGCCGAGACACTAGATTCTTATTGATGTTTTAAGTTGATTTGGATTTTTTCAATTTTTATGTTAGCAATTTCTAGGGCATTTGAACCATTTTGTACTGAATGATGTTTAATGGTTCGATAGTTGTGGCGGTTGACATTTTCACAGGATGACTTAAAACTTAAAATAAAGGTTTCTACTTTTATATGCTAATTGTATATCTTTTTGTCGTGCCAGTGGCAATTCATTTAATTAATTCAATTTTGAGTTATCAGTGTTTGATGTTTTATGTCTTGCATACAAAAATATTAAAATTACTTGTTCATCCGTAATTTATTTTACATCTATAAATTAGAATTTATTTTGATGTTTAACAATAATTTAGTATATTTTTTACTGTTTTTATTTGATGTTTAACTATTTAAATGTGATGTCTATTTTAGTATAATTATTAATTTGATGGTTTAGAGTTTGTATTTGATGTTATTTATTTATAATTCAATGTGTTATTAGTTACATGTGAACTAAGGAATCAAGGCCAAATATATATCAGTCTAATAAGAAACCTATGTTTTTAGAATCCCAATAACAAATCCAAAATTTAATTTTTCAATTGTGTGATATACTTTTACTATTTGCATTTGATTTTTTATAATTTACATTTGAATTTTTACTATTTGCATTTAATCTTTTACAATTCACATAATATGTTTTTTTAAAATTTTGATTTGAGTTTTAGACAACAAGCCTAAATACAATTCATCCCATTCAAAAACGAACCCAAACAATCGGCCCGATTTTGGCCTGAAACATCAGACCAGAAAATTGAACTCACCGGAAAATCGACCGGGAATTGTGCAATTAACCGGAAACGTCAACCAACCGGAACTCACCGTGAAACATCACAACCCATCAGAAACTCACTGTGAAATTGCACAATCAACCGGAACTCACTGTGAAGCGTCGGGAAATTGCACAACTAATCGACGACGAACTACTATTTGACGAATATGTCGATGGCAAAACCCTTCAAACTCACCGATGACGGTATCAATGCAAAACACCTATGAATCCTATCTTGACAATGCCGGCCAGGAGACAACACAAAACCCTACAAATCGGATAGGGTTTTGAACTACGAAAAATTTTTAAGACGACGAAGGCGATAGGAAATGAGCGGGGAAACTAGGGTTGTGCTGGCCGGATGAGGCACAACGAATAATAGCACTGTCGTGGTTGGAGAAGAAGGGAAGGAGAGAGGCAGGGGAAGTTTAGTTGAAGGTGGGAGGCGGAGAAAACGAGGCGGAAGCTGAGAAGGAAAGATGAAGGATTATTTTATTTATTTGCAGGATGGTCATCCATCCTTTTGCGTGTTTTTTCATTCTGGCACCGAGAAAACAATAATTATAAATTAACCCCGAATTTGATTTGCCATTTTCCTATTTTCACTCTAGATCCTGATCTCACCATGAGATGGTCTCGCAGGAGACAGACTCATTAGCTTCTAGTCAACCTATAATGGCCGGATAATGAGAATTTTGTTGGTGTTTTATGAAACACAATGATATTTAAGTATAATCTGATTCGATTAGTTGTGAACTCGAGATGTTAAAACAAATTTAGTGGTGCAGAGTGCACACTTGTAAAAACTATCTACGAGCATACATTTTTGAGATAAGTATTAAAACTGTGTTGGTCAGACTAACCTGTCTTATCCGTGTGTGAAAAGATGCATCATTCTAGATACCTCCGTATTTATTTATAATTCTGACAGAGGTGGTGTGTAGTGTCTAATTCCTCGACTGAAAGGATGAGGATGAATTAAGGATTGTGTACGGGATGCAGTTGGTAGCATGCCTAACTTACTGAATTGTCCTAGAAGGAGGAAATATTGTGTCATTTCAGAATTTGTTCGTAATATTTCTGATAGCTACATTGTTTGGTGTAGAACGATGGAGTATTGTGTCTTTTCGCAACATTTGTTTCCTATGAATACATGCGTACATATGCACGGTGTTAGAAGTGGAAGAGCACAGAATAGAAAACAATACACAAAACACAACAGACTGAAACACAAAACACAAAAAGAATTTCTCAGAATTTCTCTGACATATGTAGCAACCAAAAACACAGGTACTCAAAAGTATTTTATTTTATTTTTTCCTTTCCGTTCTTTTCGTTTTTTTCTTTTTAGTTTCTTTTTATTTGTTTCCAATTTTAACACGAGGTAGTGTCTTTAAAAAAAGGATTCTGGTTTTGGTTTGAGCATCAGATCTAAAAGGTTTCGCCAACATTAATTTTCCGACAACCTTTTATTGGTAAATCATGTTGGCTTCCGATCTGCTCTCCTAAGTTGGTTAGGAGAAATCCAAGTCAAAAGTGGTTTTAAAAACTGACTTTTGGCTACTCCCTTCTAAGGGTACAGAGCAGATTTGTAGATTTTGATTAGATTGGATGGATTCACTCTTTCAATTTGATTCGGGTTAGAGACTTTTGTACACACAATTTTGATTCTGAAACATCAAACGAAATACATTTTAGGCAATCGAAAATGACCAGGATGAGTCTCTTACTTTCTCAATAGAGCCTTAATTTAATGGGGACTGGCTGGAATTTTAGTACACGAGCTGTTAATTTTCATTTAGATTGTCAGATGTAGATCTGTAAGTGTTGCTAGATCAGTTTTTGTGTAGTTGACATATCTTTCTAGAAAACTTGCAATTTGCGAAAAAGTTATGTCAAATCTGATGTTTGTTAGTATGACCTATTCGGGATGGGACGCTGATTTGAGTACAAGGACTCTGTTCAGCATGTTCAGGTCGAATCTGTCGGACGGATTCATAGTAGGGAAGAATCTATTCATCCTTCAGATACCTCTCATTATGCCACATTACTAATATGTTTATTGTATTTGTGTAATTGGGATTATCCCAATCAAGCTGTAATAGTAAGCCTTGGGCAACTGATGTAAGCCATTTTCTGGCAACATATGAGCTTAATGGAAAAGGAATGACACCCTTCAAACCCCGTCTATGACGGTTTAACTTTAAAAAAAAATGTACTCAAAAGTATTCTTCTGATTCAATCCTAGAACATGAGGGATTTTCGATTGTTTTATCCTCGAAGGGAATTCATGTAACTCAGGGCTGTAATTGGGTCGAATTACTCTTTAAGTAAAACGTGTTCAATGCGACTCATATCGATATCCAAAATATTTTATACGACAATCATCCAGGCATGATTTCGCGTTCCTTTGGAATGCAATATTATAGCCATCTACCCAACAAATTTGAGGGCGGGGATTTCGCATTCAACTCCAAATCCAAAATAGCACAACAGTTATCTAACTAATTCCATTATTTGATCTGTTGTAAATACATTATTAATTAGTATCCAAAGAAGAGAGGGCATGCGTGCTGGCGGAGGAAGTTGATTAAATTATTAATTGCGTAAGGCGTCGGGGAATTATCTATAACAGGTGACACGCAAATTGTCCAAGCTTGCAAGTAATTAATCATACACAGTTCTCCAATATAATCTATTTATACACAAATTGATTGATACATATTCGATCCACTAAATGGGATTCGTATCATTTGCACATTGTTTACTACACTCGTTTCATATGCGTACGTCTTTGTTTTCTTATCGTCATATCATAACTTTGCTTTAAAAATATAATAGATTGATACTGAAATCACAGTTGAGTACTGAGTACGTATTTTTCCTATATTATTATATTGTCACTTCATAACTTTTATAGAAGTATATTATAAAAATAGATGGAATTATAAATACATTAGTATACTTTTGATCTAAAGTCCAACTACGATTGCTGTTGATTGTTGTTTTCGTTTTCTCTTTGTCGATATCGGTACATATAAATAGACAAGTGATAATATTTAAAGTATATTGCCTAAAAAATATATAGACAAGTGACAGTAATCAAATTAGGACAGTTTTATTTTTGTTTTTTGATGGACTTCAGGGATGGGCAAATTATTATTGGGTATTTCGAACATACCATGTTTATGCTATCTTCGAAAATAATTGTGTGGATAAATATTGAATTTTGCAATGAACTATATTGTATGTTTTTTATGGTGATTATCTTAATTATTTTTGTGAATCCTTCAATAAGAACAACTGCAAATCATAAGATTCACTTTTGAAATAATATAAAAATACAATAGTATTGAGGATAATATAACTATAATTTCTTTAATGAACTATATACGAATTTTTATGGCATTTTCATCCTATATAGTTTAGAGATATCGTTTGATTATTGTAAAATTTTGATAAAAAGAAAGAGGAAGTCTCAGGAAAGGTGACATTTTCATAAGTTTATGGACAGTCCATAGTACTTTTTTATTTTAAATATTGTAATTTTTTTATAAAATTTAAATATTGTATTTTAAAAGTTAAAATAGTAATAATGTGTACTTGAATGTGAAAATATAAAATATATAATATATAAAAAATATTTCTAAATTTAGTATGTAATTTAACAAATGCAGTGTATAAGATAAAAAATACGTGGACCGTCCATAAACTTATGGACAGACTGCTTGTCAGGAGAGCCACTCAAAAACATTTACTACAACAAATACACTCCCTCCATCCCAGCTCTTTTGCACAATAATCATTATTACGGTCTTCTAGAAACATGTTTGATCGTTAATATGTTTAGGTACTTATAATAACAACAAATAAAATACTGATATTAAAACATTATTCATTACGATGAATTCAACAATATCATATAAAATAATATTATTATTTACATATTTATTTAAATATGCAGTCAAATTTTGATAGAAAATAGTGTCAAAAAAGCAAAAGTGCAAATAGAGTTGGGACGGAGGAGGGAGTAGCATTAAGTCTATAATACATTGTCTCTAAATCAAAATATTTAGGGAAAAATACATTTATAACCCTAACTTTAGTCTGAAAGTGCCAATATAACTCTGCAATCTCAGAAAGTGTCAATTTAACCCTAATAATTATTGTATGTGCCAATCTAGCCCTAACTTTCAAAACATTTGTTCAGATATAGCCAAACTTCTTATTTTAAGCGTTGACCCATGAAATTCCGGCAATGACAAGAAAGTGGAATAGCAGAAATACTCCTTTGACCAAAGAAGAAAAATTGAAGACATAATTACCATTTGACCGAATTAATTTCTTCAAAACCCAACCCGCCAAAAAATGCCGCTGCTCCGCCAGAAACGCCGCTCCACCATCGGGAAATGTCGCTTCTCCACCGTAAAACTCCACTTATCCATTGGGAAATACCACTGATCCGCTGGAAACCCAAGTCGTTCTCATTTTCCTCCCGCCTTACCTCCACTAGTCTTCTTCCTCCTCCCGCCCTCCACCACTTCTCACCCGCCACCACTCTACCATAACCCGCCACTAGCCACCCGCTCCAGCCCGCCACCACCCTTCCCTCCCTCCTGCCGCACCAGTAGCTCTTCTCGGCAAATCAAAGCTCTTCTCAGATGGAAAAAAATGGAGAAAATCCCCAGATTATGATAACAACCCAGATCACATTTTCTAAAACCTAGAAAGAATCTCTACTCTTTTTCAAAAATGGTGAAGTGTAGCAACATCTTGGTGGGGTTGTTGAACACAGTGAGCTTCATCCTCTTCGTCGTGATTCTCGACGGTGGGATATGGCTGGCGAAGAACGGCAACACGATCTTCTTCCTCAACCCAATGTTCTCTTCCTCAACCCAATGTTCTCTTCCTCCCTCACTCCAGCCACCACCCCACCCAGCCCGCCACCACCCCACCCAGCCCGCCACCACCACCCCACCCAACCCACCACCACTCCCACCCACCACCACCCCTCCCGCCCGCCATCACTCCACCCCGTTTCCCCAGCCACCAGCCAGCCCACCACTACCCCATGTAGGAAATAAGGGTAATGATCTATCGGTTTATTTATGACCTCAGGATCCATTATATAGTAGTACAAAATACTATACAAGGTAAGAAAAGGAAATATAATCTAATTACAACTACAAGTAATATTTATATTCATTAACACCCTCTCTCAAGTTGGAGCATGAGGATCAAAAATGCCCAACTTGCCAAGTAGTGAATGAAACTGGTTATGTCCGAGAGCTTTGGTAAACAATTCTGCATGTTGATTTGTAGTGCGGATATGATGAGTAACTATAGAACCAGACTGTACAAGATCTCGGATAAAATGACAATCAACTTCAATATGCTTCGTACGTTTTTGGAACAGTAGATTTGCTGCAATATGAAGAGCGGATTGACTGTCATAAAACTAACACATAGGAGCAGTATGCGCAACCCCTAAGTCTTTCAGTAAAGACCTAAGCCATAACAACTCATAATAGGTAACAACCATAGCACGATACTCCACTTCAACAGAAAACCAAGAAACCGTAGGTTGCTTCTTGGTCTTCCAAGAAACCGGAGAATCACCAATTATCACAAAGTATCTGAAAAGAGAACTCCGAGTAATAGGGCAAGCAGCCCAATTAGAATCACAGTAAGCATTCAACTGTAACGCACTATGGGAAGAGAGAAATAAACCTTGACCAGGATGGCTCTTCAAGTAGTGCAACAACGAACTGCAGCTTGCTAGTGAGGAACATAAGGGGACTTCATGAATTGAGCAAGTGTGTAAACCGAATAACTAAGCTTAGGACGTGTGATGTTAAGGTATATTAGACGCCCAACCAGTCGCATGTACTGCTCAGGATCATGGTAAAGTGGGCCATTAACACGTGCCAAATCGTGTTGTTGCTCCATCGGAAAGTCAATCGGTTTAGAGGCAGACAAACCTATATTAGATAAAATATCCAAGGCATATTTCCTTTGCGAAAGAAACATCCCCTCCGGTCTTCTAGCAATCTCTATGCCCAAGAAATACTTAAGTAAACCAAGATCTTTCATATGGAAACAAGAACTCAAGTATTTCTTGAACTTAGAGATGAGCGCAGAAGAGCTTCCAACAATGACCAAATCATCCACATAAACTAGAACATGCAAAGAAACTGATCCACTGGAAAAGACAAACAAAGAGTAATCGGCTTTACCCTGAACAAAACCAAATGCTCGTAAAGCCTGAGCCAATCTGGCAAACCAATTTCTCGAAGCCTGGCAAAGACCATAAAGAGATTTCTGAAGGCGGCATACTTGACCATGGGGCGCGGCATAGCCTGGTGGGGGTTACATAAAAGCCTATTCATGCAAATCACCATGTAGGAAAGCACTATGGATATCCATCTGATGCAGCTCTGAACCACGAATGACCACAATAGAAAATAATAGGCAAACAAAACTCATCTTCGCAACTAGAGCAAATGTCTCAGTATAATCAATCCCCTCCGAGAACTACTAGGCGCGCCTTATGACATTCAATAGTACCATATAACTTGAACTTTATCCGATAAACCCATTTGCAACCAATCGCCTTCTTATCCAAAGGCAGGGGGGCCAAAATCCAAGTCTGATTGCGCTCAAGCGCAGTAAGCTCTTCAGTCATAGAATCTCGCGAATGAGCATACTGTGATGCCTCAAAATAAGTGGTGGGATCTGCACTAGACGTTACTGCACCCAAAAATCTAGAATACAAACTAGAAAAATGATCACAATTTACATAATCAGTAAGAGGATAGAGAACACCTGAGGATCGTGACAGTGCATGAGTGAACGTAGCAGTAGGAGGGGGGTCTTCAGTTGTAAGAGCACAAGCGTAATAATTACAGTCATAATCTTCCAAATAAGAAGGAGGTCGGAGAGCGCGGACACTCTGTCTGATAGGAGGCAACTCAGCGATGGGAAGAGACGTCGGAACAACTGGCAAAACAGGCGGTGGAGCTGAAAGAAGCAAACGGCGAGCGGAACTAGTTGGGACCGGAGATATCACATTCGGTGGCGGAGCTGAAGGAGTCACCAGAGATGGTGGCGCGTGAGGCACATGATCACCGGTCACCGGGGGCGTCCAAGGTGATACATCGCCTGGCCAGACTGTCAAGGGTTGCCAGTGATATGGGTCGGTCACCGAAATCAGAGAAGCGGCCGGCTGTATAGGCGCGGCGGCATCCAGCGGTAAAGGTACGATGACGGCCAGTGGGACAGGAGCAGTAGCGACCGTCGGCATAGGGTCGACGGCGGTCGACGGGACCAGTGGTGCCGCGATCTAGGCATGTGACTCTGGCAGTGGTGCAAGTGATGCCAGTGGTAAGGTGGTGGTGCCACCGGGATCTACCGAAGAGGCTGATGTCTGAGTTGCAGCATACGGGAACTGATCTTCAAAAAAATTGGCATCCCGACTGTTACAGATGATGCGGAATTCTAGGTCAAAAAGGTGATAGCCTCTCTTTCCAGCAAGAAAACCAAGAAACAAACATCGCCGACTTCTTGGTGCAAACTTGTCGCGGCATCTTGGAACGTGAGCAGAAAAACACAAGCATCCAAATACCTTTAAAGGTGAGTAATTTGGAGCTTGTCCATATAGCATCTCAAAGGGAGTGTGACCATTGAGATGTTTCTTTGGTGTCCGGCTAATCAGATAAGCACCAGTAAGAACACATTCTCCCTAAAGCTCAACTGATAGACTGGCTTGAAACTGTAAGGCACGTGCCACATTGAGTAAATGGCGATGCTTTCGTTCAACTCTACCATTCTGATGTGGTGTATCAACCATAGATGTCTCAAAAATGACCCCAGATCCAGCAAAATGATATCTCAAAGGAAAAAATTCAGTCCCGTTGTCAGCCCGGACACGCAGTATAGTTCGGCCTCCTTTATTCTTGACCAGAGCATAAAATTCCAAAAATCTAGAAGCAACTTTAGACTTATCCACTAATAAATAAACCCAAACAGCTCGGGAATAATCATCAACTATTGTAAAAAAATAAAATGCACCACTAGAAAATGGTGTTCTATAAGGATCCCAAACATCACAATGTACAAATTCAAAAAATGCAGTGGCATTAGTAGAACTCAATGGAAAACTATGTCTAGTCTGTTTTTCTCTATAACACACAGAGCAAGGTATAGTAGTATTATTTGTGCTAAAATCAAGAGTAGGAATAGAAGACAACACCATAAATGATGGATGACCAAAACGTTGATGCCATAAATCAGATGAAGAAACCGAAGCAATTTTAGACTGCAGTGAAACTTAGGTTAGCCCGGCCTGTTTCCCCAGCGCTGGAGAACCCCTTCACCATTTCCCCAGCCACCTGGTCAACCCCTTCAATGGTGCCGGAGAATAGTTTCCTCCAGCAACCGGAGAAGACGACGACGAGCTCCGATTAGGATCTGGGGCAGGTGAGAGAGCAGAACTTGATGGGGGTCTGCCCCAACTTCCTCGTGAGTCCGGTGCCTTGTGCTTGCCTTGATTTGAACCCGAGATGGAGGAGATGGTCGGCGCTTCGCGAGCTCGGACGATGGTTGACCTGAACGCGCAGCTGAAGCAGGAGGAGAAGATGGTTGGTGCTTCGCAGGGGCGGAACCATGTTTAGGCGGGGGCAGGTGTGCGCCTGCCCTGAGATCCGTCGGCCAGGCGAGAATTACTGTTCCCGGCCGACGGAAGGGGGGTTTCCGCCTACGGCGGCGTAGGCGCGGAGTTGACTGGATCTAACGTGGAAACCAGAGGGAGAAAGATAGGGAAAGGGCAGCTCAAAGGAGTGGAGGCAAGGCAAAGGGCAAGGATGATGGCAGATGGCTTGACTCCTGAGCAACGCCAGGTCCATTATTTTCCCTAATTTCCTATTTTTGATAAGTAATCTATGTTGATTCAATGCTTTTTATTGTTAGTTTGCTGTGGTCTGTATATATGTTGCTTATTTGGAATGAGTGATGTAGTTGGAGTAAAAGATGATTCACAAGTGATTAATATTAATATTAAGTTCAGTTTTTGTTTTTGGCATACCTATGACATGGGTTCTCAAAATTCAATTAATTTTTCTCTGTTTGTGTGTGGACAACCAGGTTGGATACAACGAAGATTAGTCGTTTCTCGACATTATAACATTCACTGCGACATTATAACATTAACGACATCAATATAATTTTATAATGTTTGATTGTATTTGTCCTTTTTTGTGATGGCAGATTGTGCTTTTATTTTTATGTTGTACTTCTTGTTAAAAGTTAGTGTGGTTATGATCTGATTTGGCTGAATTACTATGGTGCTGTAGGGATGCAAAAGCGCTCCAGGAAAAGACTGCAAAGAAGGCGGCACAGGTAGCTGGAGGGAGTGATGCTGGAGGTAAAAGCAACAAGAAGTAATTCATTGAAATAAAACACAAAAGGGATTCCCTTGGCCAGAGATAATCTTGTGGTACCTCTGAACTACTATGAACTTTGGTTTGTTTCAAGCAGGCACTCTTTTGAGTGCAGTTAGTGAAGCGTGTAACTGTGATTGACATAGTTTGTGCCTTTTGATTTTGTTAATCTTTATACATCATAATGTTGCTGTTATTTAACATGGAATATAATGCGTAATGTTTTGAGCTTTGTTTTCCATATGCTTCTGAATTATAACTGTTATGCTCTTCTTTTCAGTAGTTTTTATTCACAGACTATAGCTTTTTGGAAGTGATAATTTGTAGTAAATTGTGAGAAACACAAAGAACTAATCTGGCCTCTAATAACCATGAGCAAATGCACGAGCAAGGAAATTAGCTGTCATGTTGTCTCCCTGTTCCACATGAAAAGTCATGTTTCTATATCTAAAATAGCCATACAAACAAGACTCTCTATGTGGAACCAGGGAGTATATAGTATTAAATTTTTTCTTGGTACTTCTTTGAGAGATTGATTTTTTTATCTGAGCATGATGACTGAAAATCTTATGGAGGGAGCAATGTTTTTTTGTACTTTAGATTGCTTGACATTACCCTGACAGAACTCCTCTGTCCAGTGAACTGCATTATCTTTTATTCCTACATAATTGTTAATATAATGCGTTATTCTTGAAGTAACACACTTTAAAAGTGACAAAATTTACATTTATTCTGCACTTTGCCTATCTTCAAAGTATGCATTTGTGTTGGAAAATTTTAAAGTAGTCTATCACATTGGTTTAGACCTCAATGTAATTCTTCCTGTTTGATAAAAAACCTTTCTGTACCAAGTTGAGAATGATCTACAATGTCTTACTGGTATCCACACATCATCGCAAGTTTGAGATTTTTGTGTATAGATAAAGCCTGGCAGGTCTAAGGGTATCAGAATTTGTGTAATATCATAGCAGATCAGATGTGTGTTCTCTTCCAGTTTAGTACCATCGGATGCTGAAGTAATTTTACTGTGAATATGATGCTAGTCTACAAGGGAACTTTTGAGTTTGAGCGGAATATTTAGCTGGTACTGTCTATTGATTTATGTGGTGCTGTCTTTTTCTTGATTAATGCTTGGTACGGAATGAAAATCTGGCGTGTCGTGCTTTCTAATCCTTGCCTGCATCTTAATTCTTCCAAAAAATATAAAACAGCAAATTCAGTGAGCACAATGGGGTGACATGTGTTGGCATGAAAACCGACATTCCGGTAATAAAGTATTTCTTGTTCATAGTTTTTTCACAAAGGTTGTATTCCTGACTCAAAACATTTGCAATCATATTGAACTGATTTAGTGGTGAAACTGAAATTTCTGCTTTCATTAGGTGACAGATGTATGGCCTCCTTATATCTGGTATACAATCATGTTAGGTGTTTTCATTAGATTTGGACAGTTTTTTGCAACTTGACTAGAAACTAGAGGAGACTCTGATATAAGAAAATTTAACACGAACCTTTGCATTTCAAACCTTTGGTGACTTATTCAAAATTTAAAATTCCATCCTTATGCATTGTATCAGTTTCATTCGGGGAGCACAAAACTTATTCTGCGTTAGTGTTTGATTTGACGCTGAACCGATTGGGTCCAAAGGTTTCATATATTGCATGCTTTGTTAGAAAATATACATACACCAAGGTCCCTCGTGCTTCCGACTGAGCTTCATGACTCATAATTTAAGTCCTTCAATCAATTTCGCTAGCTGTCATGTTGCTCACTGCCTGATAATGTGAAAACTTCCACCTAAAATTTCCCCCAAAAGTATGTTCTAGAATTACACCTGTTGCTAAATGTGTTCCTGTGCTCTGAATTGCCTCCACTTCAAATTTCGGAGCCTCGTAGGATTAAATTGCCTCCACTTCCTAAATCTGCTTCTAGCATTAGAATGTAATTTTTTTAGTAGTGAATTTGTATGACTTATTGTATTGTACTCATCTTATTATATTATGTTAATCGATCATTTGTTTTTGAGTTGTACAAAAATTTTTTTTAAGTACAGGCTAATTTCAGCCTACCCTCAAAATTTTTCCTGGTTCCGCCACTGGTGCTTCGCGAGCTCGGACAGCGGCGAACCTAGACGCACGAATGGAGTAAGAGGAGGAGATGGCGCTTCGCGAGCTCGGACGATGGAGAGGATGAAAATAAACCTATTAGATGAGGAGAAAAGCTACTAGTGCGGGCGGGAAATGGTCGGTGCTTCGATTCGGCGGTGGATTGATGGAAGAAAAAGATAAGAAGAAAAGAGGGAAGAGGAAGAAAGAAGAAGAAAATGGGCAGTTGAATCTTTTTGCATTTTTCAATTTTCTTTTAAAAAATTGAGGGTAAAAATATCTTTTTCACAAAATTCGACTATCAGAACGTCAACTAAAAAGTCAACTAAAAAGTCAGTGGATTCTAAGATTATATTTGCACTTTTTGAAATCATAGAGTTATATTAGCACGTTGAGTCAAAAGATATAGTTATTTTAGCACTTAATCCTGTATTTATTTTGCACATGATCACCCACGTTTTTTCCCCTTAAGAATCACCGCTTTTTACCAATGGTAGTCGTAGTCTCCGAAGTTTAGTCCAATTTGCATTTGACCAATCAATTGTTCAAATTGCACTTTTCAAAATGTGTGGGTTTCCTGACAGGCGGTCTGTCCATAAGCTTATGAACAGGCCACTTATTTCTTACCTTATATATTGCATTTATTAAATTACAAACAAAATTTTGAGAATATTTTTTTATATCATATATTTTTATATTTTTACCTTCAAATACATATTATTACTTGTTTTAACTTATAAAATGCAATATTTAAATTTTAAAAAAAATTACAACATTTAAGGCAAATGCCCTTGAATACTGTCCATAACCTTATGGAAAAGCCGCATTTCCTGAGACTTCCGCTTTCAAAATTACACGATGATATCAAAGTAAAAACATGGAGTTGTTGATTTTTGTGTGCCAAAAAAATTCAAGTTGGACGTAAATAGGGCAAGTCTAAATTCTGGACGTTGGGGGGGGAGAATGCATTACCATATAGCAACCTCCCCTGTAGCAATGTTTTTTTTATTTAATCTTTTTTGGAGGACGCTACTCCATGTAGCGTCCTCCCCTTCTTGCATTCCACGCTGCTGAATGCCATGGAGTCCCCTCCAGGTTTTTTTTTTTCCTCTATTTTGGAGGACGCTACATGGAGTAGCGTCCTCCCCCTCCACCATTTTTTTTTGTCCTTTTCGGAGGACTCCCTCCCCTTCCACATTTTTTTTGTTGGATTTTTTTAGAGTAATTTGTCCTGTCACTTTTATGTTCCGGAAGTATTTACGATTTATTTGTTCGTTTATGAAACGAAGTAGAGAACAGTGTGGTAACTATTTTATTTTCAGCATCGGTCAGAGGACTCATTTCTGAAATCAAATAATGATTGGTATGGCAACATTTTAATTTTCACTTGTTGATTCGCATAGCACGCGTTTTGGGAACAACTCCTCAGATCCGTCGAATTGGTTTTTTGAAGGTATAAATTACCTCATAGCACGCCTTTTTTTTATATTTATATATATATAAATATCTGTTTTTATATTTATATATATATATATGTATTTATAGTTGTTCATATATATATATATATATATATATATATATCTTTATTTATATTTATAGTTATATTTATATTTATATTTATATTTATGTCCTTATTTATATTTACAGAATGGTATATATTTATATTTATATATATCTTTATTTATAATTATATATATATCTTTATTTATATTTATATTTATATTTATGTATTTATATTTATATTTATACGGAAGCAGCCTAATATTGTTTGTAAGAACGGGTATAAGTTAGCATAAATGTACGGTGGGAAACAGTACGTGTGAAATGTAATGCCAATTAGCGTCGAATAGCACGTGCTGTCCTACAGATGGTCCATGCATAGCTTTCCCCCCGTTCCACACGGGCGAGGACGTATGGTCCTGGATGTCCGCCGCGGTACAACCGGCTGCGCAGGTACATGTTCTTCCTCATGTGGAGCCCCCCCCGGCATGTCCTCCTCCATGTCGTATCCCGCTTCTTCATTCGAATCACGCAAGACATATGGAATAGTACACGAATGTGATGGAGTGATGTGCGACATGTACGGATGACCGGACGTTGGAGTGACATATGCATTGTGGTCCGATGCATCCATGTCGTACTGTGAGGGTTCCGCGGATGATGGTCCGCAATGTGAGGGCCCCGGTGGACTCGCATATGAGGTCCCCGGTTGTGATGGACCAGTGTGTTCCGCCTGCCCCCTAGCACGAGGCCTGCGACCTCCCTGTCGAGCAGGTGGGGCCTGACGATGGATTCTGAGGTCAGTGTACCTCACACCAGGGGGCGGTTCCTCGCAGTGCACAAACGGTTGATTGTGTTGCAGCCTGGAGGCCTGATGCGCATGTTGTAGACTACGTGTGATAACGTGATGCATCCCCCTTATAACGTCAGCAAAATGTGGGGGGCAACCATCCAAATTAATGTCTGACATGCGATGCAACTGTGTCATTGCCTGCAACTACGGAATCGAGGTGAATATGTCAGATATATAATGTCATAAGGGGGTATGTTGTATTCTTTCTTGACAGTATTTGAAAGTTAGGACATACCAAGTACTCCGCGGTTGCACCATCTCCGTGGAAACCCTCAGTGGGTGTTACATGCCGCCCTGGTTGATCAATGAAGGACACCGTCTTGCGGAAGTACCACTCCAAATAATCACGGCTTGGTTGGTAAGGATCCGCGCTCCCCAGTGTAGGTGCTTGTCGAGTGGTCCGATGTTCCCAAGTGTCGAGATATATTCTGAGCTCGACACGCCAATCCATGCCATTCCTTCCTCGACGGTCGCCAGTATGGACTAAGTTGTACTCGTCCCTACTGATCAACTGGATGGGTATCGTTTGGATGAGGCCGAACTGCCGGAGAACACGATGTGCATGATGGAACTCGACGGCATGCCAGCAGATGAGGTAGACGCATAGCAGCCAATTGTTTCTACCATCTGTACAGTACCTCGGGAGTTGCTCCAGGACGTCCTCCGTGTATGGCTGCCAGATGAACTGAGACAACATGCATGAGTTGCAGTTTTGTTAATGAAACCATTTTTCGTGCGAAGTTCAGAAATCAAAACCCAGCTATTCCCATACCTGATTATGAGTGAGAGACGTCAGTTGGTCACGGTACACTTTAAGAACGTGC
Source organism: Rubia yunnanensis (assembly GCA_037428765.1). Classification (NCBI taxonomy): domain Eukaryota; kingdom Viridiplantae; phylum Streptophyta; class Magnoliopsida; order Gentianales; family Rubiaceae; genus Rubia; species Rubia yunnanensis. The sequence goes on from CM075062.1 coordinate 130,415,660, forward strand.
ATTGGTGACTGTGAGCAATCGTAACGGGACTTCCACCTATGAGGTACCAAGTGAAATACATTAGCCATACTATGGAATACCATGTGGACTTATGAATATCGTGGATTGAGGAGTAAGACATGTACCGGGATCCAAGAGCACTGAGCGGCACTGTCACCCGTGGTGCCCTGGCAGGTCGGATGGATGGAATGCGTTCCCATGCCCACAGCTGTACGTAAATGAAATGGAACTGCCAGTAAATATGAAGTCAAGGTATGTACAAATGACTATAGTGATCAACAATTTTACCTGTAGCAAGACGAGTGGCCCAGATATGGATTTAGATTGGGGGATTGCCGCGTCACATAATGACCTGTACAAGCATGCAAGAATGGAACTACCCCAACTGTACTGGTGGACTGCACCCAGATCAGTAAGTGCAGATAAGTATAGTAACGGGATGAGGTGGGGGGACGTCGACGACATCAGCCCTCCCCCAAGAAGCAGAAGAAGGAAAACCCTGGCCCGCTGTTGGTAGTCAACATCAGTTGGAGCAGCGGGGAGAGGACTGTTCAATATCGTTCCTAACCACCGGGCCCTAATGCGACCCCCCTTGATACACTCGGTGTCTGGTGTAGCTCCCAGGTAGTCGTTGCAGATTAGCTGCCATTCCTCCCTACTCCTAACGGTGTTAACACCTGTGACTGGGATGCCATCGAGGGGTAGACCCCACAGGACCCCTACATCCTGCAGGGTGACCGTAGCCTCACCCATCGGTAGGTGGAACGTGTGCGTCTCCGGGCGCCAACGCTCCACTAGGGCGGTGATTAGGGAGTGGTCAATTTGTATTGCGGCGGAGTCAATGAGTCCCTGAAATCCCGCTGCACGTACATACCCCATGACCTGTTGGGGCAGTTCGTTGGTCCAGCAGGCCCCATCGCACCGTCGGACCTGCAGTGCCTCATCGACTAAACACCCATTGTATAGGGCACGAGCACGGTGCTCCTGATGGAGGTACAACAAGTCCTCCTCAATGGGTCCCGGATGGTACATGGTTTTTTCCTGCAATCAAGTAACAACCGTAGTTAGATGTTTTTTCTGGAAGAATAGCACAGAGAAATATAAGTAATGTGAGACATATTTCCCAAATATAAGTAATACTGCGTAATCTTTTTAACATATAATTTAATACAAGAAATACTAGATCACTCTACGGCCGACAGACTAAGCATGCCATATCCTATCGACAACAGTGCAATGCAAACCCAACGACAGTTAGAGGTACTACTACAGACGCCCTGTGACACCTAGATACTAGGCACGCCTCTCGATAGCCACAACTCGCTCCGATATTGGAGGATCATAATACACCCCCACACTCAAATCATACTTTATCTGACCCCCTCTATACATATACACCGCCAAAAACATCGCGGAACTGCAACACAACACATTACTTCAGGGGAGGACGCTCAACAAACCAGTCACTAAACAATTCACATAATCACTCCGTCAAGTCAAACAGGATTACTAAACGCAACAGACCAAACATAATCATTCTAAGCACACACACAATTACGCACATAAAAAATACAATTAACCGCAGTTGATTTATGGATTATAAATAAACCCGAAAGCCACCAAACGACAGTCCGCAGGTAATACACACATAATCTCTTCAAACCCGCTCGTACAATTATTTATGGCGCAATTAACTACTATAAAACGGATAACATGATGGGTGGGAGTGTAAGACTTACCGAGAATCTGGTCAACGATGAAACAAAGCGGTGGTCGAAGCGGTCAAGGTCGGTCAACGCGGTCAACGCCCGGGTCAACGCGGTCAAAGTCGGTCAACGCCCGGGTCAGCGCGGTCAAGGTCGGTCAACGCCCGGGTCAACGCGGTCAAGGTCGGTCAACGCCCGGGTCAACGCCGATTTGAGGGTTCCAACGTCGATTCGTGCGGGTCAACGCGCGGTCAACTCCGGGTCAACGGGGTCAACGTCGGGTCAACACGGTCTTGCAACTACACCAAAAATTCCATCAGAAACTCAATAGTAAACAACGAAATCCCAAACAAAAATTGACCAAAAAAACGGGGAGCATACCAGAATTTTTCAAACGCACGAACTCCGGTCGAAAAACGGCGGAATGCGGGTGATGCAATGCTGAAGAAGAATGGAGAGCAATTCAACTAAAACAAAGAAAATGAGGAATGATGAGGAAGATGAAGCAAGAGGAGAATGCTGGAAGAGGAAGGAAATGCGTGCATATAAAGAGAAAGGAGGATGATATATCATGTAGCAACCTTGCCACGTGGCGGCCATCCATTCGGCCGCCAGATTTCCCATTTATCCTGAAAAAAAAAACAAAAATGCCATGCCACGTGGCGGCCATCCATTCGGCCGCCAGATTTTCTATTTATCCATAAATAATAAACGGAAAATAAAATGGTCAAGGACGCTATATCGTGTAGCAACCTTGCCACGTGGCGACGCACAATTCGACCGCAAATTTTGACTTTGACCGGCTAAAAAAAAATTTATTAACGTGTGTGCCACGTGGCGTCGGCAGAAACAGCCACGTGGCATCACCGGGACGTGCCACGTGGCATTTTCTATTTCTAAGCAGAAAAACACTTTCTTCCACGCCACGTGGCACCACCAGAAATTGCCACGTGGTGAGCTCGGGTGACGCCACGTGGAATTACATAAAATGGGCAGAAATTGCATTAAAAATGGAGGTTGATATACGGTATGGCTATCATGCCACGTGTCACCTCCCCATTCGTGGCTTGACAAGTTTGACCTGAATTAAAAAAAAAAAAAAAAAAAAGGGGAGGACGCTATTCGGAAATGCGTCCTCCCCATCAAAATTCCGTTTGTGGCTACTGTAGCCACAAACAAAGAATTTTCTCAAAAACATGCACTTCATCTGTCCTTTTTTTTCCCCATTTTTTAACTATAACATATACATTCATTTAACTTATTGATACATTTCCTTACAGTGCTTATGCACCTTTTCAAATTTTACTTTAGATAAAATATATTTTTTTATTAGTAATTTCAATATAACATTTTAACATAACTTTTCTTTCTTATTTCAATATAACATTTTAACATAAATTTTCTTTCTTATTAAGCTACCAACTTTCTCTTATATTAAATTTTTTTTATTTTGGCATAAAAAAGTGGACTATACATGCATGAAGGGTTGGAGGAAGAAATGTTTGATTAATTGAAGTTAATTTATCGGCCTACCTCAAAAGTTAGATCACATCCGGTTTCAAGGCTGCGGGGGACCGAAGTTTGGTAATTGGTACCACCTCACCCTGTCAATTATGAGGACAGTAACGCTATGATTAAAATTGATTAACATTAGCAATGTGTATGTATCATTGTTAATGGTTAGTATTATAGAAAGAATAAAGCAGGTCATCCTCATAATTTTCAAAGTATGCTCGGATATGATGCTGTAGACTTGGTACGCAAGACAACTACAATCACACATGAAGTTTTGTAAGTCTACACAATCAGGTCATCGCGATGGCTGAAATGATGCAATAAATTCATATCCAAAAAAAGGACCGATGGTGGACATTTGGAAAAATCGGGTCAATTGAGTGTCTTCCCTTGAAATACGGTACAAAAGAAGAATGAAATAAAATAAAAAGTCAAAAGACAAGGGAAAAAAGTCAGGTCGATCAAACTGGATGATCAGGAGAAACAAAACAAAATCAAGAGATGAAATGGTTTCATTTTGAAGAAAAGCATCAACTCCCCATATGCATCTATTACACATACAAATGACGAATACTAATGATAATACAATCCATCTCCTCCTTTGATATATACTTGCAAGAAGAAGAAGGCATAGTCCAAATCTAAATTCAACCCTAGACTAAATGAGATACAAACAAACCAAACAATAACAACCTTAACAACTTTCGTTCCCTTTTTAGCCATTCACCAAATTAACCTGTCTCTTTTACATACCTAATAAATTTCTTTGCTTCACCTTTATCTTCCATGAAGAAATTACCAGTTTGGTCCCTCGCATTTCCGAATACAACTATTTTAGTCTCTTATACTTCGATCCGATCAATTTAGTCCTCCAGGCTTTGTCTTTTTGACCCGCTATAAACAGACCGTTTATAACCGATCAAAATAACTCATCAAAACAGACAAATCCATCAACGAATCAAACATAAGAGACTGAAATAAAGTTTTCCTTCTCCTTTACCACTACCTTTCAACATCCACAGGGGCAAGTGACTTTCCAATAGGAAGAAAACTCTTAGGCTGGTCAAGTTTGCTACTTTTCTGAGCCTCAACATCATCATCCATACCTTGTTCATCATCCTCAAACTCTGATAAGGACTGATACTCTACCTTTTCTTCAGACGGGAACATTTTGAAGAGTCCCAAGTAAAGAGCCATGGCGAAAATGGTGACACCAATTAAGTACCAACTGAACTCAATGTTAACCAAAGACTTTGCCCTTTCCATGGCCTCAGAACCCTGACATCTCACAACCTGGTGTCCCTCTTCGAGATTCAAGAAGCAGCCTTTAGGGATCAACTCAGGAGTCCAAAGCATAAACCCCATAACCATGAGCCAAACACCTTGAAACATGATACTAAAAGACCTCATGAAACTGTTCAGGAAGCTCCTAGGGTACCCTACGCCCAAAAGGGTAGTCAAAAGTGAGACAAAGATCAAAATCTGGAGGAGCCAGTGGTACTGCCCCTCAATCCCCATGTGATCAGCAGAGTGGAGATGGAACAGGAGGAGTTGCTGCGCGAAGGCGATTGCCCCGAGCATCTGTGTGAGCCCATATCGGGCAGGAACCCGGGCTTTGTCCAGCGCGATCGCGAAAAGCGCGTACACGAAGAAGGTGAGGGAGATGTTGGAGTGCTCGAAGTTGTGGAGATGGTAGGACGGGATGGTCCCGTCTTCGTCGAGAGGCTGGTGTTTTTCGGGGCCGATGAAGAGCTCCATTGATACCGAGGCGGTGCAGGCTGCCATGATCGTGAAGAGCTCCAGGTACCTGGATTTTGAGGTGGGAAACCATGGGAGAGATGTGTAGGATTTTGGGTGCTGAAAATGGAGCTTGGTGTGGTTGAGTAAATGCCAGAGGCCTATCGCAAAGAAGGCAAATCCAGGTGCCACGTGTCCCACCAGAGTGCCCATTGATCTTTGCTTTTGCTTTAAGTTATGGATTTGTGTTTATTGCTTTGTTCTTGAAGAAAAGAAAGGAGGAAGAAGAGAAGGGGGAGATTTGAATGTCTCTGTTTTTGTGATGGAAAAATGGAGGGTTAAGGGGATTTTATATGGAGTTTGGGGGGTTTGAATTTTATGAATTTCGCGAGTCTAGAGAGTTCTGTGAAGGCTTGAATTTGATATTTATGAATAATTTGACTACTCATCAAACTTTCCAAAAACATGTTCTACTTCCTAGCTCCTTTCCGGATGAAACTGCATTGCTACATTTTTAATTCGAACTTTAATTATTAAAAATGAATTTTTATAGGATTTCTTATACTAATATACTACTACTACTAATATAGATAATTAAAAATAATCTTACATTCATAAACTAAGAATTTTATCCCAGCAGTTTTGTAGATCTCTCAAAAAAAAAATCTGCCATGAATATATTAAGCATCCTTAGTTCAGTTCAGAATTTCATCTAAAATTTTGTGAGGTCAAAATTTATGGATTCTAGAAAATGAAAACTTGAGGCGGGGGTGTGCCTTGGGGAATAAGATTAAGCATTTAAGAGTTGACCGAGGGTGTTACCCATGAGCTGAGGTGGCGACTTATTTTTTCTAGAAGAGTTATGTTTTTTTATTTTTGAGCCCCTATGTTATATTGTAATAAGAAGAGCAAAGTGCAGATATCCTACATAATTGATGAAAGTACAGATATAACCCTGTTATAAGTAAAAGTGTAAATATAGCCTAGATATTTAGGTTATGTGCAAATATAACCTTTTTCGACAGATTCATGCTGCAGATTCAGGCCGGAACTGAGTGAAAAGTTTATTTTACCCTCTAAAAAAAAGAAAAACACAAAAAATAATTGAAATTACAATTATGCCCCTAAAGCCATAATTTTTTTCTTCTTTATCGTCTTCCCTTCGCCGTTTCTTCTCTGTGCTTTACCTTCGCCGTACCCTTTCTTCTTTTTGTGTTTTCCCATCATCATCTTCCTTTCGCCGTCAAACAACATTTATTTCCATTGATATAATCCTTCGATGTGGGTCTCATTTAATCCTTCGCAGGTGGCTCTCGTCTAATCCTCCGCTGTGCTTTCCCTTCGTCGTTTATTCTTTCTTTGCATGTGGGTCTCGTTGCCGGTGTCCTGGAACTGTGGATTCATCGATTTTTTGGCGCTTGGCTGAGCGGTGCCAGAAATGGTGGCGGTGGTTGTGCGAGTGGAAAGTGGGGAGATGGGTTAGTGGTGATGGTGAGGTGAGGGTGGTGGTGGGTGGCGGCACTAGGGTTTCACTGGAGAGCTGGAATGGGGCTGTGCTGGGATCATTGGCACCGGAGAAGCTGAGGATCTGGGTTGATGATGAAGTGGTGCCGGGATGAATGGAGCGGCGGTGGTTGACTTCGTGGTGGAGGCAGGGCTAGGGCAGAGGAGAAGGCGACGGTGGTGAGGAGTTTAGGGTTGGTGGTTGCTGGGTAGTGGTGGTGGTGGGCTGGTGGTTGCTGGGCAGTGGACTGGTGGTTGCTGGGCAGTGGACTGGTGGTTGCTGGGCACTGGTGGCGACCTGGTGGTTACTGGTGATTTAAGTGAAGTTTTAAATTCTCCTGATTTGGAAGAAGAAGTTGCTAGTGCTTAGAATTTCGCTTATTCTGTTTATGCTAATGAAGGGACACCAGAATGCGAGGAGAAAATCATAACAAGAAATGGTGATTCAAATGAAGTTTTGGATTCTCCTGGTTGATTGATTAATTGAGTTTCAATTCTGTGTTTTCCATCTGTGTTTTTTATTCCATCTGGGATTTTGACGGTGGTGAAGTAATGTTATTTTTATCTTTTAGATGTTTGTTTTTGGCCCAAAGGGCATTTTGGTCATTTCTAGTCTGTCAATGGCTAGAAATGGCCAGTCAATACTGGAATAATGGCTTTAGGATTATATTTACACATACGTATAATAGTTAGGGTTATTTTTGCACTAAACCATAACTCAGGGTTATATCTATACTTTCTCTAACATATAGGGCTATATTTGCACATTACCCTAATAAGAACTTGGTACTTGAAGTTATGAAGTTGAATTGACAACAAAATAACACTACAAGAAATCACAATTTTAACCCACATCTTTTACCTCGATTCTGATTCATACTGTTTATTCTGTGATTTGTGTGAATCGTATCTCTCCTTGCTCGTCTGGGTGAAGCTGAAGCAATATCCACTGTTAGTTTTACGAATGTTTTCAGTTTCACAGGAACGTTAAAAAAGTAATTCGGATCACCAAATAAATTATCTCTTTGTGGCTGCACTTGTAAACAACTAGAAATACTTAAGGCAGTTCAAGTAAGCATGAAGAACCTATCAGTATCTAAAGCTCTGAGCTTGAGGCCGAGTTAGCGTTGTTACCAAAGTGAAGATGGGAGGGGGAAAGGTAGTAGGGGATAATTAACAAGAATGGGAAGGGAGTATAAGAGGTAAGGACCGGACATGGGAAGAAATGGTTTCAAGGATATAACGCACGATGGACATGGAAATAGGGACATTTCACAGTTCATTTTATCACATTGGCTTAACCTCCAATGTGATAGAAGTTAAGTTCCATGTTGAATTATGCTTACATTTGGCAGTAGATTCTATGTCAGTTGCTTTGGCATAGATGCATTCCTTGTTTTCCTAATTGTTAGCTTTGCGGTGTTTCCATATTGTAGTTCCTACTAGTGACTTTCTAACTGTCTGTTTGTGTTGCTGATTCACGTGAATAGTGAAGTTGTGGCCTTGGTTATAAATTGTGAAATTGTTGAATTGGGTTTACCTGTTTTGATTCATACTATTTATGTGATTTGTGCAAATAGTATCTTTCCTGGTTGCTGGTTACCACGTATGATTGGTTGATTGCGCAATTTAGACCAATCCCAAATGGGTAGGGGATTCTAACGTGCTGCCACTGCAAGTATCACTGCATTCAGGTTTTTCTAGTGATTATGCCACGCTCATATGCGTAAATGCTGAAACAATGCTCCAAAAGTCTAGAATCAATATCATAGAGGTGATCGGGAAGTATTTTGAATCCATTGAATGGTTGATCATGAGTTCTGCATCTTTTGTTTATAGGTAAATTTTGGATCCGTTTATATTAAGTTGATGCAAATGTGTTCATAAGTTGGGTCAAATGAAAAGGATTAATGATGGGTAGACCAAATAAGGTGGTGATGATTTTTTCTCAAGCAAATGAAACTTGTTCTTTCTTTAATCTGAACAGATGGGCCAATTTCTATGTGGTTCTACTTGTATTTTGATTTGGCTAAGTCACTAAGTTTTCTGCCAGTTCTGAGGACATCCACTCGATGTAAAGTGAGAACTTTTGGAAGGGACTACCTAGGGATCATGTCTGAATGCCTCGACTCACAGCCATCGTCTCTTGGTGGTAATTTCATGTGTTCAATATGTTCGGGAGTGAGCATTGCTTAGCAGGAAGATAGAGACACCAATCTTGTTCCACCGGAATCATTTGATCATTTGGAAGATCATATTCAGAATCTGTATTAGAACATTGCTATTGTCGAGGGTGGATACGACTTCAGAAGGACTTTTGCTATAGTCTTGATGATTTTATGCCTGCTTTCTATCATAGGTGTCGGTATTCATTTACAAGAGTCGTTACCCATGATAGTGTTGCCAAAACTCCTATAGTGCTGGATTATGTAGTGCTGGAGTTTTGTATTCAACTCTCATGTCCCTAAACATGAAGTATATGAACCCTTTGTAAATACTCTAAAGTTTTGGTAGAATATAGGAATAAGAAATCGAAACGCAGTGGCTCAGATTCTTGAAATAGGAATGGTTAAAACTCTGTTGATTGAGACAACAACCTTCCCAATATCAATGATAGATTTATAGTTGACAAGTTATCAAAGTGAACTTTGTGACTCAAAATCTATAGTTATTAGTAACAATAATCCGACAAAAAGTTCACTAATTGCACTCTAGATTGCACAGTGGTATTTGGAATCGGCACAAATCTTGCACACCGGTATTCTGGGAGGTCGTCGCCGTACCTCTCAAAGTTAATACTTTTAGGCCCTTAATGCGTCCTATCCACAATAATGTAAATAGTGGCAAGATGGAGTCGTCCACAGGAAAAGGGATTTTTCTAAGTACTTAGACACCTATATGAGAAAACGTACTAAACACATACATACATAGATATATATAAAAGCATGTAAACAAGGGGGGGGGTTTGGTTGGATGGTTCCTAAATTAGCAAATTAAAATACAACAATTAGCAAATCAAGAGAATGATGCTAATCATGTAAACGCAAATGAAGATGTGATGAAAATACAATTACGAAGCCTTGGGCGCAATTGACTTCCACTTCCAAACCTCTTATCCATCATTGAACATGCAACTTATTTACTACTTTCACTACTTGTTGTGAAGACTAAACTTCTATCCTTCTTAGATAGTAGTTTGCAAGAGTGAATTCGACATCTCTTGTCAAACCTCACCAATGACTCCCGTAGTCGAACCATGACTCAAGGTATCCCATTAATGGCATTTAGCACGAAGGATCAACAAACTCGGCAACACTTATGACCACTACACCGTGACTAAGCATTTAACCGATCTATGCATTTACACGGGATTAGTCAAGAACGTTCAACGCTCATAGACTTCTCTCGTTTGCTACAAATGATAGACATGGCAAAGAGTTCGACATTGCATGTCCATCTAGCAATCATCAATCCATCAACATAATCAAAAGCTCTAATTCATACTCATACATTCCTAACAAGAACAAGAGGGAGTTTAATCCAACTCACCCAAACCCTAGCAAGCAATTCATACGAGTATTCCTATACTCAAGCTTTCAATAACATTAATGATATCAACAACACATTCAATGCTCCATAAATGCACAATAGCAAAAGTAATAAACAAGCTACAAATTGTTCTTAAGACATGAGTTTGGAAGCTTTGGTCAATTGCTCCCAAGAGATTAGATTAGCTACTAGAGTTCATGCTAATCTAACTAAAACAACAAATCAAAACAACAAGATAAATCAAAGATGAAAAATGGAGAAATAGGGTTTAGAACAGTACACAATCCGCAGCTCTGAAAACTCGAATGAGAGGAGAGAAAAAATGGTATTTATAGTGGAAGGAAAAGAAAGTAGGATTCTGGTCAGTGGCCGTCGCGACTCGCGATGGTAACTAGAATTTTTGCATTATTTCTTCTTCTTCTCCTTGTGGCATGTAGTCATCTCCATAGTCACTCCTCTCAACTTCTAAGTCTTCAACAGTTTCAAAAGTAATCTTCAATGGCCTCCGGTCTTCACATCTTCGAAGCAAGTCTTCAAAATCTTCGAAAGTGTAGTCTTCAATGGCCTCCGGTCTTCATTACTTCGTCACACAAAAATCCTAATTAAAAGAGGTAAAAGAGCGCAAAGTTGCTCTTACCCCTCCTAAGAGGATTTCATGGTAAAACACAAGCTGTTGTAATGAAAGAGCACAAAATGGATCCTAAATAGTACTAAAATAAGCATATAAAGTGGACGCATCATATTCCAAAGTGAGCATGCCAATTTGGAATTTTTTTTAATGGAAAAATGTCTCATGGATGAGACTTACACTATGAATTTGTTAGAAACAAATGTTCTATTCTAGCAATATATAAGGGACTAATTGCTTGCATATTTAGGCTCACCTATAAGATAGTGGTAAGCAATCGTCATGATAAAGACTAACATGTCAAGAAAGCTTGCGAAGAATCCCAAATCTTGATCATCTATCCTGCAATGTCAAATGATGAATTTAAGAAACCGGTTAACTTCAAATATCTTAAGACATAAAGCTAAAATTACTAATGACAAAAGAAGGATATAAAATCAAAACACCCAGCAATTTTAACAGTTGCAACATATAAAAAACATGTACAATTTCTAATTCAAAATGACAATAACCAACAATGAAAGTAAAAGTCAAACACAATAAAACTAATAAGTACTTGCTGGATTCTAACAAATGCAATATATAAGTAAATAGATGCAGTTCTCAATTCAAAATAAAAAACAACTTTTCTAAAAAAAAGAAATAGTCATACACAACACAACTAACAAGTACATACGAGATACTAGCAGATGCAACATATAAGTAAATAAATGCAACTCGTTATTAAAAATGTACAACTAACAACAAGTGAAAATGAAAGGTCATAGACAGTACAACTAACAAGTACATATTTCACACTAACAACGGCAACATATAAGTAAACAGAAGCAGCTCGGAATTCAAAAAGAACAATCAGGAAAAAAGAGAAGAAGAAGAAAAAAAGGTCATTCACAGCACAACTAACAGGTGGGAGGGAGGAGTGTAGTAGGGGATAGCTAACAAGAACGGGAAGGGAGTATATGAGGTAAGGACCGGACATGAGAAGAAATGGTTTCAAGGATATAACGCACGATGGATATGGAAATAGGGAAATTTCACAGTTCATTTTATCTCATTGGCTTAACCTCCAATGTGATAGAAGTTAAGTTCAATGCTGAATTATGCTTACATTTGGCGGTAGATTCTGTGTTAGGTGCTCTGGCATAGATGCATTTCTTGTTTGCCTGATTGTTAGCTTTGCGGTGTTGCCTTGTTGTAGTTCCTACTAGTGACTTTCTAACTGTCTATTTTTGTTGTTGATTCACGTGAATAGTGAAGTTGTGGCCTTGGTTATAAATTGTGAAATTGTTGAATTTTGTTTACTTGCTTTGATTCATATTGTTTATTCTGTGATTTGTGTGAATAGTATCTCTCTTGGTTGCTGGTTACCACGTAGGATTGGTTGATTGCACAATTTAGACCAATCCTAAATGGGCAGGGGATTCTAACGTTGTTACCACTGTAGGTATCACTGCATTCGGGCTTTTCCAGCAATTATGCCGCGCTCATATGCGTAAATACTGAAACGATGCTCCAAAAGGCTAGAATCAATGTCATAGAGGTGATCGAGAAGTATTTTGAATCCATTAAATGGTTGACCATGAGTTCTACGTCTTTTGTTTATAGGAAAATTTTGGATCAGTTTATATTAAGTTGATGCAAATGTGTTCATAAGTTAGGTCAAATGAGAAGGATTAATGATGGGTAGCAGCAATGAGGTAGTGATGATTTTTTCTCAAGCAAATGAAACTTGTTCTTTCTTTGATCTGAAAAGATAGGCCAATTTCTATGTGGTTCTACTTGTATTTTGATTTGGCTAAGTCACTAGGTTCTCTGCCAATTCTGAGGCCATCCATTCGACGCAAAGTGAGAACTTTTGGAAGGGACTACCTAGGGATCACGTCTGAATGCCTCGACTCATAGCCATCGTCTCTTGGTGGTAATTGCATGTGTTCAATATGTTTGGGAGTGAGCATTGCTCAGCAAGAAGATAGAGATATCATTCTTGTTCCATCGGAATCATTTGATCATTTGGAAGATCATATTTAGAATCTGCATCAAAACAATGCTGTTATTGAGGATGGATACGACTTCAGAAGAACTTTTGCCATAGTCCTGATGATTTTATGCATGCTTTCTATCATAGGTGTCGGTATTCATTTACAGGAGTCGTTGCCCATGATAGTGTTGCCAAAACTCCTGTAGTGCTGAAGTATATAGTGCTGGAGTTTTGTAGTCAACTCTCATGTCCCTAAACATAAAGTATATGAACCCTTTGTAAATACTCTAATGTTTTGGTAGAATATAGGAATAAGAAATTAAAAAGAAGTGGTTCAAATTATTGAAATAGGAATGGTTGAAATTCTGTAGATTGAGACGACAACCTCCTTAATATCAGTGATAGATTTATAGTTAAAAAGTTATCAAAGTGAACTTTGTGTCAGAATCTATAGTTATTAGTAACAATAATCCAAAAAAAGTTCACTAATTGCACTCTAGATTGCATAGTGGTATTTGGAATCTGCACAAATCTTGCACACCGATAATCCAAAGTGAGCATCCCAATTATGAGTTTTTGTAACCGAAAAATGATGAGATTACACTGTGAATCTGTTGGAAACAAATGTTCTGTTCTGGCAATATATAAGGGACTAACTTCTTGCATATTTAGGCTCAACCATCATATAGTGGTAAGCAATCGCCATGATATAGACTAACATGCCAAGAAAGCTTGCGAAGAATCCAAAATCTTGATCATCCATCTTGCAATGTCAAATGATGAATTTAAGCAGTTAACTTCAAATATCTCAAAACAAAAAGCTAAAATTACTAATGAAAAAAGGAGGATATAAGATCAAAACACCCAGTAATTTTAACAGTTGCAACATATAAAAAACATGTACAATTTCTAATTCAAAAAGATAAAAACCAACAATGAAAGTAAAAGTCAAACACAATAAAACTAATAAGTACTTACTGGATTCTAACAAATGCAATATATATGTAAACAGATGCAGTTCTCAATTCAAAATGAACAACCAATAACAACTTTAAAAAAAAGGAAATAGTCATACACAACATAACTAACAAGTACATACGAGATACTAACAGATGCAACATATAAGTAAACAAATGCAACTCGTTATTCAAAACGTACAACTAACAACAAGCAGTGTTCTAAACGGCGGCGCCTAGGCGGTCCTAGGCGGCGCCTAGGCACTAGGCGCCGCCTAGGCACTAGGCGCCACCAAAATGCCCGGATTAGGGCCTGTTCGGCGACATTAGGCATTTTCGCCTCTGGGAGGCGCCCAGACCCGCCTAATCGGGTCTAGGCGCTAATCGGGTCTGGGCGGTTTGGTTTGTTTCTTTTTTTTTTTATAATTTTCCCAAACCCCTCTTTTCTCCCAAGTCAAACCCGCAGCCGCTTCAGCCTCCTCTTCAGTTTTCTGACTTTACTTGTTTGAAATGTGTTTCTCGTTTAGTTTTGTTTTTTCATAGATGTTTAACATAAATGGTTTTTTGTATGTTTTTGGCTTTCACTTTTTGAATTGAAGTAATTCTTTGTCTCTTTGTTATATTTGATATAGTTTCATGGTGGAGTATCTATGGAAATGGTGTGCCAAACTTGCAAAAAATGGCTAAAAGGATACTTTCATTAACTTCAAGTGCGTCGAGATGTGAAAGAAATTGGAGCACATTTGAAGGGGTATGTAATATTTGCTATTCATTCATTTCTTTCTATTGTAGTTGCTATATATTTCAAAGAAAATACATTGATTCTATAATAACTTGATTGAATAGATATTTAATAACTTTGCTCATTTTAACTCTTCAAAACTTTGAGTAAATTAATTTCCCACATCATGTTTGGGTAATATGCAAACATATTGTAGTCTTTATTGTTTGTGATGGAAGACCTTGTTTAAAGTTGAAATGTTGTTATATCTCAAAGTTTCAATTTTAATCATTTCATTATATTACTTCTATTTAGATCCATACAAAGAAGAGGAATAGGCTTGATACGAAAAGGTTGAACAACTTGGTCTATGTTCAATTCAATGCCAAGATTATGAACAAGAAGCAAAGAGAGAAAGTGAAGGACATAGATGTGCTTCTTTCTAATGAATCTACCATGGTTCAAGGATGGATTGTTGAGGGTGGTGATGATGATGTTAATGAAGATGGTGAAGCGATGGATATGGATGGAGATGGATTGGAACAAGGTCTTGGCATGGAGTTGAGAAGAAGTTCTAGAATTCAAGAGGTTAGAGAATTACATGAAGATGATTTTGAATCGGATGAGGAGGAGGAAGTAGATGAGATGACTTATGACTTTGAGTCCGATAACGATGAAGTGCAAGAGATAAATGGTGAAGAAGAATTTGAAATGTCATAGGCTATGTGTGAATTGTATTTGGTACTTTTTTATTTTGTCTAACTTTTAATTTTGGCCTATGGCTATGTGTGGATTCACTACTCACTAGTTTGTATTTGGTAATTTTTGCCACGTGCCTCAAACTTTGTAAGCTTGTATGGATTTCATTTTTCAACTCCAAGATAATATTTCGACAATATATATATATATATATATAATATATTCATTTGTGTCGTTTATCATGAAATTTTCGTTCTTGTATTGTATCATTTGTATGTAATATAAGTTATTGTGACTTGGGAAATAGGTTTTTATTTTATTTTTAAATATAATTTGTATTATTTTATTAATTATATATAAAAAATAATTAAATAATACAAATCCGCCTAGACCGATTAATCCCCTAGGCGCTAGGCCCCAGCAAACCGCCCGACTAGCGCCTAGCGATTTTTAGACCACTGACAACAAGTGAAAACAAAAGGCCATGCACATTACAACTAACAAGTATACATTGCATACTGACATGTGTAACATATAAGTAAACAGATGCAGCTCGGAATTCAAAATGAATAATCAGCAAAAAAGTGAAGAAGGAAAAAAAGGTCATTCACAATACAACTAACAGGTACACGTTGGATAATAACAATTGCAATATATAAGTAAAAAGATGCAATTCTTTTCAAAATGAACAACCAACAACTCTTTTCTTTTTTTTAAATAGTCATACACAACACAACTAACAAGTACACACGAGATACTAACAGATGCAACATAGAAGTAAATATATGCAACTCGTTATTCAAAACGAACGATTAGCAAAAAAGAGAAGAAAAAAAAAGAACATTCACAGTAAAACTAACAAATACATGTTGGATAATAATAGCTGCAATATATAAATAAACTAATGCACCTCGTAATTTAATTGCAAAATCAACAAACAAGCAAGAGATTTTGCTCACAAAATTGCACTAAACCGGCAACATAAACAAATCAAATCAGAAACGAGCAAACACTCGAGGAGGACGTTCTGCCCATGATCCTCTTGGGGCGGCCTTGTTAACATTCAAGAGCCTTCCACTAATATCCTAACTATTAAATCAATAAAATTGGGAAAATGCACTAGTTTTTCACTGAAAATGAACCCAAACCTTTTTAATTCCTAAGTTTCTGATAGTACGAAAAGGAATCAAGAAGAAATAAAAGAAAATCATTTAAGTGATAGAGCATGAAGATGTTGTAGATGATCAATAATTTTGGTAAGCCGCCGCCATTCCAAGAGCCCTTCTCTTCTTGTAATTGGCTTTGAAGCATGCCAAGAAGCATGTGTACACTTCCAAAACATAAATCAACCTAATTAAGCAGTAACCAAGATAAAAATAAATAAATCACCGAGGAGAGGAGAAATTGTCGGAGAGAGAACAGAGAGATCACCGAAGAGAAAATGCGATGTCACCGAGAAGGAGAAAGGTATTGGTGTCGGGGAGGAGGACGAAGGAGATGGCATCCAGGAGAAGAGAGAGGTGACGTCAATGAGGGGGAGGAAAACGATGGAGGAGGAGTTGATGTGAGTAAATTGATGCTTCTAAATTTTAGATCTGCAATAATGAGCTTGACCCACTAATTTAGATAAATTTGTATTAATTGTAATTAGATCGTTTTCCTGTTCATAAGCTTATGGACATTCTGCTTTTTTCTGAGACTTACTCTTTATTTATCTTAGGGTACTTATTAAAAGAAATCCTGCCAAATGCATGGTTGACACAAACCGTTGTCAAGGGTAGAATGGTAAATTCCCATGCACTTGTTCACGCACATGGCTGTCTAACCATGTAGGTCCTATCAAGTGGCTTCCCAAAACGATGTCGTTTTGGGCATTTTAAAAAAAAGGCTGCCTAACCATATGCGTGTACAGGTGCTGTCAAGTGGCTGCCCAAAACAACGTTGTTTTGGGCCTTTTAAAAAAAAGACTGCCTAACCATGTGTGTCTACAGGTGCTGTCAAGTGGCTACCTAAAAATGACGTCATTTTGGGCATTTAAAAAACAATAATAATATACCATTGGACGGTTCGAGAGGTAGTGGGTTTGAGTGGTACTGGTTCGAGAGGTACGAGGTGAATGTTAGGGGTTCCATTGGAGGGGTTCGAGAGGTACCCATTCGAGAGGTGAAGGTTGAGGTGCAAAGGGTTCAAGTGGAGGGGTTCCCTTGGAGGTTTGAGAGGTACCGATTCGAGAGGTGAAGGTTGAGGCACAAAGGGTTCAAGCGGCGGGGTTTATTGGAGGGGTTCGAGGGGTACCCATTCGAGAGGTGATGGTGCAGGTGAAGAGGGTTCAAGTAAAAGGGTTCCAATGGTACTGGTTCGATAGGTACCGATTGGAGAGTTTGAGTGGGGGGTTCAAGAGGTAATGGTTCAAGAGGTGAAGGTTCCATTGGACAATTCAAGAGGTGAAGGTTACGGGTTCCGTTGTAGGGGTTTGAGATGTACCGATTCGAGAGGTGAAGGTTGAGGTACAGAGGTTCAAGTGGAGGGGTTCCAGTGGAGGGATTCGAGGGATGAAGGTTCCATTGGAGGTTCGAGAGGTGAAGGTTCCATTTGACAATTCGAGAGGTAGTTGGTTCTAGAGGTAATGGTTCGAGTAGTGAAGGTTCGAGAGGTGAAGGTTCCATTGAACAATTCGAGAGGTGAAGGTTAGGGGTTCCATTGGAGGTGTTCGAGAGGTACTGATTCGAGAGGTGAAGGTGGAGGTACAGATGGTTCAAGTGGCGGGGTCCATTGGAGGGGTTTGAGAGATACCCATTCGAGAGGTGATGGTTCAGGTGAGAGGGTTCAAGTAAAGGGGTTCCAGTGGAGGGGTACTGATTTGAGGGGTAATGATTCAGTTGGAGAGGGTTCAAGTGTATGGGTTCCATTGGAGGGGTTCGAGAGGTACATATTCGAGAGGCGAAGGTTCTATTGGAGGTTCGAGAGGTGAAGGTTTCGAGAGGTACCGATTCGAGAGGTAGTGGGTTGGAGTGGTACTGGTTTGAGAGGTATGGGTTCGAGTGGTACTGGTTCGAGAGGTACGGGTTCGAGATGTGAAGGTTCCATTGGACAATTAGAGAGGTAGTGGGTTTGAGTGGTACTGGTTTGAGAGGTGGGTGAAAGGTTCGAGTGGTACTAGTTCGAGACGTACAAGTTCAAGAGGTGAAGGTTAAGGGTTCCATTGGAGGGGTTCAAGAGGTACCAATTTGAGAGGTGAAGGTTCAGGTGGAGAGGGGTTCAAGTGGAAGGGTTCCATTGGACGGGTTTGAGAGGTGAAGATTCTATTGGTGGTTCGATGGATGAAAGTTCCAATGGAGGGTTCGAGAGGTAGTGGGTTTGAGCGGATGGTTCGAGAGGTATGGATTTGTGTGGTGAAGGTTGAGGTACAGAGGGTTCAAGTGGAGGGGTTCCTTTGGAGGTTTGAGAGGTACCGATTCGAGAGGTGAAAGTTGAGGTACAGAAGGTTCAAGTGGTGGGGTCCATTGGAGGAGTTCTAGAGGTACCCATTCGAGAGGTGAGAGTTCGAGTTGGGGTTCGAGAGGTGAAGGTTCCATTGGACAATTCGAGACGTGAAGGTTAGAGGTTCCATTGGAGGGGTTCGAAAGGTACCCATTCGAGATGTGAAGGATTAGGTGGAGAGGGCTCAAGTGGAGGGGTTCCATTGGAGGGGTTCGAGAGGTGAAGGTTTAGGTGGAGAGGGTTCAAGTGAATGGGTTACACTGGAGGGGTTCGAGAGGTACCGATTCGATAGGTTAAGGTTGAGGTACAGAGGGTTCCAGTAGAGGGGTTCGAGAGGTACGGATTCGAGTGGTGAAGGTTCCATTGGAGCTTAGAGAGGTGAAGATTCTAGTGGAGATTTGATAGGTGTGAGTTCAAGTGGGGGGTTCGAGAGGTGAAGATTTCATTGGACAATTCGAGAGGTAGTGAGTTCGAGAGGTACTGGTTCGAGAGGTACTGGTTCGAGAGGTACAGGTTCGAGAGGTGAAGGTTCCATTGGACAATTCGAGAGGTGAAGCTTAGGGGTTCCATTGGAGGGGTTCGAGAGGTACGGGTTTGAGAGGTGAAGGCTCCATTGGACAATTCGAGAGGTGAAGGTTTGTGGTTCCATTGGAGGGGTTCGAGAGGTACCGATTCAAGAGGTGAAAAGGGTTGAACTGGAACACTCACCTCTTGAACCCTCTAATGGAAACTTCACCTCTCGAATTCGTACCTCTCGAACCTCCTCTCAAACTCTCACATGTCCAAGCCTCTACTGGAACCTTCACCTCTCGAATTAGTACCTCTCGAATCCCTCCACTTTAACCCTCTCCACTGAACTTCACCTCTCGAATCGGTTCCTCTCGAACCCCTCCACTGGAACCCTTCCACTTGAAGCTTCTCCACCTAAACCTTCACCTCTCGATATTGCACCTCTCGAACCCCTCCACTTTAACCCTCTCCACCTGAACTTTCACCTCTCAAATCAGTAGCTCTGGAACCCCTCCACTGGAACTCCTCCACTTCAACCTCTGCACCTAAACCTTCACCTCTCAAATCACTACCCCCCCCCGAAACTGAACCTTCACCTCTCAAATCAGTTCCTCTCGAACCCCTCTACTGGAAACCCCTCCACTTAAACCCTCTCCACCTAAACATTCACCTCTCGAATCAGTACCTGGTTGGAGACCTGGTTCGAGATTAGGGTTCGAGAGGTGCAGGTTCCATTGGCCGATTCGACAAGTGAAAGTTCCAGTGGAGGGTTCGAGAGGTGAGAGCTCGAGTGGAGGTTCGAGTGGTACGTTGCTTTACTTGATAGCTCGAGTTAATTATGAGATTCAAATACATGTAAAATTGGTACATTTATAACTTCAATTATAGCTCTGTTCACATTCCTATATTGTAGCAACATTCCTACAGTATTTTTAAAATTTATTATCAAGTTCACCGCGCAACTACCAACCTAGTTTACTATAAAGAAGACCCTTCATGTTTAGATATTCATTTGGAACGTATGATGGAGTGCGATTTTAAAATATGTGAAACTGCCTTTCGATGACGTCTTCATATTTCCTTCCTATATTTCCTTTTGCATTGTTGAAAATTTTTAATAAAGTCTTGGAAAATTATAACACATCATGCCTAGAAGAAAAGGTTTGGTATCAAAATGAAAACTGTGTAAGTTGATTATCTTGCTATATGTTTATTTTTCATCAAAACTTTTACCCTATTCTGTTTTGTCTTTAGTTATTGCACGATACTGTAAACAAATTAATTTAATAGGCTTTCAAAGAAAATTAATGTAAAAAATCTAAATATCGAAACTAGAGTGGTGAATTGGAGATTTAATGAAACTACAAGACCGTTAAGTTAAATAAAGGAGAATCTTATGACGAGAGCATATACGCAAGGGCATGAGTATTTGCAGTCAAACCGTCTTTATTTGTCAACATTTTTTACCCAGCTATGTCAATTCTAGTTTTCTTATCCGGCCATGTTTTGGTTTTTGATTTTGTTATCAAATTTCGCATCTTATATATATTTTTTGATTATTACGACTTTCTCTTTGTTCAACAATTAACTAGAGTTGTTTTTTGTCCAAAAAAAATAAAGGTATGTCAGCAAGATTTTTATTTGAGTCTTTGAATTGAAACAAGTTAGAATTATGAACTCTCTACGACATCTGAACGATAAAATATTTTCAAGAACAAGTAAATCAGAAGAATTTATATATATATATATATATATATATATATATATATATGTATGTATGTATATATATATGTATATATTGTAATAATGACAAAACAATAACTTAATGAGAAAAGTGTTTTTATAACCCTACATGCCAACTTACTTCACATAAGTGTCAAAATTACCTTTGATAGCTGAAAGTGCAAATATAACCCTAGATAGTTATTTAAGTGCAGATATATCCATTCCGATAACTTTTAGCCTGAATTAACTGAAAAGACATTTTTGCCCCTTGAGAAAAAACAAAAAACTGAAAATAAATTAAAATTACTATTACATCCCTTTTCTTCATCTTCTTCTTCGTTTTCCCTTTCTCCTTCTTTGATGGTCTTCTCCGATGGTCCTTCATCGATGGTCGCGGGAACCCAAACCAGCACCATGGTCGTCGGGTTCAGCGGTGAAGTTCCAGGTGGTCGATGATGAAGCAATGCAAGAACACTGAATCAGTGCAAGAAATTGTGCACTGTGGAAATTCAGTACAAGAGAAGAATTGGAGGCAAGTTTGAATCTGATCAGCTTTGGCGCCAAACTCAAGCCAATGCGTTTTAAGTCTGAAAGTGATGAAACGACATCAAGACACTGCGTTTTGTTTTGTTCTGATTTTGTTATTTGGCCAGAACACGTGTCGTGCTATGACTGGTCTTTTCTTTTGTTTTTTTTCTCTGTTTTGGAATCAGCTTAAAAGTTGTGGTTAGTATGTGATTTTGGGGGTGGAACAGATGAATACAATGCAGTACGAATAAACTTTGGTTTTCTTCTTCATTCTTCTTCTTCATTCTACTTCTGAGTTTAAAGTTTTCACATGGTATCAGAGCTAAACCAGGAAAATTTAGAGATGTTCTTTGTTTGAAATCTGTTGAAATTTTGAGCTGTGAATCATGGCTTCTGATGGTGAATCAGTAGATTCGGTTCATCATTCATCCAGATCTAATTCGTACAAAGGAAGGGCAAGGATTAATGATCCATTTGATCTTCAAACTGGAGACAATTCAAGCCTAGTTTTGGTGGCAGAACCTCTGAATGAGTTCAACTATATAACTTGGAGCAGATCGATGGTGATTGCTTTCAAATCCAGAGGAAAACTGAAGTTCTTGACCGGTGAGATACTGACAGGTGCGGGCGGTCGTCGCGCCCGCGCGCCAAAAGATAATTTATAAGCCCTTTTTGCTTACTTTCTACAACTAGGTAGATAGTGGCAAATCGGGGTCGTCCAATGAGAAGAGGGATCTTCCTAAGCGTCTAAGCACACAATGGTTGATATACTAGGCTAGGAGTAAATATATATACACACACTTAAAAGCAAGTAAAAGTGGGGGGGGGGTTGGTTGGTTGGTTTCCTAAGCTAACAAAGATAACTAGCAAGGTCAAGTGACTATGCTAATCACCAAACGAAACTAAGAAAAGGGTTTTAAACTACAAAGATAAAATGCCTTGGGGGCAATGGATATCCACTTCCACATCTAATGTAGTTCATCGAATCATTCACACATTCCATCATATAGCATTCATGACCCAACGCTCACGCACCCATCTAGCAAGTACCACAACACACACACCATAAGGAGTTCTAAGTTCATGCTCGTAGATCTTCATGCAAAGACGCTACGGAATTCGTCACGTTCCTACACCTAAGCAATTCAACCACACAAGCACTACCTATGCTCAAACCACTCATGGCACACATGCAGTGAAACACACCGTCAAGAATACATAAACGCCAAATAACAAATGCTTCAAGAATGAATTTAAATCACCTATTCAATACTTCAACTACTTGTCGTGGAGACAAAACTCCTATCCTTCTTAGTTCGTAGTTTGCGAGAGTGAGTTCGACATCTCTCGTCAAACCTCACCAATGGCTCCCGAGTCGCGACCACGACTCAAGGTGTCATTGGTGGCATTTAGCACGAAGGACCAACAAGCTTGGCAATGCCTATGACCACTGCACCGTGACTAAGCATTGAACCAATTCATGCAATTACACGAGATTGGATGAACGTGCAACGCACATTCATCCGCGAGCATATGACTCTCTCGTTTGCTACACAAACGAACATGACGAAGAGTTCGACATCAATCACATTCGCCTAGCACATTGTCAACACACTAACACAATCAAAAACTCTAATTCACACTCATACATTCCTAACAAGAACAGGGGGGAAATTAACCCAAATCCCCCAAACCCTAGCTAGCAATTCATACAAGCATTCATATCATCAAGCTCTCAACAACATCAATGCAATCAACAATTAACATTCAAAGCACAATAAATGCACAATAGCAAAAACATCAAATAGATAGATAAAATGAATTCTTGCTACATAGATAATGGAAGCTTCAATCCATAGCTCCCAAGTACAAGAACTACTCTAGAACAACAAAAGACATAATTAAACTAAGAGAAATCTAAGAAAAGAAAGAAGAGAAAAACCTAGAAAGGAAGCCCTAAAATGCAGAGAAAACGCGGGCTGGAAAGGCTGGAGAAGAAGAGGGAAAGAGATGGTATTTATAGTGCAAAGAAAATAAGAATGATTTCTGGCCGCCCGTTGGTCGCGACTCGCGACGGTGGTCGCGACTCGCGATGGCGTCGCGACGGGGTCGCGACGGCAGCCACAGTTTTGCATTGTTTCTTTGTCTTCTTCATAGCCATCCCTCTCACTCTTCAAGTCTTCAACAGCTCCAAAATGGTCTTCAACGGCCTCCGGTCTTCATGTCTTCGAAGTGAGTATCCAAAAGTCTTCGAAAGTATAGTCTTCAATGTCTTCCGGTCTTCGTTGCTTCCGTGTTTTTTCCTTGTCACACAAAATCCACTTAAAAGAGGTAAAAGAGTACAAAGTTGCTTTTACCTTTCCTAAGTGAATTTCAAGGTAAAACACAAGCTCTCGATAATAAAAGAGCACAAAAGTAATCCTAAATACTACTAAATAATGCGCCTAAAATGGACACATCAAACCTCCCCACACTTAAACCTTACTCGCCCTCGAGTAAGAAAAGATTTAAGCATACGGAGGAAATGGCATATCCACATCCTAAAACCCCCAAAATAACCACACAAAATGGACATATCAAACCTTCCCACACTTAAACCTTACTCGCCCTCGAGTAAGAAAAGATTCAAGCATACGGAGTAAATGATATATCCCAAAACCTAAACTAATCCCCCAATCAAAGCCTCACCAAAACTCTCAATCTCAAAAATCCCAAAATAAAGGCTCACATGAGAATTTTGCACACACACATCCCCAATCCTAAATCTAACCAAACCTACCACTTATCAATTCACTACCCATAAAAATATTTCACAGCCCAGAATTGATATTCCCAGAATCCAATGACACAAAATGAAGCTAAAACCATAGAGGAAGTTTTAAACACATGCTTCACCTAATGCCAATATATCAACCAAAAACGAAGTAGAAAGAGATCAAGAATTTCATAACCATACTCCGTTTCCTAACCCACTAAGCTACCCAATCCCAAGAGGTCTAAAGATATTGAGCTACCCGATCCATCCGTGTGACAACCGCCACCTTATGACTCCAACGCCGGCAAATGAGTAAAATCATAGCATTTTTCAATTTCCCTCAATTTCTCTCATTTTGCCTAGGAGCTCTTTCGAGTTTTCATCCTAGCCACACATCATGTTTCTTTAGCTCACATCTCACCTTTTTCCACACATTTTAGCCTCTCATTTTTGCCTAGGCCACCCTTTAAGGGTTTTCGACCTATCCGGGCCCCCAATGTTGCCTAAGTTGCCCTCTCGGGTTTTCAACTTAGCGGGTTTTCTTTCCCTTTTTTTTCAATTTTTTTTTTCTTTTTTTTTCAATTTTTTTTCTCATGTTTTTCCAATGAAAAGTAGCAAAAAGCATTCCAAAACAATGTAGCATGCATGTGAATCCTCTAACCCCTCCCCACACTTAAAACATTACATTGCCCGAAATGTAAACACGTAAGGCAAGAACAATAAAAATCAAGGTAAGGGAGTTAGAGTGACACCCGTGTCTCCGCAATTCGCCGGTGATATGGCGATATCCAAGTACTTGGATGGTCCCGAGATAGGTTTCGGAACCGGAAGGGTGAGCAAAAATGCCGTAGAAGAACTCACCCCTCGAGAAAAGCATTTTCTCCATGGCGCCGTTTGATCAAGACTACACCACGAAGAACACATTAAACTCACAAGTACATAAGGATATGTAATACTAGGTTTAGCATCAAGAGTTAATAACCATAGTATTGTCAAAGAACAACCAATCAACCCTCAATCACCACTATAAGATTATGCATGAAAAATATTTAACATATATTGACATGTATACAAGCATCATTATAGGATAAGAACTTACGATCACAATGATGTAGTCGGCATACTACAATCAATAAATGTACTATAAAGATGCAAGAATGTTCATATGTCAATATATGTAGGATGGTGGAAGAAATGAGAGGTATGTGATGTTCTTGGGAGTGTTTGGTGGAGAAGAAGGAAGGATCATGCAATGTTTAAAATTATTTGGAAACTTGGAAGCTTGGAAATTTGAAATCCGGGCTCAAAAAAAATTTCAACAGTTTCTGAGCTCGTCGCGACTCGCGACGAGGTTGGTCGCGACTCGCGACGGGCCTCGCGACGTCAGGGCGACTCGCGGAAAGTAAAGTCCGGTAGCTCAAAATGTTCTGAGCTCGTCGCGACTCGCGACGTGGTTGGTCGCGACTCGCGACGGGCCTCGCGACGTCAGGGCGACTCGCGGAAAGTGGAGTCCGGAAGCTCCAAATTTTCTGAGCTCGTCGCGACTCGCGACGAGCCTCGCGAAGTCATCGCGACTCGCGGAAAGGTGAGTCCGAGAGCTCCAAATTTTCTGAGCTCGTCGCGACTCGCGACGAAGGGTGTCGCGACTCGCGACGAGCCTCGCAAAGTCATCGCGACTCGTGGAAAGTTGGCGCTGGGAGTGGATTTTGCTCCCCTGTTCGTCGCGACTCGCGACGAAGCCCATCGCGACTCGCGACGGCAGGGTATCCCAGACTTAAAATTTTTTTCTTCTTCTTACCAACTGTCCAAGCTTTCTTCCCTCATTCGTTGATCTCGTTCCTTCATCTCCTTCATTGCAATGCACTTCACTTTGCTACAAAATCACAGAAAAACAAGCCATAAAAAGAACAAAACAAAACAACAACAAAAACAAACTAAGAAACACAAACTAAGAAACAAAAACTAAAAGAAATGCCGAATTTATTTAACGTTGTCGGCACGACGAAGCTCCGTATTTTTAAGGTCGTCGGCACGACCCTAATGTTATCCGTATGGTGAAGGCTTGAAGCTCTTCACCATGAGCATCCAAAATAAGAGAGGTGGGGGCACAAAACTTCCAAGAGGAAAGTCTTGTGGAGGTGGAGATGGTTCAAAGGGAATTAAGTGGTTAGGGAGCTTGGGATAGTTTTTTGGCTCCTCTCTCGTTTCCCTCAAAACTTCCGAAAATATTAGAGTTGGTTCACTAGGTGGGAGAAGGGGTGACAATGCTAATGGATAATGTAGCACTATCACCTCTTCCTCCATTTTTCCATCCTCTACAACCAACTCCTCATCCCTTTCAAACTCAAAATCATTTTTATTGGTGACCTCACTCACCGAATCATCGAGTTCAAGTTGGATAGTGCATTTTCGGAATCACGAGCTTCCATTCGGGCCAATACCTCTAATATGTTCTTCACATGCCCCTCAATGGCCTCAACACTAGAGGAGAGCTGGGTATCCGGCTCCTCACTAGTAAAGGAGTTCAAGTTTGCTATGGTATTTAAGACATCCTCACGTGTCAAACTTGAACTTCCTTGTTGGGCTTGGTTTTGGGGTATGGTATAGGGTGGTGATGGCCAACTAGGTTGCTCGTAATATTGGTTTTCTGGTTCATTCTCATACCACAAATCCGGACTACCACTCCATTCCGGATTGTAAGAGTTGTGGTATGGATAGCATTCATGAGCTTCTTGCCCTTGAAAACCAATATCTCCTTCCTCTTGATAGCACTCTTCATAGTACCCATGGTTTTGGAAACCAAGGGTTCTTTCTCGGTCATCGTGCTGTTCCCACAACAAATGGCAAGATTCGGTAGGATGGTCGGAATGACACATCCTACAAAACCTTGCTTGTTGAGCCTCTCTTCTCATCATGAGTTCCCTCCAGGTGAGACGCTCCATTAAGAAATTTTTTTTATATTTTTCAAAAGTTCGGAATCATAGTGCAAGGATTCTCGATAAAATAAATTACTAAGAACTCAAGCAATACCTACTCCGAACAAAAACAACCACCAAGTAGTGGAAAATAAAAACAACTAGCTAATACACAACCAAATACACCTAAATACTTAAGAATAAATGCCTCTTGCCCGACAACGGCGCCATTTTGACAGGCGTGGGCGGTCGTTGCGCCCGCGCGCCAAAGATAATTTATAAGCCCTTTTTGCTTACTTTCAACAACTAGGTAGATAGTGGCAAATCGGGGTCGTCCAATGAGAAGAGGGATCTTCCTAAGCGTCTAAGCACACAATGGTTGATATACTAGGCTAGGAGTAAATATATATACACACACTTAAAAGCAAGTAAAAGGGGGGGTTGGTTGGTTGGTTTCCTAAGCTAACAAAGATAACTAGCAAGGTCAAGTGACTATGCTAATCATCAAACGAAACTAAGAAAAGGGTTTTAAACTACAAAGATAAAATGCCTTGGGGGCAATGGATATCCACTTCCACATCTAATGTAGTTCATCGAATCATTCACACATTCCATCATATAGCATTCATGACCCAACGCTCACGCACCCATCTAGCAAGTACCACAACACACACACCACAAGGAGTTCTAAGTTCATGCTCGTAGATCTTCATGCAAAGGCGCTACGGAATTCGTCACGTTCCTACACCTAAGCAATTCAACCACACAAGCACTACCTATGCTCAAACCACTCATGGCACACATGCAGTGAAACACACCGTCAAGAATACATAAACGCCAAATAACAAATGCTTCAAGAATGAATTTAAATCACCTATTCAATACTTCAACTACTTGTCATGGAGACTAAACTCCTATCCTTCTTAGTTCGTAGTTTGCGAGAGTGAGTTTGACATCTCTCGTCAAACCTCACCAATGACTCCCGAGTCGCGACCACGACTCAAGGTGTCATTGGTGGCATTTAGCATGAAGGACCAACAAGCTTGGCAATGCCTATGACCACTGCACCGTGACTAAGCATTGAACCAATTCATGCAATTACACGAGATTGGATGAACGTGCAACGCACATTCATCCGCGAGCATATGACTCTCTCGTTTGCTACACAAACGAACATGACGAAGAGTTCGACATCAATCACATTCGCCTAGCACATTGTCAACACACTAACACAATCAAAAACTCTAATTCACACTCATACATTCCTAACAAGAACAGGGGGGAAATTAACCCAAATCCCCAAACCCTAGCTAGCAATTCATACAAGCATTCATATCATCAAGCTCTCAACAACATCAATGCAATCAACAATTAACATTCAAAGCACAATAAATGCACAATAGCAAAAACATCAAATAGATAGATAAAATGAATTCTTGCTACATAGATAATGGAAGCTTCAATCCATAGCTCCCAAGTACAAGAACTACTCTAGAACAACAAAAGACATAATTAAACTAAGAGAAATCTAAGAAAAGAAAGAAGAGAAAAACCTAGAAAGGAAGCCCTAAAATGCAGAGAAAACGCGGGCTGGAAAGGCTGGAGAAGAAGAGGGAAAGAGATGGTATTTATAGTGCAAAGAAAATAAGAATGATTTCTGGCCGCCCGTTGGTCGCGACTCGCGACGGGGTTCGTCGCGACTCGCGACGGGGTTCGTCGCGACTCGCGACGGTGGTCGCGACTCGCGATGGCGTCGCGACGGGGTCGCGACGGCAGCCACAGTTTTGCATTGTTTCTTTGTCTTCTTCATAGCCATCCCTCTCACTCTTCAAGTCTTCAACAGCTCCAAAATGGTCTTCAACGGCCTCCGGTCTTCATGTCTTCGAAGTGAGTATCCAAAAGTCTTCGAAAGTATAGTCTTCAATGTCTTCCGGTCTTCGTTGCTTCCGTGTTTTTCCCTTGTCACACAAAATCCACTTAAAAGAGGTAAAAGAGTACAAAGTTGCTTTTACCTTTCCTAAGTGAATTTCAAGGTAAAACACAAGCTCTCGATAATAAAAGAGCACAAAAGTAATCCTAAATACTACTAAATAATGTGCCTAAAATGGACACATCAGATAGAAACGCCAGATCCTGAAGATCCAATGTATGATAGATGGGATAAGGTAAACTCAACCTTGATCTCATGGATACTGAATTCTATTTCAAAGAAAATTGCAAGAGGTTTCGTGTTTTTTGAAGATGCATATGCTTTATGGAATGAGCTGAAGGAGAGATTTGGGGAGAGTAATGGTCCTCTTATTCATAAACTGAAAAAGGATATATGTGAATTGAAGCAAAACAATGAATCTATTGCAGTTTACTTTACTGAATTGAAGAGTCTTTGGGATGAGTATGCATGCTTAAGGCCTAGGAAGAAATGTAGCATAGACTGCATTAATTACACTTGTTTAGCTGCAGAAGAAGAGGATGATAAGTTGCATCAGTTTCTAATGGGGTTGAATGAAGAATACAGCTCTATTAGTCATCAGATCTTGTTGATGGATCCTCTTCCTAGTATTAGGAAAGCATATTCCATGATAACTAGGATAGAGAAACAGAAGGCTATTCACTGTGGTTATCAGGATATTCATGGCAATTCTGCTATAGCTGTAAGGATCTATAGGGACAGGAAAGTACCTTATCAGATCAAGGAACCAGGTATTGATCAGGGAGAAGAATCAGATGTTTTCAGGAGAAGAAATGTCAGAAGACCTGATCTGAAATGTGATCATTGTGGAAAACTTGGACATGTGAAGGAGAACTGTTTCAAAATCAAAGGATATCCAGAATGGTGGGAAGGCAACAGAGATGTTACAGTTAAACCACAATTTGCTCCACAAATCTATCAGAAACCAGCTCAGAAATATGCAGCACATGTAGTTATGGAAGAAGAGGATACACCACTGTGTGATCCAGATGAAAAATTGCATGCATTAGTTGCAAAACTGGTGGAAGCACAACTTGAAAAGAAACAGAAAGGGAAGGAACAAGTTTCAGATCAGTATGGAGCAGTGAATTATGCACATTATCATGATTTTGCAGGTAGCTTGGTCACAAATTTTTCCCTTAATGTTTTTACTTTGACTGATGATAAGTGGATTGTTGACAGTGGAGCATCAAGTCATATGTGTGCAAATCTATCTATGTTTCATAATGCTGTTACTGTGCAAAATCCCACACCAGTTTACTTGCCAGACCATACAGTTAAGCAAGTCACAGAATAGGATCAGTCAAGTTGAATCCCTTACTTACCCTAACTGATTGCATGCACATTCCTGATTTCAGATATAATCTCCTTTCTGTACACAAGCTTACTAAGTCCATGCCTGTAATCTTCAAATTCTCTTCTGGTCTTTGTGTGCTGCAGGACCTCAGAACTAACAAAGTTCTTGCAGCAATCAAAGAAGAAAATGGCCTATACATCTTAGACAGTCATTCATTTCATCCAGACAACATCAAGCTGAGTCTTCATTCCAAACCATTCCAAAGTACTGAGATAGGGACTGTTGCTAATCAGAGCTCACCATCTCCTCATTCTTGGCATCTTAGATTAGGTCATCCTTCTAATGATGTACTAAAACACATTTCTGAAACAGCTACATTGTCCAATAATGATCGTATCTGTACTGTTTGTCCTATGGCAAAACAACATAGATTGCCTTTTTCACTTAGTACTAGCTCTACTCAGTCTCCTTTTATGTTGTTGCATTTGGATTTGTGGGGACCTTATAAGATCAGTTCTGTTAATGGTTGTAAGTATTTCTTAACAGTGGTGGATGATTGTACTAGATCTACATGGACTTATTTGATAAAATCCAAAGATAAAGTGTTTTCAATTCTCAAACTGTTTCTAGCCATGGTTCAGAATCAGTTTCATACCTCAGTCAAATCAGTAAGAACTGATAATGGAAGTGAATTTGTTAATCTTGAATGTGAACAATTGTTTGCTGATTTAGGTATACTTCATCAGAAATCATATCCTTATACTCCACAACAGAATGGTGTAGTGGAGAGAAAACACCAGCATCTGTTGCAGATAGCTAGAGCTATTCTTTTTCAATCAAATTTACCCAAACCTTTCTGGGGAGATGCAATTTTGACTGCAACTTTTCTGATCAATAGACTTCCAACTCCAATTCTTTCATGGAAAACACCTTTTGAACTGTTGTTTCATGAACAACCTGATATGCATATGCTCAGAACTTTTGGTTGTTTAGTCTATGCATCCAATACCACTCCACACAAGGATAAATTTGCTGAGAGAGCATTTCCCTGTGTCTTCATTGGCTATCCCACAGGTTAAAAGGCTTATAAGTTATTTGATCTACAGAATCACAGGGTAATCATATCTAGGGATGTGGTTTTCCATGAATCTGTTTTTCCTTACTCATCATCTCTTCCTTTCTCTTTTCCTCTTCCATTCACAGACACATCTTCTTCTGATCATCCTGAGCCATCTAGTCCTCCACTTCCCTTTCCTGTTCCAACTCCACCATCTGATACTGGTGCAAGACACAGCACTAGAGTTATCAGACCACCTGTCTGGGCTAAATATTTTGTATCTTCATCCATCCAACCTCAGTCAAGCATTTTTGCACATGTTCTTAATGTTTCACAGGAACCATCCACTTATCAGCAAGCAAAGCATTCTCATGAATGGGTTCAGGCTATGGCTGAGGAGCTCACTGCCCTTGAGCAAAATCATACATGGGATCTGGTGAAGTTGCCACCTGGAAAGAAGGCCATTGGTTCAAAATGGATCTATAAACTAAAGTATAATGCAGATGGGAGCTTAGCTAAACACAAAGCTAGGCTAGTTGCCAAAGGTTTCAATCAGATAGAAGGTATAGATTTCTTTGAAGTTTTTTCACTAGTGGCTAAGGCAGTCACTATCAGAATCCTTCTGGCTTTAGCTTCAGCTTCACACTGGCATATTCATCAGCTTGACATCAACAATGCTTTCCTGCATGGGCATTTGGATGAGGAGGTATACATGAAACTTCCTGATGGTTATCCTGCCTCTGCACCTCATCTGGTTTGTAAGCTGACTAAAAGTCTCTATGGCCTAAAGCAAGCCTCCAGGCAATGGAACAAGGAGTTTACACAGCATCTTTTGAGCTTGAACTTCAATCAATCTCATCATGATCACTGCCTCTTCTTAAAAGTCACCTCTTCTTCCTACTTAGCTCTGGTTGTTTATGTTGATGATGTTCTCATCATGGGAGATTCTCTTGCTGCCATTACTGCTGTAAAGTCCTCTTTACATCAGAAATTCACCATCAAAGATCTTGGACCTGCTCACTATTTCCTTGGCTTGGAATTACACAGATCATCCTCTGGTCTTCATCTTCATCAGCAAAAGTATATTAAGGATATTGTGTCTGACTGTGGTCTTCTTCACAGCAAACCTGCAGCTACTCCATTTCCTTGTTCCTGGACTGTTCATGATGAAGAATCAGTTCCTCTTTCTGATCCCAGTATTTTTCGAAGACTTATTGGGAGACTGTTATATCTCAACTACACCAGGCCTGACATCACTTTTTCTGTTCATCAGTTGAGTCAGTTTGTCCAGTCTCCTACTCATCATCATCTGAGTGGAGCCTTGCATATTGTCCGATATCTTCATCACCATCTATCTCATGGCCTTTTTTATCCTTCAGCAAATGATCTCCAGCTTCATGCTTATTGTGATGCTGATTGGGCAACCTGCAAAATTTCCAGAAGATCAGTGACAGGTTTTGCTGTTTTCTTAGGTTCTTCTTTGATCTCCTGGAAATCTAAGAAGCAATCAACTGTATCCAAGTATTCTGCTGAGGCTGAATATAGGAGTCTTTCCATGACTTCATGCGAGCTGAAATGGATCAGTTATGTTGCTCAAGATCTTCATCTTCAGGTCCAGTTTCCTATTCCTCTTTTCTGTGATAATCAGGCTGCTCTCCATCTCGCTGCCAACCCTGTGTTTCATGAACGCACCAAGCATTTGGACATTGATTGTCACCTCGTTCGTGATTACTATCTTGAGGGTTTCCTCCTCCCTTCCTTTGTTTCTTCTCGGATGCAACTGGCCGATGTTCTAACCAAGTCTCTTCCTGTGGTCTCCTTTCTTGCCAATCTGTCCAAGCTCAGTTTTTGTTCTCTCCCATCTGAGCTTGAGGAGGGGGTGATGAAGCAATGCAAGAACACTGAATCAGTGCAAGAAATTGTGCACTGTGGAAATTCAGTACAAGAGAAGAATTGGAGGCAAGTTTGAATCTGATCAGCTTTGGCGCCAAACTCAAGCCAATGCGTTTTAAGTCTGAAAGTGATGAAACGACATCAAGACACTGCGTTTTGTTTTGTTCTGATTTTGTTATTTGGCCAGAACACGTGTCGTGCTATGACTGGTCTTTTCTTTTGTTTGTTTTTTCTCTGTTTTGGAATCAGCTTAAAAGCTGTGGTTAGTATGTGATTTTGGGGGTGGAACAGATGAATACAATGCAGTACGAATAAACTTTGGTTTTCTTCTTCTTCATTCTACTTCTGAGTTTAAAGTTTTCGCAGTCGACGGGTTTAGCGGCGGCGGAATCGAGCGGAGAAGAAATCCATGCCTGGAACAACAAAGAATCTAGCCAGAGAAGAGAAGCAGAGAAAGGACGAGCGGCCGGAGCAGCAACGAGAAAATCGACGGGTTCAGCAGTGAAGTTTCAGTGGTCGATGAGTTTAACGATGGCAAAATCGACCGGAGAAGAAATCAATGTCTGGAACAACAAAGAAGCTCACCGGAGAAGTTAAGCGGCGAAAAGACGAGCGGCCGGAGCAGCAACGAGAAAATTGACTGGTTCAGGAGCGATATAATCGACCGGGAAAGAAAACCCGATCTGGAACAACAAAGAAGCTCACCGGAGACGAGGAGTGGAAAAAGGACGGGCGGCAAGAAGAACGGAAGCAGAGATGCTAAAGGTTTTGGTGGCGGGTTGCAGCTGGAGGTTAGCGGTCGGCGGCGGCGGAGTGGTGGTTTTATGTAACCTGGGAGACAAAACACCAACGCCAAGAATTTTGAAGGAAATTAGAGTTAAAACAAAATACTTGTGGGGCTCACACACAATAAGGGTAACGTTTAGTGCAAAGGGTATCACGACAATTTACATACGATCAACGCTGGTTATTAGAAGTCAATGTCGGAAATATGATCTGAGGGTTATATTGGCACTTAAATTAACTAGTTATGGTTTTTTTTGCA
This sequence comes from Rubia yunnanensis, assembly GCA_037428765.1. Classification (NCBI taxonomy): domain Eukaryota; kingdom Viridiplantae; phylum Streptophyta; class Magnoliopsida; order Gentianales; family Rubiaceae; genus Rubia; species Rubia yunnanensis. Next base: position 130,449,826 of record CM075062.1, read on the forward strand.
TTAAAAATTATTTGAGTATCATATTGGTACTTATGCAAGTAGATATGGTTATATTGGTATATATCCCTATTTGCATATTACCCTTACAAGTTTCATCTTCTCCGGCAAAGCTACCATTTTTGCGATTTTCTAGCATAATTATTGACAACGTTCAAGCTTCATTTCGCTTCAATGCTCGTCTCTTTCAACCTCCTTTCTTCACCACTGATATCAACATCCTTCTGTCGTTAGTTTCGCCGGTTTGAATTGAAGGATTTCGCTAAATCTTGTGTTATAGATCATTGCCGAGAAACCCAGTCTTGCAGAGATGGAGACGATGAACTCGAACAAGTTTTTTCGATAATGATATATATAGAGGTTAGGGATTAAGGACGTCGGAAACAAAGTAAGAATTTACAATGAGCTACGAATTAGATATTAGTACGGTTGTTTCTGGCAGCAAAGAGGACAACGATGGTGGTTTAGGGGTGGGCGATGTATTTGGGGTGGGTGGTTAGGGTTGGGCGGCGGTTCAATCGGGTTGGGTTGGGCGGCGGGTCAATTTAGTAGGGTTAGGGTTTAGTTAGTTTTGGGCTTATTATGTGTTTTCGGTCTAATTTTAACCCATTACATTAATTATTTAACTTTTTAGTTATTTATGATGATATTTTTCTATATTACTTTCATGTTTCATGTTTTTTTCATGATTTTAACTTTTGATATTTTTAAAATGTAAACTTGGAAAGATTTTAGATTTAGGGATGATGTTTTATAATTTTTGTTTGATGTATTATAATTTTAATTTTTATAAAATTATAATGACAATTTAATTGTTTTCTCTTATGTTTTACAATTTTAGTGTGCTCTTTTAATTGGACATAATTTTTTATTCGATATTTAACCACTTTTACTTTGTATGTATGTTTTAGTGTTTTAGTTTGATATTTTTATGTTTTAAATCAATTTATATTTATTTTATGTTTAAATAATTTTAATTAATTGATTTTTTAAATTATTTATGATGATTTTTTAATATATTACTTTCACGCTTTATATTTTTTACATGATTTGAAATTTTAAAATTTTGGATGATGTTTCGTTGTTTTTTTTATGTTTTGATATTTTTGAGTTTTATAGAATTATGATGACAGTTTAATTTTTTCCATTCACGTTTTACAGTTTTAAATAATTATGATGTAATTTTAATGTTTTAATTTGATTTTTTATTCTTTTAATTTGATATAATGTTGATTAGATGTATAACCATTTTCATTTGACGTTATTAAAATAATTCTTAAATTTATTTTCTAATATTCCATATGTGCTTTGTATATTTTATTTCGATGTTTTACATTTTATTTAATGTTAAATTTTAAATTTTAGAATTTTAATTTGATGTTTTATCTTTTTTTATGATTTTCAAAATTAGTGTATTTTAAAAAATATTTCATATTCTGTATATACTTTATTCTTTTAATTCGATATTTTATTTTAACATCATATAATGTTTATTTGATGTTTAACCATTTCCATTTGATGTTATTATAATTAATGTATTTTAAAATTTGAAAATATTTTTATTCAATGTTTATGTTTTAGTATTTTAGTTTGATGTTTTAACTATTTTTTAACAGATTTTATCTATTTTAAATCTGATGGGCCCAATGACAATATAGCCTAACAAAAACCTATATATTAGCCCAAATCCGAATGACCCGTATCTACCCAATGATTTTCCCCCAAATCTCTTTTGCCCTAACCCGAATTGAACCCGAAATGTTTGCTGAACTCTCAGTCGCCGGCATGTTCTTCATCTCCTGCACGCTTCAAATTCAATGGAAACCAAGCTCAAAATGGTAGGGAACGTCGCAACAGTTGAAACAACAAAGAAGACGGTGAATTCCCAATTTTGACGACGCTAAATTGGAGTTGAATTGCGCGAACGACAAGATCAAACGACGATAATATTGAGTGCGTATTGGACGAACAAACGGAGAAGAAGGAGAGACGAGGTTGGATAGGGACGACGAAGAAGGAGATGTGGAGAAGGAGCGACGGTTATGGAGGTTGGAACTTCGCTGAAGAAGGATGTTTTTGGTTGTGCAAATTGACGAATTTGATGGAGAAGACGGTTGTAAGGCAATGGAACGATAGAGAAGAAGGTTGCATGGTGGAATGCTGGTGAGATTGAGCTCGAAAGAATAACGTAAACGTGGAGTGCGGTGGAGAAGGATTCGTCGGAGAAGATGAGCTAGGAGAAGGAGTCTTCCAGAGAAAAAGGTAGTTTTTGTTTTGTTTTTTCATATTAGTCCCTGATATTTCTTATAATACTTTTTAAATTTTTACCCCGAATATGTTATATTTATGCTTAAACCTTCGAATTTCAATTTTCATATTTTTTTATATTATGTATTTGTTATTTAGTCCTTGGTCTCATTATGAAACATTCTCGTAGGGGACAGACTCGTCTCATGCAATAATTAGAATACGAGGCATATATACACACTAAAAATGTACATGAATCATTTATTGCCTCTCAACTTCTCTCTCTACAGGAGAATCCCGCCTCCCTTTTCACTCAACCTTAACCCTAGATCCAGGGGTCTGTCGCCGCAAACCATCATCTGCGGCGGCCCCCACCTCATTCCCATCCCCCAACCTCTCTGTCTCACAACCATCTCCTTACCGAAGATTTACGCTCATAATGTCAAGTTGGTTCGGTCCATAAATTCTCCGTGAGCTAGGTCTGCTGGTTCCCGTTAGGCTAGAGAGTGGTTTGCAGCCGAGTGATTCTTGTTAACGTCGTGAGGCTATGATGTGTCCATTTTAGGCGCATTATTTAGTAGTATTTAGGATCACTTTTGTGCTCTTTTATTATCGAGAGCTTGTGTTTTACCTTGAAATTTACTTAGGAGAGGTAAAAGCAACTTTGTACTCTTTTACCTCTTTTAAGTGGATTTTGTGTGACAAGGGAAGAACACGGAACCAACGAAGACCGGGAGACATTGAAGACTATACTTTCGAAGACTTTTGGATACTCACTTCGAAGACATGAAGACCGGAGGCCGTTGAAGACCATTTTTGGAGCCGTTGAAGACTTGAAGATCGAGAGGGATGGCTATGAAGAAGACAAAGAAACAATGCAGAATTCTGGCTCCCGTCGCGACACCGTCGCGACACCATCGCGAGTCGGGGCACCGTCGCGAGTCGCGACGAACCCCGTCGCGAGTCGCGACGAACGGGCAGCCAGAAATCAACTTTATCTTCTTCTGACTATAAATACTACTTTTTTCCCTCTTCTTCTCCAGTTCTTGAAGCCCGCTTCTCTCTGGTTTTGGGCGCCATTTTTAGGTTTTTCTTCTTCTTTCTTTTCTTAGCTTTCTCTTAGTTTGATTATGTCTTTTCTTGTTGTTCTAGAGTAGTTCTTGTTCTTGGGAGCAAAGGATTGAAGCTTCCACTATCTATGTAGCAAGAACTCATTTATATCTATCTATTTGGTATTTTTGCTATTGTGCAATTATTGTGCTTTGAATGTTAATTGTTGATTGCATTGATGTTGTTGAGAGCTTGATGATATGAAATGCTTGGATTAATTGCTAGCTAGGGTTTGGGGGATTTGGGTTAATTTCCCCCCTGTTCTTGTTAGCAATGTGAGAGTATGAATTAGAGCTTTCGATTGTGTTAGTGTGTTGACAATGTGCTAGGCGAATGTGATTGATGTCGAACTCTTCGTCACGTTCGTTTGTGTAGCAAACGAGAGAGTCATATGCTCGCGGATGAATGTGCGTTGCACGTTCATCCAATCTCGTGTAATTGCATGAATTGGTTCAATGCCTAGTCACGGTGTAGTGGTCATAGGCATTGCCAAGCTTGTTGGTCCTTCGTGCTAAATGCCACCAATGTCGCCTTGAGTCGTGGTCGCGACTCGGGAGCCATTGGTGAGGTTTGACGAGAGATGTCGAACTCACTCTCGCAAACTACGAACTAAGAAGGATAGGAGTTCAGTCTCCACGACAAGTAGTTGAAGTATTGAATAGGTGATTTAAACTCATTCCTGAAGCATTTGTTGTTTGGCGTTTATGTACTCTTGACGGTGTGTTTCGCTGCATGTGTGCCATGAGTGGTTTGAGCATAGGGAGTGCTTGTGTGGTTGAATTGCTTAGGTGTAGGAACGTGACGACTTCCGTAGCACCTTTGCATGAAGATCTACGAGCATGAACTTAGAACTCCTTGTGGTGTGTGTGTTGTGGTACTTGCTAGATGGGGTGTGTGAGCGTTGGGTCATGAATGCTATATGATGGAATGTGTGAATGATTCGATGAACTACATTAGATGTGGAAGTGGATATCCGTTGCCCCCAAGGCATTTTATCTTTGTAGTTTAAAACCCTTTTTCTTAGTTTCGTTTGATGATTAGCATAGTCACTTGACGTTGCTAGTTATCTCGTCTTTTTATCTTTGTTAACTTAGGAACCAACCAACCAACCAACCCCCCCTTTACTCGCTTTTAAGTGTGTGTATATATATTTATTCCTATCCTAGTATATCAACCATTTGTGTGCTTAGACGCTTAGGAAGATCCCTCTTCTCATTGGACGATCCCGATTTGCCACTATCTACCTAGTTGTAGAAAGTAAGCACTGAGGGCTTATAAATTATCTTTTGGCGCGCGGGCGCGACGACCGCCCGCGCCTGTCAAAATGGCGCCGTTGCCGGGGAAGAGGCATTTATTCTTAAGTATTTAGGTGTATTTGGTTGTGTATTAGCTAGTTGTTTTTATTTTCCACTACTTGGTGGTTGTTTTTGTTCGGAGTAGGTATTGCTCGAGTTCTTGGTAATTTATTTTATCGAGAATCCTTGCACTATGATTCCGAACTTTTGAAAAATAAAAAAAAAATTAAAAATTTTTTCTTAATGGAGCGTCTCACCTTGAGGGAACTCATGATGAGAAGAGAGGCTCAACAAGCAAGGTTTTGTAGGATGTGTCATTCCGATCATCCTACCGAATCTTGCCCTTTGTTATGGGAAGAGCACTATGACCGAGAAAGAACCCTTGGTTTCCAAAACCAAGGGTACTATGAAGAGTGCTATCAAGAGGTAGGAGATATTGGTTTTCAAGGGCAAGGAGCTCATGAATGCTATCCATACCACAACTCTTACAATCCGGAATGGAGTGGTAGTCCGGATTTGTGGTATGAGAATGAGCCGGAAAACCAATATTACGAGCAACCTAGTTGGCCATCACCACCCTACACCATACCCCAAAACCAAGCCCAACAAGGAAGTTCAAGTTTGACACGTGAGGATGTCTTAAATACCATAGCAAACTTGAACTCCTTCACTAGTGAAGAGCCGGATACCCAGCTCTCCTCTAGCGTTGAGGCCATTGAGGGGCATGTGAGGAACATATTAGAGGTATTGGCCCGAATGGAAGCTCGTGATTCCGAAAATACACCATCCCAACTTGAACTCGATGATTCGGTGAGTGAAGTCACCAATAAAAATGATTTTGAGCTTGAAAGGGATGAGGAGTTGGTTGTAGAGGATAGAAAAATGGAGGAAGAGGTGATAGTGCTACATTATCCATTAGCATTGTCACCCCTTCTCCCACCTAGTGAACCAACTCTTACATTTTCGGAAGTTTTGAGGGAAACGAGAGAGGAGCCAAAAGATTATCCTAAGCTCCCTAACCACTTAATTCCCTTTGAACCATCTCCACCTCCACAAGACTTTCCTCTTGGAAGTTTTGTGCCCCTACCTCTCTTGTTTTGGATGCTCATGGTGAAGAGCTTCAAGCCTTCACCATACGGATAACATTAGGGTCGTGCCGACGACCTTAAAAATACGGAGCTTCGTCGTGCCGACGACGTTAAATAAATTCGGCATTTCTTTTAGTTTTTGTTTCTTAGTTTGTGTTTCTTAGTTTGTTTTTGTTGTTGTTTTGTTTTGTTCTTTTTATGGCATGTTTTTCTATGATGTTGTAGCAACATGAAGTGCATTGCAATGAAGGAGATGAAGGAACGAGATCAATGAACGAGGGAAGCAAGCTTGGACAGTTGGTAAGAAAACGAAAAAAATTTTAAGCCTGGGATACCCTGCCGTCGCGAGTCGCGACGAACAGGGGAGCCAAATCCACTCCCAGCGCCAACTTTCCGCGAGTCGCCCTGACGTCGCGAGGCTCGTCGCGAGTCGCGACACCCTTCGTCGCGAGTCGCGACGAGCTCAGAAAATTTGGAGCTTCCGGATTCCACTTTCCGCGAGTCGCCCTGACGTCGCGAGGCCCGTCGCGAGTCGCGACCAACCACGTCGCGAGTCGCGACGAGCTCAGAACATTTTGAGCTCCCGGACTCCACTTTCCGCGAGTCGCCCTGACGTCGCGAGGCCCGTCGCGAGTCGCGACCAATCACGTCGCGAGTCGCGACGAGCTCAGAACATTTTGAGCTCCCGGGCTCTACTTTCCACGCGTCGCGAGGCTCGTCGCGAGTCGCGACGAACCTCGTCGCGAGTCGCGACGTGCTCAGTAACTTTTGAAAATTTTTTGAGCCCGGATTTCAAGTTTCCAAGCTTCCAAGTTTCCAAATGATTTTAAACATTGCATAATCCTTCCTTCTTCTCCACCCAACACTCCCAAGAACATCACATACCTCTCATTTCTTCCACCATCATACATATATTGGCATATGAACATTCTTGCATCTTTATAGTACAATTGTTGATTGTAGTATGCCGACTACAGCATTGTGACCATAAGTTCTTAGCCTATAATGATGCTTGTATACATGTCAATATATGTTGGATATTTTTCATGCATAATCTTATAGTGGTGATTGAGGGTTGATTTGTTGTTCTTTGACAATACTCTGGTTATCAACTCTTGATGCTAAACCTAGTATTACATATCCTTATGTACTTGTGAGTTTAATGTGTTCTTCGTGGTGTAGTCTTGATCAAACGGCGCCATGGAGAAAATGTTTTTTCTCGAGGGGTGAGTTCTTCTACGGCATTTTTGCTCACCCTTCCGGTTCCGAAACCTATCTCGGGACCATCCAAGTACTGGGATATCGCCATATCACCGGCGAATTGCGGAGACACGGGTGTCACTCTAACTCCCTTACCTTGATTTTTATTCTTCTTGCCTTACATGTTTACATTGAGGGCAATGTAATCTTTTAAGTGTGGGGAGGGGTTAGAGGATTCAATGCATGCTAGATTGTTTTGGAATGCTTTTTGCTACTTTTCATTGGAAAAACATGAGAAAAAAAAATTATAGAAAAACAAAAAGAAAAAAAAATGAAAAAAAAAAGAAAAAGAGAAAAAGAAAACCCGCTAAGTTGAAAACCCGAGAGGGCAACTTAGACAACATTGGGGGCCCGGATAGGTCGAAAACCCTTAAAGGGCGGCCTAGGCAAAAATGAGAGGCTAAAATGTGCGGAAAAAGGTGAGATGTGAGCTAAAGAAACATGATGTGTGGCTAGGATGAAAACTCGAAAGAGCTCCTAGGCAAAATGAGAGAAATTGAGAGAAATTGAAAAATGCGATGATTTCACTCATTTACCGGCGTTGGAGTCATAAGGTTGCGGTTGTCACACGGATGGATCGGGTAGCTCAACATCTATAGACCTCTGGGGTTTGGGTAGCTTAGTGGGTTAGGAAACGGAGTATGGTTATGAAATTCTTGATCTCTTTCTACTTCGTTTTTGGTTGATATATTGGCATTAGGTGAAGCATGTTTTTAAAACTTCCTCTATGGTTTTAGCTTCATTTTGTGTCATTGGATTCTGGGAATATCAATTCTGGGCTGTGAAATATTTTTATGGGTAGTGAATTGATCTGTGGTAGGTTTGGTTAGATCTAGGATTGGGGATGTGTGTGTGCAAAATTCTCATGTGAGCTTTTATTTTGGGATTTTTGAGATTGAGAGTTTTGGTGAGGCTTTGATAGGGGGATTAGTTTAGGTTTTGGGATATATCATTTACTCCGCATGCTTGAATCTTTTCTTACTCGAGGGCGAGTAAGGTTTAAGTGTGGGGAGGTTTGATAGGTCCATTTTGTGTGGTTATTTTGGGGGTTTTAGGATGTGGATATGCCATTTCCTCCGTATGCTTAAATCTTTTCTTACTCGAGGACGAGTAAGGTTTAAGTGTGGGGAGGTTTGATGTGTCCATTTTAGGCGCATTATTTAGTAGTATTTAGGATCACTTTTGTGCTCTTTTATTATCGAGAGCTTGTGTTTTACCTTGAAATTTACTTAGGAGAGGTAAAAGCAACTTTGTACTCTTTTACCTCTTTTAAGTGGATTTTGTGTGACAAGGGAAGAACACGGAACCAACGAAGACCGGGAGACATTGAAGACTATACTTTCGAAGACTTTTGGATACTCACTTCGAAGACATGAAGACCGGAGGCCGTTGAAGACCATTTTTGGAGCCGTTGAAGACTTGAAGATCGAGAGGGATGGCTATGAAGAAGACAAAGAAACAATGCAGAATTCTGGCTCCCGTCGCGACACCGTCGCGACACCATCGCGAGTCGGGGCACCGTCGCGAGTCGCGACGAACCCCGTCGCGAGTCGCGACGAACGGGCAGCCAGAAATCAACTTTATCTTCTTCTGACTATAAATACTACTTTTTTCCCTCTTCTTCTCCAGTTCTTGAAGCCCGCTTCTCTCTGGTTTTGGGCGCCATTTTTAGGTTTTTCTTCTTCTTTCTTTTCTTAGCTTTCTCTTAGTTTGATTATGTCTTTTCTTGTTGTTCTAGAGTAGTTCTTGTTCTTGGGAGCAAAGGATTGAAGCTTCCACTATCTATGTAGCAAGAACTCATTTATATCTATCTATTTGGTATTTTTGCTATTGTGCAATTATTGTGCTTTGAATGTTAATTGTTGATTGCATTGATGTTGTTGAGAGCTTGATGATATGAAATGCTTGGATTAATTGCTAGCTAGGGTTTGGGGGATTTGGGTTAATTTCCCCCCTGTTCTTGTTAGCAATGTGAGAGTATGAATTAGAGCTTTCGATTGTGTTAGTGTGTTGACAATGTGCTAGGCGAATGTGATTGATGTCGAACTCTTCGTCACGTTCGTTTGTGTAGCAAACGAGAGAGTCATATGCTCGCGGATGAATGTGCGTTGCACGTTCATCCAATCTCGTGTAATTGCATGAATTGGTTCAATGCCTAGTCACGGTGTAGTGGTCATAGGCATTGCCAAGCTTGTTGGTCCTTCGTGCTAAATGCCACCAATGTCGCCTTGAGTCGTGGTCGCGACTCGGGAGCCATTGGTGAGGTTTGACGAGAGATGTCGAACTCACTCTCGCAAACTACGAACTAAGAAGGATAGGAGTTCAGTCTCCACGACAAGTAGTTGAAGTATTGAATAGGTGATTTAAACTCATTCCTGAAGCATTTGTTGTTTGGCGTTTATGTACTCTTGACGGTGTGTTTCGCTGCATGTGTGCCATGAGTGGTTTGAGCATAGGGAGTGCTTGTGTGGTTGAATTGCTTAGGTGTAGGAACGTGACGACTTCCGTAGCACCTTTGCATGAAGATCTACGAGCATGAACTTAGAACTCCTTGTGGTGTGTGTGTTGTGGTACTTGCTAGATGGGGTGTGTGAGCGTTGGGTCATGAATGCTATATGATGGAATGTGTGAATGATTCGATGAACTACATTAGATGTGGAAGTGGATATCCGTTGCCCCCAAGGCATTTTATCTTTGTAGTTTAAAACCCTTTTTCTTAGTTTCGTTTGATGATTAGCATAGTCACTTGACGTTGCTAGTTATCTCGTCTTTTTATCTTTGTTAACTTAGGAACCAACCAACCAACCAACCCCCCATTTACTCGCTTTTAAGTGTGTGTATATATATTTATTCCTATCCTAGTATATCAACCATTTGTGTGCTTAGACGCTTAGGAAGATCCCTCTTCTCATTGGACGATCCCGATTTGCCACTATCTACCTAGTTGTAGAAAGTAAGCACTGAGGGCTTATAAATTATCTTTTGGCGCGCGGGCGCGACGACCGCCCGCGCCTGTCAGGCTACAATGGAGACTACTCCACGGCATCGAGCTGGTGCATCAAGGTGATTCTCGGCAGTGACGGTGGCCTAAGGCGGTCTACGGTGACGACGAATGGTCCACGACGGTGCCCAGATCTACTACGACTCATCCACGACGATGCCTAGATTTACGGAAACTGGTCTCAGGCGTCCTGATGGCTGGTCACAGGCAGAAGGGCAACTCCGAGTAAGGGTACGAGTGGCTTAAAAGCGGTCAACTCAGTACAGACTCGGTCAACTCAGCCCGAGCCAAGCCCGAGTTAAAGTTCAACTCTCAACTCAACAACTTAGTAGCCTTGTAGCTGATCGCAATGGCAACTGTAAGGTTATTTTGGTTTTTATGAAGTGACGATTCAATTTCAACCATTACACTCTGAATGACAACTTTGATAGGAGGATATGAAATGTTTTTTTAGATCTGATTGACGGAAGTGTTAAGGAAACTCAATTGTTTCGTGTACTTTGGGAAGTGTTATGTTGATTAAAGGGGTAACTCTCTTTTCTTTTATATTTTTCTACAAATTTTCATTTTCCAATTGTAAAATGGGTGGCTTTTAAAACAATTTTTAAATTTAAGTATCAAGTAGGATTTGCCTTTGTCAATGTTTATTTTTCCTACATCCCGTGTTCGATAAAATTGAATTGACTTCAAATTTGATATTCAAAGCGACGGTAAAGAGAAATCTAAGTCAAAGTCGTTTAAACAACTGACTTCTGGAGACACTGTCATATCTGAGGATTTAAATTAGATCTGTAGACTTTGGTCTATTAGGATATTCAAACCAATTATATTGTTATTTCAATTTAATAGGTCTTTTTAGCCTTTTGACCTCAAGTTAAAAATAAATCTACGCATTATAAGTGAATACACGGACGACAAATATTTTTTGGCAATTAAAATGAATGGTTTTAGTCTCTTAGTTTGGGGAAACGATCTTACGGGTTGGGTGGAGATGAGTCGGGTCTTTAGTTGGGGAGCTTCATTTATTTTGTTTTGATTGCCTTAGATATTTAATTAGAGATGTGTGTTGAACATTTTGCGTGCGTTCTATTTTATACTTCATTATGTATGGTATTGATGGTAGTCTCAAGTTGATGTTATTGTGGCTACACCATGACTACACGGTGACAACCACTTATCATTGGTGTGCCATTCTCGTTGCCACATATGCCTTTGTATAGTACTCCCTCCGTCCCAACTATTTCTGCAAATTTTAACTTTTTCATATTGACCAGAACTAGTTTTGACCAATAATATCTGTAATAATGCATATTTAAAAGTGATGAAAAATAATATTATAAAAATAGATGTTAACACAATTCTAATGATATCACATATGATACTATATTATTTTAAGCATTACTTGAAATTTACTTTTCTAAGTAACAAAGTTTGACCAAATAAATAGTAACAAGTGCAAAAATAGCTGGGACGAAGGGAGTACTTACTATTGATTAGTGCCTATGTGTATATCTCTTTTAGCCACTGTGACCTTAGATTGGAATTGTAATATATAAAAGTGTAAATGAGTTTATCCCATATCAAATATTGTAATCGCACATTGTGCAAAATTGAGCTTAGAAAAGGGATGGAAACCCTGTAAATCCTCGTCCTAGTGACGATTAATTTTTTTAAAATTTTAAAAACACTCTAAAATTGTAGAATTCTATAATATGATGGAATATTTACACATGTTATCAACTAAAAAAAATTAGGAATTGGCACAACATCTGTACATAATTATGAATATAGTCATCCCGTTTTGAACTATTGAAAAAGGACAAAGATATTAGTAAGAGAAAGTCTCAAGAAAGACAGTGCTTTTATAAGTTTATGAACGGTTCATAGTGATTTTTACCTTAAATATTATAATTTTTTTATAAAATCTAAATATTGTATGTTAAAAGTTAAAATAAGTAATAATATGTATTTGAATGTAAAAGGATAAAAGTTTATAATATAAAGAAATAATTTTAAATTTTTAAAATTTAGTATGTAATTTAACTAATGTAGTGTATAAGGTAAAAAATATGTGGCATGTCCATAAGGCGATCACTGCTCGCCCTCAGCAGCCCACACCAGCCGACATCACAGTCATCATGTGAGAGGTAAGTCACGGTAGCCCAGCACCAGGACCATTGGGCCAGCACATCCTCGGTGCCACCAGGAAGTCCAAGCAGCCCTTGGCCCGAAAGCCAAATTAACTCAGGACATTCTCACACGGTGGCGGCCGAGTGTCGAACCAGAGACCTCGTGAAAGGTCACCCAACTCCCAACCACTGGGGTACACCCGCAGGTGTATATGGCATGTCCATAAGCTTATGGACATGCCGTCTGTCAGGAGAGCCACTCCCTAATGAGAAAGTCTTAGGTAAGTCGGTCTTTTCATAAGTTTATGGTAAACCCATATTGGCTTTTACATTAAATGTTGTAATTTTTTTTATAAAATTTAAATATTGCACTCCATCCGTTTCTTATTTATGGAACCATAGGTTTAGGTACTTGGATTTAGTTGAAGAACATAACTGGATGAAATCGAATGTAGAAAGTAAAAAGTAGAATGAGTGGATGAAATTGAAGGAATCTTGCAAAAAATGAAAAGAGTGCAAAATAAAAGAAAACATCCATTTATAGTAAGTGTGCTATAAATACCAAAACAGAGGAAGTATTTTAAAAGTTACATCAAGTAATAATATGCATATGAATGTTAAATTATATAAGTACATAATATAAAAAAATATTTTTAAAATTTCTAAATTTGGTACTCCCTCCGTCTCATCCTATTATGCACATAATCTTTTTTTTTTGTCAAAGATGCTAAACTTTGACCACATATTTGAATAGGTATATGAATACTAATTTTATCGTATGAGATATTGTTAGATTCGTCGTAACATGTAGTTTCTAAATATTAATTTTTTGTATGCCATCATTGTCCATAGATACACATATTTACAGTCAAACATGTTTATTGGAGACCGTGAAAAGGTTCTCTGCAGAATAAGTTGGGACGGAGAAATATGTAATTTAAAAAAATGCAGTGTATAAGGTAAAAAATAAGTGGCTTATCCATAAGTTATTGGACAGACCGCCTACGAAAAACCCACTCTTTCCTATTTAACAAATTCAAAATAATATGGATTTTAAACAATTAAATATAGGCAAAGTCTTGGGAAAGACGGTCTTTCCATAGGTTTATGGAAAGACGGGGTTTGATTAGAATAATAAAAGGTAAAAGGTCTTAGTTGCAATATTAAAATTTTAGTATGTAACATGTAGTAGTTATAAAATTTACATGCAACCCAAAAATTTTATCTTCATTTCTTCTAATTTACACTTTAAACCTTGATTTTTTCATAACTTATAGAAAGACCGTCTTTCAAAAAACGGACTCTTAAATATTATAATTTTTGAATGTTAATTTTAAATTAGTAAAATTTAATACAGTTTAATTTAATTTAATTTAATTTACTTCCAAACATATAAATTTAATGAATGCAATTTATTCCAGAACGTATGGAGAACGTGATCTTATCTTTAAGGCTGTATAAACGTGCAGGGCAAGGGAAAGCAGAAATATTATTATTTATTTATTGCAGAGATACGTGCACAATATTTTCTCCTGCAAAAATATGATTACAACTTGAGAAAGTCTTTGTTAGATCAAATAACGGTTAGATCAATTATGAAATTTGTCATAATAGTATTTAGATTAAATTATAATTATTTATATATTATAATACTTTAAAAGTTTTTTTAAAATTATAGAAATCTCATTGTAATGAAGAAAAAAAATTAAATCATTCCATCAATTATAATATAACTCCATCTAATGGTTAATCAATTTTAAAAAAAAATTGCGTAAATATTTTGAGAGATTAAGAGATTACAAAAATCATTTTAGAAAACACCAGACAACTTGTAGCTAGGAAGCTTCCAACTGTAGCCATCCTAGTTTCTTAATCCAACAACATTAATTTCTTTGGCTTTGAAAGCAACTCAAACATAAAGAATATTAGCAATAGGTCAACAAACGTGATGTGTGAGGATAATGTGGTCAAAGAAAAAGAAAATCCAAAACAGCTCACCTGACCGGAAAAGCAGATCGAGGCGGCGACGGCGTTACTATTAACACAATATTATTAAATCAAGTTGCGTAGTTGACCGTGCTTTTTTCCGTTTAATTTCCATGCAAACTGAAAAGAGCACAAATTAAATTTTGTTTTTCCTTACGTGTCACGGAAATTTAATAATCTAGATTTCTGTTTTCATGTCACATATATGGACCCAAAATGTCTTACGAGAATCTTAACTAATCCATTAAGTATTAAAAATATTACAAAGATTTGATTGAACCGCTCTCACACATTTTTATGGTGAAACGGGTGGTCGAAGTACAATTATCTAAAAATGAGAAATAAAATTGGTACTTTTGTAAATTTTAAAATGGGTGGTCGAAGTACAATTATCTAAAAATGAGAAATAAAATTGGTACTTCTGTAAATTTTAAGACTACTTATTACTTTGTCTCACTATAATTTATGATGAGACAATTTCACATGAGTGTTTCTCTAAAAATATTATTAACTTAATGTCGTATAAGTCTTTTGAATGTGTTATGCCCCACCAATTACCCATTATAAAAAGGATTTTTTTTTTAGAAAGATCGTCTTTCTATATGTGTCTGGAAAAGATAGAGTTGAATTACAATTATAGAAATGTAAAAGATTTTAATTAGTTCCAATAGTTAAAATTTGCAACGTGCAGTAGTTATAAGTTTATGACCCGATTAATGCAATCAGAAAATTTTATCTTTAATTTTTTAAAAAAATTTGCAAGTTAAATCTTGATTTTTTTCGTAATTTATGGAAAAACCGTCTTTCAAGAAACGAACTCTTCTAAAATATTCATCTTTTTAAGAAGTCTCTGAAAATATTTTTTTATGTCATATATTTTTATATTCACCTTCAAATACATATTATTACTTGTTTTAAAAATAAAATATTTAAATTTTATAAAAAATTACGACATTTAAAGTAAAAGCTCATGTGGACTGTCCATAAACTTATGGAAATTCCGCATTTCCTGAGACTTTCTCATTAGAAAAAACATTTTTTAAGAAGCGAAAGTCCCAGGAAAGACGACTTTTCTATAAGTTTATGGACAGTCCACGTGGATTTTTACCTTAAATGTTGTAAATTTTTAATAAAATTTAAATATTGTATTTTATAAGTTAAAACAAATAATAATATGTATTTGAAGGTGAAAATATAAAAATATATGATATTAAAAAATTATTTTTTAAATTCTAAATTTTGTATGTAATTTAACAAATACAGTGTATAGAGTAAAATAAATAAATGGCATGTTTATAAGTTTATGAACAGGCCGCTAGTCAGTAGGCCTACTCTTTTAAAGAAAACCTAGCTCAGGGCTACACGAGGCCATGTTCCATTGTTAAAAATATGCTCCAATATTTTTAATGTTATATACTCCCTCCGTCCCATAGAAATTGGCACAGTTTCTATTTTTGTTCGTCCCACAGAAATTGACACAATTCAATTCTTATCTAAAGTGACTAAAAATGAGCCTATACATTGTTAAGGAATGTAGATATTACTCGTAATTGTAATTTGATTCTATTTCCTTTTCCTAGTTTGTACATGTATTTTGTACCACTATATAATGTACCCTAAGATCATGAATGCAAACACATTATTACTCATTTTCTACATTGTATTAGAGCCCCAAATCCTGAAACCTTAAGAAAATTTCCGCTACCAGTTTTCCAAGCTTTCGACTGCCGCCTGACCTCTGCACGTTGCTTTCACGCGCCGCCGTCTCAGCCATCCTTAGCTCACTGATCGCTGCCAAATCGCCGACCGCCGCCGCCGTCACCAGCTTCCGTCGTCGCCAATCTGTCCGCTACCTCTCCCGATCCGCACACGTCGTTGCCGAACCACATGCGCCGCTGCACCGACCTTCACGCGCCGTTGCAAGTTCAACGTGCCGCCACGTCCCAATCCTAGTTTTCCACCAATCTAATTTCTTCCAAAAATCCGGTTTGCTCTTGCACTATGTCTGCTTCTGAAGCTAATCCCGATGCCGCTCAACATGCTCACATCGATGCTGAATATGAGGCCACTAAGCTGCACAACATGAACGACTATGAGGTAATTGCAACTTTACTGAAACAGTTGCAGTTGCAATCTGGCCCTAAGTTACATGTACCTGTTGGTCGCCTACCAAATGATCCCTAATTTATTGGCTCTTCTTACAGTCTTGGTTTGGTTATCGCACCCACCATCCCGAAGGGTCAAAAGAATTACCTTGAATGGTCTGATGGAATTTGTCGTGCTAAGTTTGCCAGGCACAAGATTGGGTTCATTGATGGATCCATTACCAAACCCCCGAGTGATCATGTTGATGTTGCTGATTGGCCTGGAGTTAATGCTACCCTTGTCTACTGGATCTTGCATTGAGATCTTCTACAAGCACCTTTGCCACAGTTAGGAATTGTGGGATGACCTGAAGACGTGTTTTACCCTTGGTGATGGTATGAAATGTTGCAGATGAGTGAGGATATTCACTGGTAAGACCATCGCCATTTATTTTGGCAATCTGAAGAAGCTGTTTGGGGACTACAATTCTCTGTGGCCTCCTTTAGTTTTCCCCTGTGAAGCTTGCAAACTTCTGTGGACCTGCAACCTTATCAGTTGTGTCCTCCAAGAGAGAGAAAAAGATTTGATCTATCACTTTATCCTGGTCTTGATAAAGGCTATCACACCTTGCGATCCTATATCATGAGCCTTGATCCACTACCACCAGTCATGCACGTGTATGCCCTTGTTGCCCAGGAGGATAATCACCGAGCTGTCATCTGGTCTCGCGAGCCTTCTTCTGCCTCCATGGAATATGTCGCATGATGCCCACCACCTACGGGTTCTTCGATAGTCGTTCTCACTTCAGTTGATCGTAAGAATCTCGTCTGTACTTATTGTTATTGCAAGGGTCACGATGAAGATTCCTGTTTCCAGCTCACTGACTATCCAGAATGGTACACGGAGATGAGAGAGAAAGCCAATGCCGCCAAGAAAATGGCGCCAGGTGCTCAGCCGATCGCTGTCACCGGCCCTAGGGTTCCTGCCGCTGCAGCCTGTTCACCTCCGTTGTCATTTGCCTGCGCTACCATGTGGCCGCTAGGGTTTGCGGTGGTGACCTCCAATGGCAGTGCCCCTACCCGATCTGATTTTGTCCTTGCTTTGTCTGATGACCAATGGAGCACGACCATGCATTTATTTAATCAGTTTAATACTCTGTCTGACCATGGGTGGTAAGTGTACTTTACCTTGGATTCTTGATTCGGGAGCCTCATATCACATGACCGGTGTAAAGGTTCTCTTACTGATATTACTACTGCTATCGATATTGTGAATGTTATACTGCCTGATGGATATGTGTCGTCTACTACACAATATGGTTCTATATACTTTAGTGATGTCACCCTTAATCATATGCTCTACATACCTACTTTGCTATGCAACTTATTATCATGCTCTAGATTGTTATCTGCCTTAAAATGTCTAGTTTTTTTTACTAAAAATTATTGCATTTTACAGAAAATCAGTACGAGGACTGTGATTGGCGGGGGGTTAATTGGTTTCGTTTGCTGGATACTTGTGTTCGTCTTTCTATCCTTCAGTCTTTTCCGATAGTTGCTTCCGTGTCTTCTTCAAATTTATGGCATCAACATCTTGGTCATCCTTCCTCTACAGTGTTGTCTTCAGTTTCTTCTATTGATTTTAGCAAAAATAATACTTTTGTTCCTTGCTCTGTGTGTTATAGAGCAAAACAGACTAGACATAGTTTTTCTTTAAGTTCTTCAAATGCTAGTACATTATTTGAATTAATACATCGTGATGTTTGGGACCCTTATATAACACCACCTTCTAGTGGTGCGTTTTAAATTTTCAACAATAGTTGATTATTATTCCCGAGCTGTTTGGGGTTTATTTATCAGTTTCGAAGTCAGATGTGGCTTCTAGATTTATGGAATTTTGTATTTTGATCAACAACTAGTTTGGCCGCTTAGTGTTGCACGTCCGAGCTGATAACGGTGCTGAATTTCTGCCTTTGAGATCCTACTTTGCTGAATCTGGGATCATTTTTGAGACATGTATGGTTGATACACCACATCAGAATGGCCGTTATTTTCTAATATATTTACTATATTATCCCTTAAGAGGTTGATTAAATCTATTAGTCAGCTCTTTCATTACCAGAATATTCTTCCCTTGTTTCTCATCAACACTTCCACTTCATCTTGCATAAAATACCGATCCAAAAGTAATTGTGCTAATTTCTATGGGATGGAGAGAGTATATGGTTATTGGTTAGTTTTTTAATTCCATTACATGTATTTTTATTATTATCATAAATGGACCCTTTACTGTACAACATGTTATGGCCAAAGAAGATATACTGGCTGCGTAGTGTCATTTTCCTAATTAATTAACATTTTCGAATTGATATGGATTTTAAAATAGTTAAATATTATAAATAATTTTTCACAATTCAATTAATATAATATACTTAGCATATAAATTGTTGGAACATGCCCTTAATATACATATGATTACTGCTAGGGCTAGCATTTTTAGGTATTTACCAATCAACTTACCAATCGAAACATGTGAACCGAATATGTTGGTAATCGATGACGTGGTATGCTAGTACTGTACCATATACTTAAGATGAGACGGTAATGATATTGAAAAATATTAACATGGTACCACTGTACCGTACCATACAATTATATATTAAAATATAACTAATATTATATAAAATTTGAGATTTTTTTTAGTTAAGATTTAGTCATTCATTAATATCAAAGCCAATAGCAATAATTTAAAATATGTTGTCTACGTTTTGGTTCCAATATATTGGATATTGGAAAGAGTTTAAATTATTTTTCTTAAATAAGATTTCTTTAAAACCGATATTTATATATTAAGCCTAACAAAAATAAATTAAAATAATAATTTTTTTTCTATTTTTTATAACTTACTACTGTAATTTTTAATGTGATGTTATCTTACTTTATTATTATGACTAGAAAATATTTAATTTTCTAAAATTATGTTTTATGCAATAGAAATTTTGATTATTTGTAGTTTTTATGAATAAAAAAATTAATTCGTTATATTTTAAATTTGGTGGTATTCTATCATATCATACTGATACCAACCGACTTTATGGTATATCGATGTGTTGATATACCAAGAATTTGGTACGGGATTTTAAAAATAATATACCGATATTATTGATATATTATTGGTATACTACATGGTATTAGTAAACAATGACCATAACCGTACCGAATCCACCCCTAATTACTGCATAGTTATGCATATGATGTAAAAAGAAGCTATAGACATATTATACTACTTCAACGCATATCACATACAAAGAAACAATAAGGAACAAAACGAGGGTCATGAGTATGGAAGGGATATATATTTAACTATGTGCACACATAACACTGAGATAATTTGAAATATAAAAATAATCCTAACTACTTTATATAAGTGCAAATATAACCCTAAAGACTATATTTCGGTATTGACTGACCATTGACCGACCAAAAAAGACCAACATACCCTTTTAGCCTAATACAAAAACTTGAAAGACAAAAATGACCTTTGCCCCACCTTTGTTCTGCCACCATTGTCATTGTTCCATAACCTTTGCCATCGCGGCACCGCCGCCACTCCGACTAGGAAATGGAGCTCCAATATTATCCTGCAGTTGGAGTCTTCTGGAAAATAAAAGTTCTACCCGTCGTGAAACCCAATCTCACCCGATGGCATGAAAATTTGGGAAATGAAACCCTAAAACACCACCAACACCACCCGCCGCCCATCCCAGCCTACCCACCGCCCCGCCACCCCTCTAGTCGCTGAACAACACCACCACCACCACCAAACCACCCCTCCGTCGCAAAATACTATCTCGCCCGCCGCCGCCTATCCCAGCCTACCCGCCGCCCACCACCCATCCTAGCTAGGGATGACAATGAGGCAGGGCGGGTACGGGTAATGGTACCTCCATACCTATACCTATCTAAAATTTTCATACCCATACCCGTCTCATCACCCATGACAGGTACAATCTTAAAATCCACATCCGCCCCATCACCCACTTGGGTCTTCATACCCACTTCAAATATATTTTACTCACCCCATTTATAACTCCAATAAAGACACCTAAATTTTAATTTAAAATCAATAATTTTAATATTAAAAGTTTAATAATATTTACATGAAAACGTTATTAGTAAAATATGTGCATTATGGATAAATAATGTGTTATTATATAATAAATTAGTGTGTACATAGCGGGTATAGTGGGAAAGGGCAGGGGTGGGACAGGTATGAACTAATACTTATGCCTAACCCACTACCCATAACGTGTATCAATTTTCATACCCATACCCTCCCCACCACTACAAAAACTACATCCATACTCGCCCCACTGGAGCAGATGCAAGGCGGACCTCCACCAAAATGCAGCCCACTTCCATCCCTAATCCTAGCCCACCCGCCGCCCATCACCCCCATCCTAGCCCACCCTTTATCCTCACACTCCTAACATCGTTACTTCCTACCGTTAACTCCATCCCCTGACCCGTCACGAACCCTTGAGGTTATCCCATTGCTGAATCTGCATTTGGCCGTCACGAAGATGACCGCCAGAGTTAGCTTCCAGAGGTGCATATCTAACGAGCATAGAGCATGTCGGCCATCCAATGCGCGTTGCTGAGCGTGGCCCACTTTCGTGCGCCGTTCATCGCTTCTGCACCTGATCTGCCATAAGGGCGCAACTGGACGATGACAGAAGGAAAAGAAGACGAGGGAAGGAAAGTGGCAAACAAGGAAAAGTAACAGTGGTAAAGAAGAAGAGGGAAGAAGAATGGGTTAAGGTTTAGGGTTAGGGGTATAGTAGTCAATTCACTTTTTTCTTTTATTTTTTTGAAGGGTAAGATCGTCATTTCAATTAAATTCGGCCTTAAACCGCCGGAATGGGTATATTTGCACTTATACTTACTATCTAGGGATATATTTGCACTTTCAGTTATCAAAATTAGAGTATATTTCAAACTACAGAGTATATTTCAAATTAATGCAATCAATGATTCAATCAGCATTAAAATTAAATCCAATAGAGAAAGAAGAATCAGTATATGTAACAACAAATCCAGATAATATCCAAATAGAAACACCTAAATTATTAAAATGGAATGAAATTACTATTCCTGAAGAAATATTGGCTGAAAGGCCATTAGGAATCCAAAGAAATATAAGAATTACTGAACCCTCAACAATAGAAGAACAGAATGACGGCAAAGTATTAATTAAATTTAACAAATCAATGTCTGGAAGGTTTTCTCAAGGCCAATCGTCTAGATACTCAAATACAGATAGTTATAGAACACATAGGTATTCAACATCGGATACTCCAACACACTTTAATGATACAAGAGTAAGATATTCTACTCCATTACCAGCAATTATTCCAGATACTAGTTCTTCAATAGGATCTCCAACTCCTAGCCAAATGAGGCAATCTGAAATCAACATGATGAATAGTGTAGAAGAATTTGCAATCGATGAAATATATTTAAACAATGATTACTATAGTACAGAAAATATTACAAACAGATCTTGGTTTGACAAACTTAGTGAGAAAACTAAAGAACAATTAAAACAAGAATTTTACAAGGAATTAACAGAAAAGAAAGTTAAACAAATGAGATTTTTCATGTGGTTAGAATATTATTTGAAAAAAAAACAAATAATAAGAAAAGAGAAATTTATAGAAATTCAAGTAATAAATGTCCAGTCAAATTTATATAAAAAATGGAAACTAAAAAATAATAAAGTAGTTAGTTCTATACACCCACCATTCAAATCATTAGATATTACTACTGATAATATTACAGTAATAGCCTCCCCTCTAAAATTAGGAAGAGAAAGAGCAAATATAGAATCTATAAATTTAGGAGATCTTAAAAAGGTTTATCAACAGAATAATTATGCAAATCAAATATTGCACACTATAGCAAATCAAGTTGATTTTATTTCTACTAAATTAGATAACAAGCCAGAGACATTTCAAACTAAACTTTTTAAACCTCATTTTCAAGTATCACCTTTTTCCAAACAAATGGAAGATTCATTATCCTTAGTACAAAAAAATAAACCAAGTACTTCAAAACAAATAGGAGTTATTTCACAAGTAAATCCACAGGATTTAAGTATATCAAATGAATCCTCTTCTGAGATATCAGAAGAAGAATCAGAAGATCAATTTGAAAAAAACATTGATTCAATATAACAACAATTTCAAGAAAACCTAGAACCATTGTATGATAACCCTCAATTACAAATCAATAAGCTCAAATCCTCAAAACATCATAATAATTGGAGAAGACATAATACAAAACCTTATTATCCTAGACCAACTCCGCTAGATATTCAATATGAAGAAAGAAATCCTTCATTCAATAGTTATGATGGTTCATCCATATATCAATGAAATATAGATGGATTATCAGAATATCAAATATTAAATATATTACAAGAAATGGGCATGGCCAGAATGACCTGCAAAGTAAATTTAAACACTTCGGAACCAAACATAGTAATGTTATTAGTAACATGATTTACTGGTCAATTAAAATGTTGATGGGATAATCATCTCACCTTAGCAAATAAACAAAATATTATGAACCATGAAATTGAAGAAGCTCAGGGAGAAGGAGATGAAATAAATTTTGTAATGGTTCCAGATGGATCCGCATTTTTATTATATGTCATATCAATGTATTTTGTAGAAAACCCAGAAGAAGCACTAGAAAGTTAAAAAATATGTTTAACTAATTTAAGATGTCCAACATTAACTGATTTTAAGTGGTATAAAGATATATTTTTGACACAAGTTTTCAGAACAACAGATTCAAAAGAAAAATTTATTACAGGATTACCAAACTTATTTTCTCAAAAAATAATACAAATTTACAAAAAACATTAGGAACAGATAAGATAGATTATAATACACAAACTTTTTGTCAAATTTTTACTTTCGTAAAGAAAGAAGCCCTAACTTTATGTCAAGATTTAAAAATTCAACATAAATATGGTTCAGAAAGAAAGGAGATGGGTTCATTTTGCCAACAATTTGGTATAACAGGAATTAAACCCCCATCATCTCAGTACAAACATGTGAGGAATCCTAAATTTAGAAGGCATAAATATTATCATAAAAAGAATAATCATAATTGTGAAGACAATTATAAAAAGACAAATCCTAGACAGAAAAAATTCTATAAAAAACAAAATAGGTTTCAAAATATTCAATGTTTTAAATATAAAAAATTTGATCATGCTGCGAATTACTGTAAAATAGAAAAGAAAATTAATTCTTTAGAAGACCAAAAATTAAGAAATAAATTATTATCCATATTAATTGATAATTCAGAAACTGAACAATCAAATTATGATTCAAGTTCAGAATCTTCAAGTGGTTCTGAAGATATACGCCAGTGTAAAATTACAACCATCAATATGTTAAATAGTACAAATAGTAAAAGAAAAGAGTTATTAGATATGATAGATAAAATAGGAGACTCTGAAAATAAAACAGAATATATACAAAGATTGAAAATTTTAGTATTGGAAGAAAGTAAACCAAGAATAACAGAAGCTTTCAGTTTAAGTAAAACAATTAAAAAATATTCAGAATTAGAAAAAAAAAGAAACCAGTAATAAATTCAACAACTTCTCAAGATTTAAGAAAATAAATTAATTTATTAAAATCAGAAATTAGTTATATCAAAAATGAATTAAATGCTTTAAAAGAAAAATATTTTGAATTAGAATTAAAAATTGGAACATTAGAAAAACCTAGTAGTTCTTACATTCCAATATCAACTGATACCCCATCTCATCAACATTTTTTTAATGTTATTAATAAAATTAATATGGAAAAATGGTATTCATTAGTTACAATAGGTGTTCAAAATTTTTGTACAACCATAGTAGCATTAATTGATAGTGGGGCAGATCAATCCTGTATTAGATCATAAATTATTTCAAGTAAATATTTAGAAAAAACCAATGCTCTGGTCGGTAAGTTTACCAGAGGAAGGTTCTCTATGGAGCAGATGGAGTTAGCTCTTAAAACAATCGGTTTCGAAGGTAAGTATCAGTTAGGATCCCTGGATTATAAACACGTACTCATTAGATTTGAGCAGGTCAATGACTATCAGAGATGTTGGATGAAGGGCATCTGGAACTTCAATGGCATACTCCTTAAGATGCTCAAGTGGACTCCTGAGTTTTCAACACAAAAAGAATCTCCTATCGGTGTACTATCAGGGAAGTGCCTTTGTATTATTATAATTCTGCTTCCATCGAGGCAATTGGCAATAGTATAGGCAACTTTATAAAAAACGATTTAGCTACTGAAATGCTTACTAGGCCCTCTGCAATCAAATTCTGTGTTGAAATAGATTTACAAAAACCTCTGTGTCATCATATCAGGCTTGGTTCAGTTTCAAACAATAGGAAGTATCGAATTGAATTTGAAGATATTCCTCTTTACTGTGATCACTGTGCTAAACTAGGTCACTCCTTAGTCTAATATAGAGCTATTTCTCAATCTACTAATGATAGAATGGATGATACTAACCTAGTTCAGACTCAACCCCCCCTCCCCCCCAGTGGCAGGCAACTGGCAAAAAATTTATCATACCACCTTTGATCACTGATTCCCTTAATGATCTTTCTACCTCAGTCTCTGATATGGCCTTTAGGAATTCAGATCCTCATGTTCAGTTTAATTCTCCACTGGAGGGCCACAGAGCTCCTGATAATGGCAGATCCCTATCACCAGGAAACCTTTCTATAGATAGCCAGGATAATTCTATCTCTAGGTTACTGAAGGAAACTGAAATATCCAAACCTGCTTTGATAACTTATGCTAAAGATGATATTCAGATTGGTTTACTACGGTTACCACTGAAGGACTCTATTAACAACCCTACACTTTCCCTTGATGGAAAGATGTCAAACAGATTCTCTGTTTTGCAGGATGATGATAACTGCTTGCTAAGTCAGGAAGGAATTTGTGAGCCAGCTTCGGAGGATCCGGGCACTTCTGAGGATCTGGACTCTACTGAACAACACAATCTCAATGCATCCCCTGCCTTAGACCCCTCAGGTAAGTATCATCACCAAGGTAAGGCTAAAAGTAAAAAAGACTACCTATCTTAGTCAACTGAATAAGATGTTACTTAGATCGGCGACAAAAAGTAATAAATTAGGTGAACTATGACATCTACAATCAATGTTAATTTCCTGGTTTGGAATCTACGTGGTATGGAAACTTCTATGCTTAGATTGATTAATTTACTCAAACTTAAGAAAATCCAGCTATTATGCATAATTGAACCTATGCATGACAATATAAAAATTCAATCCTATATGAATGTGCTTAATTTCTCCAATAATCTGTTCCTCCCAAATGGGAAAATCTGGCTTCTCTGGTCTAATCTCCTATCTGTTTCACTTCTTTCTTCTCATGAACAGTTTATGCATGTTGATATATCCCATCAATCTTTAAATCTTTGCATGCAAGCTGTCTTTATTTATGCATTAAGAAATAGAGAAGGTAGAAAGACACTATGGAATGATCTGCAGCCGATTTCTAAGGGTGATACTGTATTTATAGGTGACTTTAATACAATTACTTCTGTGTCTGAATATAGAGGTCCCTCCTCTCCTGCTCTAGGAAGTATTAGAGATTTTAACACCTGGATTAACACCAATGGAATACAAGAAATTAATTCTGTGGGTAATCTTTTTACTTGGTGTAACTCTAGGCTGAGAAACCCTACCTCCAAAAGATTAGACAGAGGACTTTGTACCCTATCATGGAGCTCTAAATTCCCTTCATCCTCAATTCAGATTCTTAATAGGCAAACTTCTGATCACTCACCTCTCCTCCTCCAACTGTCCAACTTAGTACCTTCATACCCAAAGCCTTTTAGATTTATTAATGCATGGTTCCAAAGGCCAGAATTTTTAGTTTTAATTCAGGATAATTGGGGGAAACCTATTCCGGATAAAGGCATGATCATATTCTACTTAAAATTGATTAGACTTAAGAAAGTGATAAAAACTTGGAATAGAGAGTGTTTTGGTAATATTGATTCAAATGTGACATTAGCTGAGGAAGCTTTAAGAATCCAGGAACAAGTTTTTGACCTGAATCCAACTTTGCCTGAACGTATTAAACTAAATCAGAAAAAAAGCATTACTTCTTAGGGCTTTTAAGGAGAAAGATAAGTTTTGGAAGCAGAAAGCGAGACTTAAATGACATAAGTTGGGGGATAACAATACTCAATTTTACCATAAGGTAGTGCAGGAAAGGAACTATAAATTGCAAATCAGCAAAATTAAAAATCAGGCAGGTTAGTGGTTAAATACACAAACGGAAATACAGAAGGAAGCAATTGCTTATTTTTCAGGTTTGTTAACTGAGCCAAATCATACTACAGCTGAAACCTACTGCTCTCACTTCCTTAGTCAAATACCCACAATTATTAATGAAATGGATACTCAAGCTTTAGCCGCTCCAGTTTTAGAATCTGAGTTAGAAGCAGTGATTAAAGGATTAAATAAAAACAGCAGCCCAGTACCAGATGGTTACACAGCTAAATTTTATAGCAAATGCTGGTCTTTTATTAAACAAGATCTAATGGAGGCTGTTAATGACTTTATCTCAGGATCTGAAATCCCAAAAGGAATATCTAGTACTTGGATTACCCTAATTCCGAAAAAAGCAACACCATCTTCTTTTGATGATTTCAGGCCTATTAGCTTATCAAATGTCCTAAATAAAATTTGTTCTAAGGTTTTAATGGAAAAGGCTGAGACCTTTTATGGATATCCTGATCTCTCCAAACCAATCTTCTTTCATGAAAAAGAGAGATATTTCTGATAACATCTTGTATTTACAGGAAATGATTAGGTTTCTAGATAAAAAGAACAGATCTCCTAACTTTATACTGAAATTAGACCTAATGAAAGCATTTGATAGAGTAAACTGGGAGTTTCTTAGGAAGATACTAATTAGATTTGGATTTAATGAGAATTTTTTAACTGCGGTTATGAGTAATCTATCACAGGCTTACTTCTCTGTTCTTGTAAATGGAAATCCAGTAGGCTTTTTTAAAGCTACTAGAGGTATTAAACAAGGTGATCCACTCTCTCCTTTTCTTTTTAATATTTTCTCGGAAGCTTTTTCTAAGAGTTTATCCTTTATATTCTCTAATAATAGTCTTTCTCGTTTTCAACTACCTGCCTCAATCCCTGCAGTATCCCATTTAATGTATGCAGATGATACGATTATCTTTATGAATGCATCCAAGTCTAATCTTATTAGAATTAAAGCATTCTTAGATATCTTTGAAGTTTCCTCGGGACAGAAGTTCAATTTTGATAAATCTGAGTTTTATCAGAGTAAAAGGGCCTCGAATTTAAAGTTTAATCAGGTTAGGGCAATCCTAAAAATGAAAAAAGGCTCCTTCCCATTTAAATACCTTGGCTGTCCCATTTTTCAGGGTAGAACACTTAAAAGATACTTCCAACCATTGATGGCAAATCTTGACAATAAATTACAAAGCTGGAAGAATAAGTGGCTTAGTACTGGGGGCAATATGATCCTAATTAAACACTGCTTATATTCGTTGCCTCAACATTTATGGGCTGTTACTAACCCCCCCAAAATAATAATTCGATCATTTGAGAAAAGATTAGCAAGGTTCTTTTGGGGAGAATCAGATGGGAAAAAGAATAGAATATGGAAAAGATGGTCTGATATTTCGATCTCAACCGATCTAAATGGACTTGGTTTTAGATCTATTAAGTCCATTATTGATACATGTTCAGCTAAAATTTGGTGGAAGAGCCAAATAGGAACCACTCTTTGGTCTAAATTGCTATGGTCTCTTCCTTTAACTCATAGGAAATCAGTTACCTGGAAAAGAATTATTTTCATTAATCCCTTTGCAGAAAACAACTCTTTTATTATTCATGGCAAAGGTACCTGCAGTTTTTGGTCTGCTAATTGGTGTCCTAGGGGTCCCCTGATTAACTATATCCCAGTGCACATAGTTGATGCTATGCCATATTTGGCTGTGGCAGATTTCATAAGGAATAAACCCACTATTTTAGCTCAGATTGATTCTTTTCTGGAACATGATACTCACTTTTTTCTTCAGGAATCTGACCTTACTATAGACAGGGAGGATAGACTGATATGGAAAGCTGAAGCCTCTAGTAATTTCTCATCTAAATCAACATATAAGGCTCTAACTCATGGACCAGGTAATTTCCCTGCTTGTAAATTTATTTGGAATAATGCTTTACAAAAGAAGATATCAATCTTTACCTGGAAATTGTTGCAATCCTTTCTCCCCTTCGATGATGTGCTGATTACATGTGGTTTCAGTCTAGCTTCTAAGTGTCCTGCCTGTTGTAGGACAGATTCTATTCAGCATTTCTTTATATCGTGCCCTATTGCTCAGGCTGTCTGGAATAACATGGCATCTATAGTTCAGTTTCATCTAGGTACTAACCACTCCATTGCTGAAAGATTTTTTATCTTCTGGAATAGTAATGACCTATCTAGCTGGAAGCACTTCATCTGTAAAATCCTACCATCTCTCACATGTTGGTCGCTTTGGAAAGCTAGGAATAGGTTTTTTTTTTGATAATATGCCTTTCTCTTCAGATCGAATTAGTAACGAAGTTCAGGAGCTAATCAAACTGACTTTATTTGCTACTCCTCGGATACATTTCTCCCATTCTGCTATTGCATCTCCTCTCAGGCATTTGATTCCGTTCATTAGACCACCTCTGAAGCCGAATATAACCACTGTTTATTGGGATAGGCCTCTATTTGGATCAGTCAAAATTAATATTGATGCGTCATGGCTTCCGAATAAGGCAGTTGCTGGCATGATAGCTAGGGATAGTTCTGGTGTTCCGATTAAAATTGTCTCTGAAACTATTTCTGCTGCCTCACCACTGGATGCCGAAATTAAGGCTGTGTTACTTGCTTGCCATAATTTCCTGGGTTCAGGTCAAAATTGCATTCTTGAAACAGACTGTAAGCTGGCTGTACTAATGATCAATGATCCCTACTCTGCACATTGGAATCTTTTTGATTTGGCTTACAAAGTTACTCTATTAGGTGGTGCCCTTCTTAAACATGTTTTTAGAGAAGGGAATTCTGTGGCACATGAAATTGCTAAACATCATGCTAGCTATAACCAGAGCCTTAACCTTCACAATATCCCTCAGCACATTAGGGGACTGATCTCCTTAGACAGGATACATACTCCGCAAATTAGAATGCATAAACGTGCTTTGGCTAAGGATTGATACTGCTAATCAAAATTTTTATTGCAGGTTCATACAATGCCCTAACGGTAGCTATCAATCGGTCACTGGAAGCTCTTGGAGCCTCAGGCACACAGCTCCTAGTCTCTTCATCAATCTGAAAACATTCTTCTTGGATATCGGATGTAGCATTCACCGAAGTGTTCACTGCAGTGGTCTGTGGCTGCTGATCTTCTCTAACGGATTTTGTGTGATACTCCTAGCTCCTGGCTTTACTCCTCAGTTCAGGGAGTGGATGAGGTGTCAGAGCTTATTCTCAATTCAGGAACATTCCCAAGGACTCCCTCAACTCAAGTTTTGCTCATTTTCTTATCTTGAACTGATAACTGTAATTCAGTTTCCGAAACTCTTTAGTTTAAGATATTACTTTTTGTGATTGAAGTTGCCTGGCCGAAGACGAGAATTAACACAAGGGGTGGAGATTCTTTCCTTCGGATCGAAACTTCATCATCTATACGGGTTTTTGCTTGGATAGTTGTTTCACAAATACTAGATATAGAATTGGTAGGACTTTTGGAGGCAACTATGTTGCTTCATCTCGTATTAGGATCAAACTGCACTCCATGTATATTCTATTCACCATTGAAGAAGGCTTGGGGAACCTCTAATATATTTTCCCTCACCCTCGGGTGTTCTCATTAAAAAAAATAGAAAAAACCAATGAACAATTATCAGCTGCAAATGGTACTCCAATGATTATTAAAAAGAAATTATCCAATTGATTTATATGTAATAATGATTAATGTATTGAACATTCATTTTTAATATTAGAAAATGTATCTTACGATGCAGTATTAGAAAATCCATTTTTATATCAAATAACCCCTTTTAAAAAGACTCGAGAAGGAATTAGCACAAAAATATTAGGGAAAAAATTATTATTTTCTTTCATTAGTCCTCCTAGCCAAATAGAATTACATTTATTACAAACTAATTCTATATATAAGAAAATATGTGTTTTGAATAGGAAAAAGAAAGACATTCTATTTTTAAAAGAAGAATTAAGTTATTCCAAAATAGAAGAACAATTACATAATAAAAGAAAAAAAAATTAAAAAATTAGAACAAAATCTTAAGAATCAAATATGCTCAAACCATCTCAATGCCTTTTGGGATAGGAAAAAACTTATAATCTCATTACCTTATGAAAAATAATTTAATGAGCAAAATATTCCCACCAAGGCTAGGCCTATTCAAATGAATGCAGAATTAATAGAATTATGTAAACAAGAAATTCACAGTCATTTAGAAAAAAAAGATTAATAAGAAAGAGCAAATTTCCATGGAGTTACTCAGCATTTTATGTAAATAAAAATGCAGAAAAGGAAAGAGGAGTTCCTAGATTAGTTATAAATTATAAGCCATTAAATAAAGTTTTACAATGGATTAGATACCCTATTCCAAATAAGAGAGATTTGATTAATAGGTTGGTTAATGCAAAAATATTTTTAAAATTTGGTTTAAAATCAGGATATTGGCAAATTCAAATGGATGAAAAAGATAAATATAAAACGGCATTTTTAGTTCCATTTGGTCAATATGAATGGAATGTCATGCCATTTGGATTAAAAAATGCACCATCTGAATTCCAGAAAATAATGAATGACATATTTACTCCTTATTCATCATTTGTAATTGTATATATTGATGATATATTAGTTTATTCTAATACAATTGATAGTCATTTCAAACATTTGTATATTTTACTAAAAATTATAAAAATAAATGGTTTGGTCATATCTAAACCTAAAATGAAACTATTCCAGACCAAAATTAGGTTCATAGGGTTTGACATACATTTAGGATAAATTAAACCCATTCAAAGATCAATTGAATTTGCAGATAAATTTTCAGATGAAATTAAAGATAAAAATCAATTACAAAGATTCTTAGGATGTGTCAATTATATTTCAGACTTCTTTCCCAAAATTAAAATTATATGTAAAGATTTATATGAAAGATTAAAATCCAAACCCCCTGCATGGTCAGAAAAACATACTAAATTAGTAAAAGAGATTAAAGTAAAGGCTAAATCATTACTATGTTTAGGTATTCCACATCCAGAAGCATTCATGATAGTAGAAACAGATGCATCCAAAATAGGATATGGAGGCATATTAAAACAAAAGCATCTAAGAAAAATATCCATAGTAAGATATCATTCAGGATTCTGGACTAATGCACAAAAAAATTATTCAACAGTTAAACAAGAAGTGTTATCCATTGTTTTATGCATTTCAAAATTTCAAGATGATTTGTACAATAATTTTTTTTTTATTAAGAATTGATTGTAAATCATCAAAAGACATTTTGCAAAAGGATGTTAAAATTTTAGTTTCGAAACAGATTTTTGCCCGATGGCAAGCTATACTTTCCGTCTTTAATATTGATATTGAATTCATCAAAGGAAAGGATAATTCCATTCCAGATTTTTTGACTCGTGAATTCCTTACAGGTAATCATGAGTAAAAATTCAAGTTCTTCCAGTTCTTCACATTCAAGATCAAGCAAGGATTATGCTATTCCAAAGCCTCTCACTCCAATCATTCCTTCCCAAGATTTTCCTCCACTAACCTATTCCACCATAGCTCAAACTCCTCATGCCAGATTAATTCCAGATAAGACTCCTCCTTTAACTTCTAATTTTACACCTTTAACCAGAGCTCATACTCCATTTTCCAGCACAAAATCCATTCCATCCAGCTCAAAACCTTCTTCAACATATTTTGATAAGCCTAACCCAGAACATATTTTAGTCGCCCATTTTGACCTCGAGCCAGAAATTCCACAACTCCAAACTTTTGTTTCCAATATCTTCTTGCCAACATCTCCTTGGTTGGCTGATGACCTTCATAAAACTCAACAATTCTATGAGCTGATCTTAGTAGACAGTCAATCTATTGAGATCCAACATATTCATAAGAAAAATGACCACAGCAGAATAGACTATTCTAAAATTCATATCAAACAAATTCTTAGCCCTAATCAATTTTCCAATATTCATTCGATTAATACTTTTTCAGTTAATTATTTCCCTACTGGATTTAATTATGCTGATTACATGATAGCCTGGTATTGAACTTTCTTTATCACGTCTTTTGACCATTCATGGTTTATTGATTTTCACCAGAAATTCAATAATCATATTCCTGTATGGTTTATTGATTGGTGGTGCAAATTTGGACCATCCACAGATATCCTTCCAAAACCCATATTAGAAGGTTTTCAAACATTCCAAACTCTTAGCCATAAAACACTTAGCTAGTTCAAACCATATGAAAAAGACATCCTATACCATGCCATTTTCCGAGTTCCTTGGATATTTGCTTGGAGCTTTCAGATTAAATCAGTCCATCATACTAAACCTTTTTCTCTAGTCAGACAATATAGGATTATATGGTGGGGAAGCTACAATTCAGACTTTTGCTCTCCAAAAGCAGTGACTCATTATTTTCAAACCGGTGAAAAACTTAGAATTTCATTTCAACAAGGCAACATTTCAAATCCAATTACTCAACCAACACCTTCCTTTAGTTCAATCCCAACACCATTCCAGCAAATACCTTGTCCAACACCAATTCAGCAAATAAGTCCATCACAACAGATTCCAGGTTCTCCAATTCCAACCATTGCACAAGATGAAGATCTCAAAAAAATTATAGAATTTTACAAACAACTGATAAGTCAGAAACAAGCCATTAAATATGAAGAAGACAGTCAAATGTATGATCCATTTCAAGACAGTCAAGACCCGTTTAACCTCTGAGTGAGGTAAGCAATGACATATTTTGGCAACCCAGAGATTATTCCAGACAGAAGACAATGGAGGGCCCTAGAGGGACCCAAACTCCATAATGCCTATAATGGTGGATCCCAACTTCCACTAAATTCAATCAGCCAGACAGAAGATAGTGGTGGGCTCCACTTCCCACTCCAATGAAAAGAAGAGGCCCAGATTCAATGAAGAAAAGCAACGGTCTAGATTTATGGATCCAAAATGTGGATTCCAAATTGTAATAGATTAGCATTCAGACTTCTCTATAAATAGGAAGTTTCAATTCATTTCAAAGCACGCTTGAATTATCGCCTTTCTTGTAAATCTTACAACCTCTCCACTTTGAGCTCAACGTTCATACTTGAGTTCCTAGCCTTGTAATCCCTGTACAAGCCATCCATCCTTCATCATCCATTGTACCTCATCCATTGTAAGCCCAGCCTACTACTTTTTCAATATCAAGAATTTTTCACTCAATAACTGTTTTGTATTTTTCATTATTTTACTATTTATTGTTACTGTTCACGATTACTATTTGCTCTTACTATTCACTATTACTATTCATTAATTAAGGTTTACTATTCACTAATTATGGTCTTGATTGATCTTTTATGTTATTTACTCTTTAATCTTACTTAATTTTACTGCAGTTTTACTATTCATTATTTATTGTTCACTATTTACTGTTCTCAATTAATGTTCACATTTACTATTCACTAATTACGGTTTACTGTTCACTAATTTTACTGTTCACTATTTATGACTGTTTACTATTCACTAGTATTCACTTCTATTCACTATTCACCATTTAAATAATTTTTATTTACATAATTTTTGTATTTATTCTGAAAATATTCTCCTGGGTTAGTTTTGGTATCAGAGCCAAGAAACAATTATCTTCTAATTCCCTACTTAAGTGCTAAATTATTAGAAATTGGTAAGTTTAATGTTTGTATTAACTTGTATAATCTTAGCGTTGGTTTAGCACCCGGAACCTGTAAATCGGTTGGTCAACCTAAGGAAAGATGGTCCACGTAAGGTATAGGTGTGGTCCCGTTGAGACACACGTGATTAATACAACAATAAACTGAACAATTACTAATAATTTAATATGGCAGAAAGGATTAAAAGATTTTTATCCAGCAGCTCTAGTACTACAAGTCCAGGGTCTAAATCATCAAATATTTTACAAAGTCATGAAATACAACATATTTTACCAAATAAAACTATAAAATCAATTTATCAATATGGTATATTAGAATTTAATAAAGCATACTCCATTAAGATTCATGAAGAAATATTGCCAATGAACCAAGAAATACAGTCAATTCAATTATTATCATCTAGGGCTATTCAAAAATATAGAGAACAAGATTAAAGGTTCTTGCATTTTGGTCTAGTTCAAATTGCATTACATCCATTAGTCAGATTAGGAATAGATACGCCTATATTCATGGCACTTAGAGATGATACATTAATAAGATATAAAGAGTCTATATTAGCAATGGTACAACTAATATATGTAATGGTACAATAAGATTTGCTTGTATTCCAAACTATTCAGTTAGCTTAACAGATCCACATATAATGGATTATTTAAAATTAGATATTCAATTAAAACAAGATAGAATAGTTAATGATACAGAACACTTTGTATTAATTTACAGAGTATATTTCAAACTAATGCAATCAATGATTCCATCAGCATTAAAATTAAATCCAACAGAAAAAGAAGAATCAGTATATGTGACAACAAATTCAGATAATATTCAGATAGAAACACCAAAATTATTAAAATGGAATGAAATTACTATTCCTGAAGAAATGTTGGCAGAAAGACCATTAGGAATCCAAAGAAACATAAGAATTACTGAACCATCAATAATAGACGAACGGAAGGATGGCAAAGTATTAATAAAGTTTAACAAATCAATGTCTAGTGGATTTTCTCAAGGCCAATCATCTAGACATTCAAACGAAGATAGTTATAGAACACATAGGTATTTAACATCGGATATCCCTATACACTTTAATGATACAAGAGTAAGATATTCTACTCTATTGCCAGAAGTTATTCCAGATACTAGTTCTTCAATAGGTTCTCCAACTCCTAGTCAAATGAGACAATCTGAAATCAATATGATGAATAGTATAGAATAATTTGTAATTGATAAAATATATTTAAACAATGATTATTATAGTACAGAAAATATTACTAATAGATCTTGGTTTGAAAAACTTAATAATGAAACTAGAGAAAAATTAAAACAAGAATTTTATAAGGAATTATCAGAAAAGAAAATTAAACAAATGAAAATTTTTATGTGGTTAGAATATTATTTGAAAAAAGAATGAATAATAAGAAAAGATAAATTCATAGAAATTCCAGTAATAAATGTCCAGTCAAATTTATACAAAAAATGGAAATTGTAAAATAATACAGTGGTTAGTTCTATACACCCACCATTCAAGTTATTAGATATTACCACTGATAATATTACAGTACAGCCTCCCCTCCGAAATTAGGAAGAGAAGGAGCAGATACAGAATCTTTAAATTTAGGAGATCTTAAAAACGTTTATCAACAAAATAATTATTCAAATCAAATATTACATACTATAGCAAATCAAGTTGATTTTATTTATACTAAAGTAGATAACAAGCCAGAGACATTTCAAAGTAAACTTTCTAAACCTCATTTTCAAGTATCACCTTTTTCCAAACAAATGGAAGATTCATTATCCTTAGTACAAAAAAATAAACCAAGTACTTCAAAACAAATAGGAGTTATTTCACAAGTAAATCCACAGGATTTAAGTATATCAAATGAATCCTCTTCTGAGATATCAGAAGAAGAATCAAAAGATCAATTTGAAAAAAACATTGATTCAATAGAACAACAATTTCAAGAAAACCTAGAACCATTGTATGATAACCCTCAATTACAAATCAATAAGCTCAACTCCTCAAAACATCATAATAATTGGAGAAGACATAATACAAAACCTTATTATCCTAGACCAACTCCGCCAGATATTCAATATGAAGAAAGAAATTCTTCATTCAATAGTTATGATGGTTCATCCATATATCAATGGAATATAGATGGATTATCAGAATATCAAATATTAAATATATTATAAGAAATGGGCATGGCCAGAATGGCCTACAAAGAAAATTTAAACACTTCGGAACCAAACATAGTAATGTTATTAGTAACAGGATTTACTGGTCAATTAAAAGGTTGGTGGGATAATCATCCAACCCTAGTAGATAAACAAAATATTATGAACCATGAAATTGAAGAAGCTCAGGGAGAAGGAGATGAAATAAATTTTGTAACGGTTCCAGATGGATCCACATTTTTATTATATGACATATCAATGTATTTTGTAGGAAACCCAGAAGAAGCATTAGAAAGTTCAAAAATATGTTTAACTAATTTAAGATGTCCAACATTAACTGATTTTAAGTGCTCTAAAGATATATTTTTTACACAAGTTTTCAGAAGAACATATTCAAACTCTCCATTTTGGAAAGAAAAATTTATTACAGGATTGCCAAACTTATTTTCTCAAAGAATAATAACAAATTTACAAAAAAAATTAGGAACAGATAAGATAGATTATAATACACTAACTTTTGGTCAAATTTTTGCTTTCGTAAAGAAAGAAGCCTTAACTTTATGTCAAGATTTAAAAATTCAACATAAATATGGTTCAGAAAGAAAGGAGATGGGTTCATTTTGCCAACAATTTGGTATAACAGGAATTAAACCCCCATCATCTCAGTACAAACATTTGAGGAATCCTAAATTTAGAAGGCATAAATATTATCATAAAAAGAATAATCATAATTATGAAGACAATTATAAAAAGACAAATCCTAGAAAGAAAATATTCTACAAAAAACAAAATAGGTTTCAAAATATTCAATGTTTTAAATGTAAAAAATTTGGTTATACTGCGAATTACTGTAAAATAGAAAAGAAAATTAATTCTTTAGAAGACCAAGAATTAAGAAATAAATTATTATCCATATTAATTGATAATTCAGAAACTGAACAATCAAATTATGATTCAAGTTCAGAATCTTCAAGTGGTTCTGAAGATATATGCCAGTGTACAATTCCAATCATTAATATGTTAAATAGTACAAATAGTAAAAGAAAAGAGTAATTAGATATGATAGATAAAATAGGAGACTCTGAAGATAAAACAGAATATATACAAAGATTGAAAATTTTAGTATTGGAAGAAAGTAAACCAAGAATAACAGAAGCTTTCAGTTTAAGTAAAACAATTAAAAAATATTCAGAATTAGAAAAAAAAGAAACCAGTAATAAATCCAACAACTTCTCAAGAGTTAAGAAAATAAATTAATTTATTAAAATCAGAAATTAGTTATATCAAAAATGAATTAAATGCTTTAAAAGAAAAAAGATTTGAATTAGAATTAAAAATTGGAACATTAGAAAAATCTAATAGTTCTTACATTCCAATATCAACTGAGACTCCATCTCATCAACAGTTTTTTTATTAATAAAATTAATATGGAAAAATGCTATTCATTAGTTACAATAGTTGTTCAAAATTTTAGTACAACCATAGTAGCATTAATTGATAGTGGGGCAGATCAATCCTGTATAAGATCAGGAATTATTCCAAGTAAATATTTAGAAAAAACCAATGAACAATTATCAGCTGCAAATGGTACTCCAATGATTATTAAAAAGAAATTATCCAATGGATTTATATGTAATAATGATTATTGTATTAAACATTCATTTTTAATATTAGAAAATGTATCTTATGATGCAGTATTAGGAAATCCATTTTTATATCAAATACCCCTTTTAAAAAGACTCAAGAAGGAATTAGCACAAAAATATTAGGGAATAAATTATTATTTTCATTCATTAGTCCTCCTAGCCAAATAGAATTACATTTATTACAAACTAATTCCATATATAAGAAAATATGTGTTTTGAACAGGAAACAAAAAGACATTCTATTTTTAAAAGAAGAATTAAGTTATTCCAAAATAGAAGAACAATGAGTCCGTCTCTTGAAAGACGGTCTTTCCATAAGTTATGGAAAGACCAAGGTTTAAAGTGTAAATTAAAAGAAATGAAGATAAAATTTTTAGGTTGCATGAACTGGATTATAAATTTTATAGCTATTATATGTTACATACTAAAATTTTAATGTTGCAACTAAGAACTTTTACCTTTTATTATTCTAATTAAGCTCCGTCTTTCCATAAGCATATGGAAAGACCGTCTTTCCTAAGACTTTGCCAAGAACGATTACATAATAAAATAATAAAAGAAAAAATTAAAAAATTAGAACAAAATTTTAAGAATCAAATATGCACACACACACACACACACAGATATATATATATATATATATATATATATATATATATATATTAGTCTCTAATACCATTAATGAATAGTAACTATGAATAGTAATTGCGAACAGTAACTATGAATAGAAACTATGAATAGTAATAATGAACTGTGATTAAGAACAGTGATTATGAATAGTAAATTTAGTGAACAGTATTTATGAACAAATAACAGAAAAGAGTGTTTTCAATAGAATTCTTTTTTATTGAATAGATTATTAAAAGGCTTACAAAGGGAAACTTCTGATGTATGTACGATCAGAAGAGATTGGAGAGATTGTACAAGAGAGAGTACTAGAGAAGGGGCTGATTTCAGCGTGCCCTTGCAAATGAAATGGAATGAGCTATTTATAGGAAAGCTCTGAACTCTAGTCTATTACATATTTGGAATCCGGATTTGAAATCCAATGATCTGGACTGTTGGATCTTCTTTGTTGAATCTGGGCCTTCGTTTCTTTGTTGAGTGGGGAGTGGGACCCTCCACTTTCTTCTGTCTGTGGGCTGATTAATGGGATATGGACCCCACCATGATCTGCTGTCTGCTGCTTTGTTGAATTTGGTGGAAGCCGGGATCCACCATTATCTTCTGCTTTCTTGACTTATGGTTTCTGATTATTTGGCTAAGTACTGGAATCGTCATTGCTTACGTCGTGGTGGAAGCTGGGATCCACCAAATATTACTAGAATGAATCTTCTACATGTCAAATGGATCTTGGCTGTCTTAGAGGTAGAAATGTTCATCTGTTTCCTTCTTAATAGCCTGTTGTTGACTGGTAAAGGCTCTATAGAATTCAAGTGCCTTTTGCAGTTCTTCATCTTTTTCTGGTTTTGGAATTTGGTTCTCAAGAGTTTGGGAAATAGGTTTTGGAGTAGAAGTTGAAGGACATAATAATGGATCGACTGGGCTAAATATTTGTTTACTAGGTATTGATCGAGCAATCGATGAAATAATGGTTTGAGGAGTAGCTGGTTTGAATGCTATTTTTAATTTCTGGCCGGTTTGGAAGTAATGAGTTATGGCTTTATTGGAGCAAAATTCTGGATTATAATTAACCCACCATTTAACTTTGTACTGTCTGACTAATGAAAAAAGTGGAATGGAAGAGTAGACTGGGGCTACTTGAAAACTCCAAGCAAATATCCAGGGGACTCTGAATTTAGAGTGAAATAAAATCATTCTTTCATAAGGTTTGGACTGGCTGAGTAATGTTTGTTGGCTAAGAGTTTGAAAGGTTTGAAATGCATCTAAAATGGGTGTTGGATAGATCTCTGTGGATGGCCCAAATTTGAACCACCAATCAAAGAACCATTCTGGAATATGGCTATTGAAATTGCTCTGGAAATTAATAAACCAAGAGTGGTCAAATGATCTGTAATAAAAAGTCCTATACCATGCTTCAATGTAATCAATATAGTTGAATCCATTAGGAAAGTATTCAACTGAAAAAGGGGTAATGGAATGTCTATTGGAAAACTGTTGGGGTCCTAAAATCTGTTTAATGTAAACTTTAGAATATTAATTCCTATCAGAGTACTGTTTATTGGAAATATGATGGATATCAATAGACTGAGTATCTACTAATATTAATTCATAGAATTGTTGGGTTTTATGAATACCTGATGCCATCCATAAAGATGCTGGCAAGAATAGGTTTGACACAAAAATTTTTAATTGGGGAATATCAGGTTTGGAACTAAAATGAGTAATCAAAATATGCTCTGGGTTAGGCTTATCAAAATAGGTAGCCACATGTTTGGATGGCTATATAGTAGGCAATGGAGTATGAGCTCTTTTTAATGGTGTGAAGTAGTTGGTTCTTGAACTAATCTTGAATGTGGTGTTTGTGCAACATTGGAATATGTGAGAGTAGGGAAATCTTGGGCTTGAAGTTGGAGTAAGAGGTCTAGGGTTTGCATAATCAGGACTTTTCCTGGAAGTGGATGAACTGGATGTGGAATTACTCATGGTGACCTGTAAGAAATTCACGGGTTAAAAAGTCTGGAATTGAATTTTCTTTTCCTTTAATAAATTGAATATCAAAATAAAAAACTGATAAAATTGCTTGCCATCTGGCAAAAATCTGTTTTGAAACTAAAATTTTAACATATTTTTGTAAAATATCCTTTGCAGATTTGCAATCAATGTTTAACAAAAACTTTTTGTTGTATAAATCATCTTGAAATTTTGAAATGCACAAAACAATGCTCAAAACTTCTTTTTTAACTGTTGAGTAATTCTTTTGTGTCTTGTTCCAAAATCCTGAATGATATCTTAC
This sequence comes from Rubia yunnanensis, assembly GCA_037428765.1. Lineage (NCBI taxonomy): Eukaryota > Viridiplantae > Streptophyta > Magnoliopsida > Gentianales > Rubiaceae > Rubia > Rubia yunnanensis. The sequence continues at coordinate 130,490,855 of CM075062.1, forward strand.
TATTGATATTTTCTCTGAATGTTTTTGTTTTAATATTCCTCCAAATCCTATGTCTGATGCATCAGTTTCTATCATCATGAATGCATCTGGATGTGGAATACCTAGGCATGGTAATGATTTAGCCTTTAATTTAATATCTTTGACTAGTTTAGTGTGCTCATCTGTCCATATGGGTGGATTTGATTTTAATCTGTCATATAATTTTTTACATATAATCTTAATGTTAGGAAAGAAATCTGAGATGTAATTTACACATCCTAAAAATCTTTGTAGTTGATTTTTGTCTTTAATTTCATCTGGAAATTTGTCTGCAAATTCTATAGACCTTTGAATGGGTCTAATTGTTCCTAAATGTATATTGAATCCAAGAAATCTAATTTTTGTTTGAAATAATTTCATTTTTGGTTCAGATATTACTAAACCATTTGTTTTCATTACTTTTAACAAAATATATAAATGTTTAAAATGACTATCAATTGTATTAGAATAAACTAACACATCATCAATGTATACTATTACGAATGTTGAATAAGGATTAAAAATGTCATTCATAATTTTTTGAAATTCTGATGGAGCATTTTTTAATCCAAATGGCATAACATTCCATTCATATTGACCAAATAGAACAACAAATGCCGTTTTGTACTTATCTTTCTCATCTATTTGAATTTGCCAATATCCTGATTTTAAATCGAATTTTGAAAATACTCTTGCACTAGCTAGTCTATTAATTACATCTCTTTTATTCGGAATAGGATATCTAATCCATTGTAATACCTTATTTAAGGGTTTGTAATTTATTACTAATCTTGGAACACCACTTTCCTTTTCTGCATTGTTGTTAACGTAAAATGCTGAGCAGCTCCATGGAGATTTTCTCTTTCTTATTAATTTGTTATCTAAATGATCTTGAATTTCTTGTTTACATAACTCTAATAATTCTGCATTCATTTGAATAGGTCTTGCCTTAGTAGGAATATTTTGTTCATTAAAATCTTTCTCATATGGTAATGATACTATGTGTTTCTTTCTATCCCAAAATGCATTGGGATGATTTGAACAAATTTGTCTTTGGAATCCTTGTTCTAAGCTTTTTATTCTTTCTTTGATATCCTTTTGTTCTAATTGTTTTTCTACCTTAGAATAGCTTAATTCTTCTTTTAAAAATGAAATATCTTTCTGTTTTCTATTTAACACACATATCCTTTTATATATTGAATTAGTTTGTAACAAATTTAATTCAACTTGACTAGGTGGACTAATAAAAGAAAATAATAGTTTTTTACCTAATATCTTTGTACTAATTCCTTTTTGAGTCTTTTTGAAAGGGGTTATTTGGTATAAAAATGGGTTACCTAATACTGCATCATATGATACATTTTCTAATATTAAAAATGAATGTTTAATACAATAATCATTATTACTAATATAACCATTTGATAATTTTTTCCTAATAATCATGGGAGTACCATTTGCTGCTGCTAGCTGTTCATTAGTTTTTACTAAATATTTACTTGGAATTAATCCTGACCTTATGTATGATTGATCTGCTCCACTATCAATCAATGCTACTACAGCAATACTAAAGTCTTGAACTCCTATTGTAACTGAGGAATACCATTTTTCCATATTAATTTTATTAATAACATTAAAAAATTGTTGATCATTAGGGGTGTCTTTTGAAATAAGAATACCAGAACTATTGGGTGTATCTAATGATATTAATTTTAATTCTAGTTCTAAATCTTTTTATTTTAAATCATTTAGTTCTGTTTTAATATTACTAATTTCAGTTTTTAATAAGGAAATTTCTTTTCTTAAATCTTGACTATCTGTTGAAGTAATTATTGACTTTTTCTTATCTAATTCTGAATATTTTTTAATTGTTTTTCCTAGACTAAATGCTTCTGTTATTCTAGGTTTGTTTTCTTCCAAAACTAAACCTTTTAATCTTTGAATATATTCTGTTTTATCCTCAGAGTGTCCTATTTTATCTATTATATCTAATAATTCTTTGTTCTTTTCATTTGTACTATTTAACATATTAATAGTTGGAATTTTACATTCACATTCACTATCATAATTACTAGAATAATCTGAATCTGAATCTGTCTCATAATTTTGATCATTATCGGAATTGTCAATTAATATTGCTAATAGTTTATTTCTTAGTTCTATATCTTCTAATGCATTTATTTTCTTTTCTGTTTTACAAACATTAGCTGTATGACCAAACTTTTTACACTTATAACATTGAATATTTTGGAATTCTTTTTTCTTTTTAGACCTATGTTTCTTATGTTCTTTTTGATAAGAAGGTTTTTTATATTTCTCTTTATAATCATATGACTTATTTTGGTAATAATTTCTTTTCTTTTTCCTGTGTCCAAATTTATGTGTTCTGTGTTTTTTATATGCTTTGAGTTGAGAAGAAGGTGGTTTGAGTCCTGTGATGCCAAATTGTTGGCAAAAGGATCTCATTTCCTTCCTTTCTGATCCATATTTATTTTGAATTTTCAAATCTTGACATAAAGCTAAAGCTTCCTTTTTTACAAAAGCAAATAGTTGACCAAAAGTTAAGTCATTATAATTTATCTTTTCTGTTCCTAATGCTTTGCTTAAATTCGTTAATATCCTTTGTGAAAATAAATTTGGTAATCCTGTTATGAATTTTTCTTTCCAAAATTGTGCACTTGAATCTGTTCTTCTAAACACTTGTGTTAAAAATACATCTTTATACCATTTGAAATCTGATAAAGTTGGACATCTTAAATTAGTTAGACAAATTTTTGAGCTTTCTAATGCTTCTGCTGGACTTCCTACAAAATACATTGAAATAGTATATAATAAAAATGTTGATCCATCTGGGACCATAACAAATTGAATATTAGGTTCTTCACCTTGTGCTTCTTCTGTTTCATGATTTAAAATTGCTTGTTTATCTTCTAGTGAGAGATATTCATCCCACCATCCTTTTAATTGTCCTGTAAAACCTGTAACTAATAACATTACTATTTGTTGTTCTGTTGAATTCAGAGTTGCTTTATAGGCTACCCTAGCCATTCCCATTTCTTGTAATAAATTTAAAATTTGATATTCTGATAATCCATCTATATTCCATTGATATATTGATGAACCATCATAACTTTTGAACGAATGTAAATTTTCTTCATATTGAAGATCTGGTGGAGTTGGTTTTGGGTAATAAGGTTTTGTATTACTATTTTTCCAATTATACTTTAATTTGTTAATTCTCATATCAGGTTTTTCTTCTATTGGTTCTTGAAAATGTTGTTCTATTGCATTTATTTGATTTTCAAAATCATTTTCTACTTCTTCAAAATCATTTTCTGATTCTACTTCTGTATCCTCAGAATAAGAACTAGTTGTATCATTTGTATCTATTGGATTTATCTCTAATATAACTCCTATATGTTTTGAACTACTTGCTTTATCATTTGGTCTTAGTGATAATGATTCCTCCATTTTCTTTGAAAATGGGGATTCTTGAAAATGAGGTTTTGAAAATGGGTTTTGAAATAGTTCTGTTTTACCGTTTGACCTAGTATCTAATTTAGTAGAAATAAAATCAACTTGATTAGCCATATTATGTAATAATTGATTAGAATAATTATTCTGTTGATAAACCTTTTTAATATCTGCTATATTGACTGAGTCTGAATCATTTCCTGGCCTACCTGACTTAAATGGAGAGACAATTATTGTAGTTTCTTCTGTAGTAATGTATACTTCTTGAAGTGGTGGATGAATAAAACTAACTACTGTATTATTTGGTAATTTCCATTTTTTATATAGATTGGACTGTACATTTATGACTGGAATTTCTGTGAAATTATCTTTCTTAATTAATTGTTCTTTTTTCAAATAATATCCTAACCACATAAAAAACTTCATTTGCCTAATTTTCTTAGTTGTTAGTTCAATATAAAATTCTTTCTTAATATATTCTCTGGTTTCTAGACTTAATTTTTCAAACCATAATCTATTTTTTACATTTTCCTGATTATAATAATCATTATTTAAAAATTCTTTATTTATTGTAAAGTCATTATCATTATTTATCATATTAATTTCTGATTGTTTCATTTGACTAAATGTTGGAGATCCTATCGATGAACTAGAATCTGGAATTATTTCTGGTAATGGGGTAGAATATCTGACCCTTGCATCACTAAATTGGTTTGGAATATCTGATGTTGAATGCCTATGTCTATGAATGAAATAATTGTCCATATCTGAATACCTAGATGTTTGTCCTAAATTAAATCTTCCAGACATAGATTTATTAAATTTTATTAATATTTTTCCATCATTTTGCTCTTCTATTTCAGAAGGCTCAGTTATTCTTATATTTCTTTGAATTTGTAAAGGTCTTTCTGCTAATATTTCTATTGGAATAGTTACTTCGTTCCATTTTAATAGTTTAGGTGTTTCTATCGAAATATTATTAGAATCTGTTGTAACATAAACTGACTCATCCTTTTCTGTTGGATTTAATTTTAAAGCTGTTGGAATCATAGATTGCATAAGTTTAAAATATACTCCATATATTAATACAAAATGTTCTGTATCATTTACTATTCTATCTTGTTTTAATTGAATGTCTAATTTTAAAGAGTCCATAATATGTGGGTCTGTTAAGCTAACTGAATAGTTTGGAATGCAATCAAATCTTATTGTTCCATTACATATATTAGTTTGAACCATTGCTAAAATCGAATCTTTATATCTTATTAATCTATCATCTCTTAATGCCATGAATATAGGTGTGTCTATACCTAATCTGACTAATGGATGTAATGCTATTTGAACTAATCCAAAATGTAAGAATTTATAATTTTGTTCTTTGTATTTTTTAATAGCTTGTGCTGATAATAGCCTTATTGATTGAACTTCTCTATTCATTGGTAATATTTCTTCATGTATTTTAATTGAATATGACTTATTAAATTCTAATATTCCTTGTTGGTATATCGATTTTAATGTTTTATTTGGTAAAATTTGTTGAATTTCATGACTTTGTAAAACATTTGAAGAATATGTAGATCCTGTACTCATAGTACTGGAGCTTCCGAATAAAAATCTTTTAATCCTTTCTCCCATGTTAAATTTATTATTAATTGATTAGTGTTCTATATCACGCAAATCACGTTTATCTAAACAAATACCACAGTCATACCATACGTGGACCACCCTAACGAGACTCTCTCTCTTGACGGGCTAAACCAAAACGAATTATAGGTATGAACTAGAAAAACAGTGGTATTGAATAGACTTACAAGTCTGCAAGTATAGTTCACAAATCAATTTATAATATCTCTGATATATATATATATATATATATATGTATATGTATATATGTATATGTATATATATGCACAACCTCGAAGAGTTATTTTATTTCTCGTCATTTGTAACCCATATATAAGCAAAGCAAACAACTAAATTCCTAAACTTGAGCCACTAGTCCTACACTCTACCCACTATATCTACATTTTAGCTAACTAATATCCGATCGAGTTTGTTGCTTTGACACAACAATTCAACTTTAATTTAAACGGTAAAATAGTAAAAGTGAATTTGATTTCAATATAAGTAAGGATCTTTTAAAATAATTTATAGAAAAAAATTAAACATAATGATTAACGTTTAAATTTTTATTTTATGATTAACGTTTTTGGTCATCCGTGACGACCACAAATCAATACGAAAACTATCAAAAATCAGACAAATTAATAATACAAACTTATTGGTTTCCTACTAATTTCCTCTCACTGAATCTGTAACAAACAAATGTTTCCAAAACCGAATTATTATGTACGCACTATTGTCATCTGAGAACCGGGAGTCCCTTTCCTCCAGCAGCCAGTGCCTACGTACGTGTAGACAGTAATATATATATAGAAATCAACTAATTAATTGTAATGGTGATATTAATATTAGTCACAAAAAAGTACTGCTCCCTTTGTAAGAGAGAAAGAAAGTTATTGCTCCCTCTTCCCCATGCATACAAAATTGATAAATATGATACAAAACTCACTAGGTTGACAACTGATTACTAAAACACTCATTTTTATAGAAGAGAAGTTCTTCTGACAGCTTACTTGTTCATAAGTTAAATGGATGGATTCGAATTTAATAATACTTGGAAAGTTGGGAAAGAATTTTAAAGGTGGATGGTACTGAGTTATAAAATTTCACAGTTCTGGTCATAACACAAAAGACCGGATATTTTCTTCTTCGTTATTCTTCTTCTTATTCACACTCAGATGCAATTGTTGTTCCTTAACTTTGTCGTTCAGTGATCCTTTCTCTCTAATCTTTGTCGCTCAGCGCCACTCCGATGAAACTTCCGACCTCAATTCCTTTGACCTAGTGGCCGATTTCTAATCTCCAGTTCCACCTACAAGATGTTCAAATTCTCAATGAAAAAACTAGTCGAAATCAAAATCAATGAAAGTTCACGTAGCCTCTGCCCGGAACAATTAAAACTACTACTGAATTTCAATTTCATTCGAACGAAATTTAGCTTGAATCAAATGAAATTTCACCTCTTAGAGATCAATCTCTTCCTAGCTATACACACCAAGGTAACTACAACAATTACAGAGCTTATGTTGTAGAATTAATTGGACATGAATGAAGTATCTGAAGCAGTGACTGTGTGAATTTAATTGCTATCAACATGTAAAAACATGTGGCGAACTTTAGCAAAACAAAGTGTTGATGAAAATTAATTTTCATAAAGACTATGTATTTGTTACCTTATAATACGTACCATTTGTACTAAAACACACATTTGTTTTAAAACTGTGAATATGAATTATGAAACTTTTCTGTGAGGTAGTGTATAAGTTGGGACATGAATCGTTTGTTTTGTTAAAACACGAATATGTTAGCCTAAGACTAGTATATATGTTTAGTACACAAAACAGAGGAGACTAAAATTGACAGTTTAAAATTGTCATATAAAATGTGCAATGATTACTTTAAAACATTAAAAAACACGCATTTGATTTTAAACGGTCAATTTGTTTCAAAATATTTTTTGATAAGCACTAATAACTAAGTTGACTTTATATAATCACCGTCAAACTTTACTCAACTTTGTAATTAACTGTCAAACTTATGTTGTACATAAATAAAACAGGTGCTACATAGTTTCATTTCATATAATTCACGGTCAATTATTTGGAAAAATGTTGGGAAATACCGTCTTTCCATAGCCTTATGAAAAGATGGGTTTAATTAAAATAATAAAAGATAAAAGGTCTTAGTTGCAATATTAATAATTTATTATACAATATGTAGTAGTTATAAAGTTTATAACCCGATTCATGCAACCCAAAACTTTTATCTTTAGTTCTTCTAATTTACACTTTAAACCTTGGTCTTTCCATGACTTATGGAAAGACCGTCTTTCAAGAGACGGACTCCAATTATTTATGCAAATTTGACCCTAAAATTAAAATATTCACGGCCGAAACCCGCCTCCATATCCCAAATTTCTTATAGTATTTCTATTTGAAACCCTATATTAGTTTAATATTTTTTAAATTCCTGTTTCGACCGCTTCCTCAAAAATTAATGAATCCCGTTTATTGTATTAGGATCCCTGTATAGTCCTAAGACGATCTTATATATGCTTTATCATTTATTTTTAATGTACTGTAATGTTGTGCAGAATGGAGAAAGAACAGAAAATATGAACGAAAATAACAAGACACAAGATTTACGTGGTTCACCAATTTGGCTACATCCACGGGAGACGGATTAACTATATCAGAATTAATGTTTACAGAGAGAAGAGAGACACTTTATATGCTGTCTCCACTAAATCCTAACAAACTGGGCCAAAACACAATTCGGCCCAAATCAACAGCAGTCCAATAAAGAGACAAGCTATACCTTCGGACCGGGGCGACTCCGCCCTCCCCCGAACCCCCAGGCCAGGGTGCGCTCCGCCCCCTGGACCCCCGACTCGCTGACCGGGCAGCGAGATCCCCGTACTAACCTGTCGAAGCGGCTAATACATATTCAAGGCATACCAACAAATCTCCACCTTGACTTGAATCCTCAAAGCAGAAACTCCAGACGCACCATTACAGTGCCAGATGAGTAGACTTTGCCCTCCACTCCCGGGACTGCCCATAGAGGACCTAATCAGCTCTGATGTTCAGTAAGTATAAACAATGTTGAAACTTGCTATGTGGAACAGGTTTGGTGAACATATCAGCGGGGTTATCAGCAGTTCCCACTTTCTTCACCCGGATTCTCCTCTCACTCCTCAGGAAATGATATCTGACATCAATATGCTTGGTCCTCTCGTGATGGACCTGATCCTTGGCTAGGCAGATTGCACTCAAGCTGTCACAGTACACAGTAGCCTGATCATGATGTAGACCAAGATCACTAACCAGCCCTTTCAGCCATATTCCATCCTTTGCAGCCTCTGTCAGAGCCATGTACTCTGCTTCCGTAGTAGACAACGTCACTGTAGGTTGCAAAGTCGCCTTCCAACTAACCACAGAACCTCCCAAAGTGAATACATAACCAGTCATTGATCTCCTCGTGTCAACATCACCAGCATAATCAGAATCAGAGTATCCTGTAACTAAGCACTCGGTATCACCTCCATAAATGAGACCCACATCAGACGTACCTCTAAGATACCTGAAAATCCTCTTCACAGCTTGCCAATGTTCCTTTCCCGGTTGCCCCATGAACCTGCTCACAACACTGACTACCTGTGCTAAATCTGGCCTCGTGCAAACCATAGCATACATCAAACTCCCCACCGCGCTGCTATAAGGAACCCGAGACATATACTCTTTCTCCTCGTCTGACTGAGGAGCAAACATGGTGGTGAGATGAATATTTGCAGCACTAGGAGTGTCTATAGGCTTGGCTGTAGACATGCCAAACCTAGCCAACACTTTCTGAATGTAGCCTTTCTGTGACAAGAAAAGCTTTCGCTGACTTCGATCCCTAAGAATCTCCATTCCTAGTATCTTCCGAGCTGCACCCAGATCCTTCATCTCAAACTCAGCACTAAGAAGTCCTTTCAACTTCTGAACCTCATGCTTACTCTTTGAGGCTATCAACATGTCATCTACATAAAGCACCAGATAAATGAATGACTCATCTCTCAACTTGCTGTAGTAGACACAACAATCATATGAACTCCTTGTGTAGCCCAACTCAAGCATGTAGCTGTCAAATCTCTTGTACCACTGCCTCGGAGTTTGCTTAAGCCCATATAAGGACTTCTTCAACTTGCAAACATATTTTCCTTTCCAGGAACTTGGAAACCATGTGGCTGAAGTCATGTATATCTTTTCCTCCAACTCTCCATGTAGAAAAGCGGTCTTCACATCAAGTTGTTCAAGCTCCAAATCCTGATGTGTCACTATAACTAGCAACACCCTGATGGAAGTGTGTCTGACCACTGGTGAGAAAATCTCATTGTAATCTACTCCCTCTCTCTGACTGAAACCTCTAGCAACAACTCTAGCCTTGTACTTGACTCCCTCTGTAGGTGATATCCCTTCCTTTTTCTTGAAAACCCATTTGCAAGTGATAACCTTTCTCCCTTGAGGCTGTTGAACCAAATCCCATGTCTGATTCTTCTGGAGGGACTCCATCTCATCTCCCATTGCTACAAACCATTTGTCAGCATCAGTACCTGAAACAGCTTCTCTGTAGGTGGATGGCTCATGAGTATCCACCTCCTCAGCAACCTATAGTGCATAACCCACCATATCCTCAAACCCATATCTCTTGGGCACCCCAACTCCAACCCTCCTGGGTCGGTCCCGAGCTAAACTGCGGACTGTAGCTCCTGATGGTTGAGGATCTGGTGGTGGAGATTCCGGTATCTCAGATTCTGTCTGTGGCTCTTGATCCACCTTAAATTGTTCTAATCTATTTTCACCTTGAGTGACTTCAAGCTCCACCTGTTTATCAACTCCACTAGTTTCTGGCACAACTGTGGGCTTCACCATAGATCTAAGCAAAGAATTTTCATCAAAGACAACGTCCCTGCTCAGAATAACCCTCTTCTCAGATGGAGACCATATCCTGGAGCCTTTAACTCCATCTCCATAACCCAAAAAGACACCCTTCTTGGCTCGGGGCTCTAACTTACCATCACTAATATGATAATAAGATGTACAACCAAAAACTTTTAACTTGGAGTAATCAACAACTTTACCTGACCATAACTCCATAGGTATTTTGCACTCTATACCCGTGTGAGGCCCGCGGTTGATCAAGTAACAAGCTGTACTCACCGCCTCTGCCCAGAATCTCCTTTCCAAACCAGCATTAGAGAGCATGCACCTCGCTCTCGCCAGCAATGTCTGATTCATCCTCTCAGCTACGCCATTCTGCTGTGGCGTATTCCTGACTGTATGATGACGGGAAATCCCTTCATTTCTACAAAACTGATCAAACTCAGACGAGCAGAATTCCAGCCCATTATCAGTTCGAAGCCTCTTGATCTTCTTCCCGGTCTGATTTTCCACCAAAGCTTTCCACTCCTTGAACTTCGAGAAAGCTTCACTCTTATGTTTCATCATGATAACCCAAGTCATCCTTGAGTAATCATCAATCAGAGAAACAAAGTACCAGTGACCTCCCAGTGACTCAACTCGGGAAGGTCCCCAACAATCAGAATGGATGTAATCCAATGTGCCCTTTGTTCTATGAATCACCTTAGGAAACTTGCTGCGGTGATGCTTCCCAAAAACACAATGCTCACAGAAGTCCAAGCTCTTGACCTTGTGGCCACCAAGAAGATCATACTTCGACAGAATTCGCATCCCTCTTTCACCCATGTGACCAAGCCTCATATGCCATAACTTAGTCATATCATCCTGGTGAACCTCCGAAGATGCAACATTAACAGAATCCATAACCGTGGAACCTTGTAGAAAATACAAAGTACCATGCAGAACACCTTTCAGAGCCAGCCTAGAACCTTTGCAGACACACAGAACTCCATCACTCCCTGAGTAGACGAAACCCTTTCTATCCAACGTAGGAAGAGAAATCAGATTCTTTGTCATCGATGGAACATGCCTGACATCGTTCAAAGTACAGAAACTACCATCATGCGTCCTGATCTTGATTGAACCAATCCCAACTACCTTGCACGCAACACCATTTGCCGTAGTAATGATGCCCTCAGCTTGCTCATAAGTTGAGAAATAATCTCTCCTTGGGCATATATGGTAAGATGCCCCAGAATCAAGAAACCACGCATTAGGATGATTATTTTGCCCAGTAGCAGCTAGAGCAAAATCATCTTCAGAACTGAAATCCCCTTCAGCCACAACAGCAGTACCAGATGTACTCCCAGATTTACTAGCCTTCTTCGGACACTCCTTTTTCCAATGCCCCTTCTCCTTACAGTAGTTACAAACATCATTGGCCTTGGGACCCTTTGAAGATGACTTCTTGCCCTTCTTCTTACTGCCGGTTCCCTTGCCCTTTGTGTTTCCGTCACTAGCAAATAAGCCAGAGGCCTGACTTTCTGTACCTGTACCGTTTGCCTTATGTCGCAACTCTCTACTATGGAGAGAGGATCTAACTTACTCCAGAGACACGGAATCTTTACCAACAATAAATGACTGAACAAAATTCTCATACGAAAGCGGTAAAGACACTAGCAAAATCAAAGCAGCATCTTCATCTTCAATTTTCACATCTATATTTCGCAATTCTAATAACAAAGTATTCAATTGCTCTAGATGGTCTCTGAGTTGCGTACCTTCCTGCATTCGAAGACCGAAGAGGCGTTGTTTCAGAAGCAGCTTGTTGGTTAGAGATTTCGTCATATACAAACTCTCCAACTTCAGCCACAGTTGTGCAGCGGTCTCCTGATCTGAGACCTCAGTGATGATTTCGTCCGCGAGACACAGCATAATCGTCGAGTGTGCCTTTTCTTCCAGACCCACCACATCGCCAGAACTGCTCGTGAAATCCTTCATCAGCGGAGTCCACAAACCTTGCTGTTTCAGCAAAGCTCGCATCTTGATCTGCCATAAACTGAAACTGTTTCTCCCAGTAAACTTGTCAATCTTCACATTCTACCCAGACATCTTTCTCCCCGATCAGCCCCGATCTGATGAGCCCAGAATCCGATACACCCACTACGGATCTCACTGGAAAAAGAAAACCGCTCTGATACCAGTTTGTTGTGCGGAATGGAGAAAGAACAGAAAATATGAACGAAAATAACAAGACACAAGATTTATGTGGTTCACCAATTTGGCTACATCCACGGGAGATGGATTCACTATATCAGAATTAATGTTTACAGAGAGAAGAGATACACTTTATATGCTATCTCCACTAAACCCTAACAAACTGGGCCAAAACACAATTCGGCCCAAATCAACAGCAGTCCAATAAAGAGACAAGCTATACCTTCGGACCGGGGGCGACTCCGCCCCCCCGGACCCCCAGGCCAGGGTGCGCTCCGCCCCCTTGGACCCCCCGACTCGCTGACTGGGCAGCGAGATCCCTGTACTAACCTGTCGAAGCGGCTAATACATATTCAAGGCATACCAATATGTAAAAATATTAGAGTCCATCTCATGAAAGACGACATTCCATAAATTATGGAATGACCAAGGTTTACACTATAAATGAAAAGAAATGAAAATAAAATTTTTGGGTTGCATTAATTGGGTCATTAACTTTTAATTACTGCATGTTACATAAAATTTTCTTAATAAACTAAAATCCTTTACCTTTCTATTATTCTAATTAAACCCCGTCTTTCCATAAACCTATAAAAAGAGAGCCTTTCCCAAGACTTTGCCAAAATATTAATATTTGTTAAGGAAATAGAAACTCTTTCCTTGTAGGAAATGTTATAAATGGTAGTTAACTTATAGAATTAGTTTCTTTATACAATTAATTAGTTATAGATGGTAATTTTCCTATAGATTTTGATTTCTATTTACATGGTATTAGAGTGGGTTCGATCTAGAACCCCTTATCTTTAGCTTTATCTGCGATGCCGCCGTTGCCCTTACCTTCTCTGTTACCGCCGTCATCCACACCACCACCACTGGAGGAGTATAGCGATGTTGTTGCTTCGATTTGTTATCCATACGCGCCATTTTCACGTTCAGTTTCTGTCCTCACACGCCACCGCCGCTGCCACTCATGCACCGCCCCCTGCAAGGATTTCTACAAATACTACTCTTACTACCATTCTACCGATGTCGCCGTGTCCTTCCTCCCACCACTGCTGCTCTTAGCTGCCGCCGTTGCTACAAGGATCTTTGCCACTTGCCGTTGTTGCTCATTGATTGATCATGTTCATGGTCTTCTACAATAACTATTTTTGCTAAAGTTGAATACTACTACTACTGCTTATAAAGTTGAATATTACTCTACCGCTGTTACTGCTACTGCTGTTACTGCTACTTCTACTACTACTGCAGTTGAATCTTGTTCTATGGTGATTTTTTTAATGATTAGCAATTTCATAATCTTCTTTGCAAGTTGGACATTCTTGTTCATCAAGCTCCAACTTAAGGGAGGATGTTAAGGATATAGAAACCATTTCCTTGTAGGAAAAATTATCAATGGTAGTTATACAATTAGTTATAGATGGTAATTTTCCTAGACTTATAATCATATTTATGTTAGATTTTGATTTGTTGTAACCCTATACATTGTAATACTCATTATTGATGAGATGTGTCATTGATGTGATATCAATTCGTCATAATAAAATCTTTTATATTTTTACAATATTTAAACATATACTTTTATACTCTCTCTGTTCCAGGTTAAACTGCACACTTCACTTTATGTCACTATTCACTATCCAACTTTGACCACATATTTGAATAGATATATAAACAATAATATTATCATATATTATCTGGTTGGATTCGTCGTAACAAGTAGTTTCTGAAAAGTAAAAAAGATTTTACCGTTATTATACGTAGTTAAATATATTAACGGATAGACAAGTTTATTGATGAGCGTGAAAAAGATTTTGTGCAATTTAACCTGGGACAGGGGGAGTAATAAAATCATGCAAAACGAAAATATACCTGACTGAGGCAGTAAGATCCAAATTATCAATCCATTATTTCCATATAGTTATACTCACTTCTTTAGTTAGTGCCCATAGATGTAAAGAAACTGATCCACGGGAATAGACAAATAAAGAGTAATCGGCCTTACTTTGAACAAAACCAAATGCCCGTAAAGCCTGAGACAGTTTAGCAAACCAATTTCTAGGAGCCTGACGAAAACCATAAAGAGATTTCTGAAGGCGACAAACCTGGCCAGGAGGAACAGTGTAGCTAGGCGGAGGACGCATGAACACTTCTTCATGCAAATCACCATGCAAGAAGGCATTATGAACATCCATATGATGTATTTCCCAACCACGGATAATTGCAACAGACAGAAACAATAGAACATAACTCATTTTTGCAACTGAAGCAAAAGTCTCAGTGTAATCAATTTCTTCAACCTGGAAATTACCAAGAACCACGAGGCACGCCTTATGACGTTCAATAGTACCATCTGCGAAACTTTGTCTGGTATACCCATTTTCACCCAATTACCTTCTTATACGCAGGCAAAGGAGACAAAGTCCATGTCTGATTTCACTCCAGTGCAGTAATTTCTTCAGCCATAGCATCCCGCCAATGAGAATGGCGGGAAGCCTCGGAATAAGTAGTGGGATCTGCACTAGATGTTACGGCACCCAAAAATCTAGAATGCATACTAGAAAAATTATCACAATTTACATAATCAGTAAGAGGATAGAGAACACCTGAGGAAAGTGACGATGCATGAGGGAACGTAGGGGGGTCTTCAGTAGTAAGAGCACAAGCATGATCTTCACAGTCGTAATCTCCCAAGTATGATGGAGGACGACGAGATCGAACACTCTGTCTGGTAGGTGGCAAGTCAGCAGCAGAACTGTCTGGTACCAGAGAAGCTGGTAAAGTAGATACCAAGGATGTAGCATCGGTGGCGACGGGCGGAGAATAACCGGCAGCGAACGGTAAAGGTAGACCGACAGCAGTCGGTGTGGCGGTACTGGTGTCGGGCGGCAGAAGACTCACTGGCGTTGACCTTCTGATGTTAATCGGTGTTGACCGGTCAGCATTGACCGGTGTTGACTGGCCGACGATGACCGGTGTTAACTGGCCGGCATTGACTGGCCAGTGTTAACTGGCCGGTATTGACCGGCGTTGACTAGCTGGCATTGACTGGCGGTGACCGACAAGATAGCAGTCGGCAGCAGCTGGCCATTGGTAGACGGTGGAAGGCCAACGGCGACCGGCGGCGGTGGATCGGCAGTGGAAGGCTGAACAAAAACTCCGTGCAGCTTCGGCGAGAAGGGGGAGGAATTCAGCGGTGGTGTGGTGACGCCGCCAGATTCATTTGATAAAGCAGATGCCGGAGTTGCAGAGTACGGGAACTGGTCTTCAAAGAAATCAGCATCCCGACTGTTAAAGATCACTCGAGATTCCAAGTTAAAAAGGCGATAGCCTTTCTTTCCGGCAGGGTAACCAAGAAATAGACACCGCCGACTTCGTGGTGCAAACTTGTCACAATATCTGGGAACATGAGCAGAAAAACACAAGCATCCAAAAACCCTTAAGGAGGAATAATTTGGAGCTTGCCCATAAAGCAACTCAAAGGGAGTACGACCGTTGAGATGCTGAGTCGGTGTTCAGTTGATCAGGTAGGCAGTAGTAAGAACACATTCTCCCCAAAATTCAATAGGAAGACTGACTTGGAACCGTAAAGCACGCACCACATTGAGTAAATGTCGATGCTTTCTTTCAACCCGACCATTCTGTTGTGGTGTGTCAACCATAGATGTCTAAAAAATGATCCCAAATGCAGCAAAATGAGATCGTAAAGGCAGAAATTCAGTCCCATTATCAGCCCGAACACGTTTTATGGTTCTGCCCCACTGGTTCTTCACTAAGGCACTAAATTCTAAAAATCTAGAGGCTACTTCAGACTTAGCGACTAATAAATAAAAATAGCTCAGGAATAATCATCGACTATCGTCAAAAATAAAATGCTCCACTAGAGGATGGAGTTCTATAAGGTCCCCAAACATCACAATGTACTAATTCAAATAATGTAGTAGCATTTGTAGAACTCAACGGAAAACTATGTCTAGTCTGTTTTGCTCTATAACATACAAAGCAAGGTATAGTAGTATTATGTGTGCTAAAATCAAGAGTTGGAATAGAAGACAACATCGTAGATGATGGATGACCAAAACATTGATGCCATAAATCAGATGAAGAAACCGAAGCAATTGTCGGAATAGACTGCAGGATAAGAAGATGAACGTGAGTATCCAATAGACGAGGCCAATAAACCCCCCTCCTTTCTGTTCACCCACGCCAATCACAATCCCCGTACTGATTTTCTGTAAAATACAATAATTTTCAGTAAACAAAGCTAGACATTTTAAGGCGGATAACAATTTAGAGCATGATATTAAATTGCATCGCAAAGTAGGTATGTAGAGCACATGAGTAAGGGTGACATCACCAAAACAAATAGACCCATATTATGTAGCAGACGAAACAGATCCATCAGGTAGTATAACATTCATAGTATTGGTAGTAGTAGTAATATCAGTAAGAGAACCTTTGTCACCAGTCATGTGATATGAGGCTCCTGAATCAAGAATCCAAGGTAAAGTAGACTTACCTGACCCATGGTCAGATAACGAATCAAACTGATTAAATAAATGTATGGTCGTACTCCATTGGTCATCAGACAGAGCAGGACAAAAATCAGATCGTGTAAGTAAGCCAGAGGAGGCGGCCACCGCAAATCCTTGCGGCGATATCACTACGCCGGAATAAAAAGCCATAACACAAAGCCAAAATATGTTGAACCAAAGCCAAAAATGGGAACTGACGTGCGCCTCCTGTGTGGCGCGTGCAAATCATGCTCTGGGAAGGGATGACCGCACGTCAGGTGTACCCGCGCATGGATTCACGCGCCTCTAGAAGGTCGCGCACGTGAATCTCACACGCGTCTCACGGAGCCGCTGGTCTGATTCCTTAACGCCGGTCTGATTCGGACGGAGCCAATGAAACCCGACCGAGCTCGCCGATCTGATTCAGACGGAGCGGAGCTAGCCGGATTGATTCGGGAGCTCGTCGGTCTGAGCGGAGCTAGCCGGACTGATTCGGGAGCTTCGCCAGTTGGAGTCGGGAGGCGGGAGCGGTTACGGCCGGCGGACGGAGTCGGGAGCAGAAGCAGGTGCAGGCCGGCAAAGCGGGAGCTGAACTGGTGGCGGAAGAAGAACGGCGGCGTGGGGAAGAAGAACGACGGAAGAAGAAGATTTGATTTGATTTGATTTTTTTGGCAAAAGAAAGGTTGTCCGAATCGACGGCATGTGTAAGTCACGCACGGACGACGGCGGAAAATTTAGGACGGTATTTTAAGGTTTCGGGATTTTAGGCTCTGATACCATGTAGAAAATAAGGGTAATAATTGTGTAACTGTATCCATAAATTCAGGATACATTATATAGTAGTACATGACACCTATACAAATTAGAAAAATGTAATAGAATATAATTACAGTTACAAGTAATATTGCAAGAATATTCTATTTCAGTTAAGCTAACTTTACATACATGTAGCCAGTCTTATTTGTCCCAATGTAGACTATAAACCCAAACTGAATGGGCTGAATTCTACCTAGGCATGACATGCATAATTAACACTAATTAGCCTAGACCCACAAGCTGTTTCCTAACGTAGGTTTTGAATCATTCATTTTCTATGCTAAATTCAAAAGATGACGGTTCAATTTTGATTTAGCTGTGTGATAATCAATTTGTGTGTGCGAAACCCAAACTGAATGGGCTAAATTCTAGCTAGGCTTGGCATGCATAACTAACCCTAATTAGCCTAGACCAACAAGGCCACAAGTACTTTACCTAGGCATGTTTCCTAATGTAGGTTTTGAACTCGGAACCATTAATTTCATATGTTAAATTTAAAAAAATGATGCTTCAATTTTGATTTAACTGTGCAATAATCAATTGCACGGTGATTAAAATGAACACTTCATATACTCTCTCCGTCTCATGAGTAATGACCTAAGTGCTTTTGGATCAAATGTTAAGAAATGCTGATGAGACAGAGTATAACTGTGGAAAAATAGGAATATTTTAGAAAAGCATTGCATCACGTCTTAAAGTTGTTAAAGTAAAAAAAGGACATTGTGAGAATTTAATAGTATATTCTTTGCAATTTAATTAATTTTCAAAATATGTCATTACTTATGGGACATACTGAAATAGAATATATGTCAAAACTTGTGGGACGGAAGTAGTGTATACTTTCCTTCCTTCCTTGTTCACAATTCATATTCCCTTTCCCTCTTTTACACATTAATCATATTTTCTACATTAAAGCGTTTTCCCTCCCCTGCTCATTTTCCTTACCTTTCCTCTACTCACACAATCATAGACTCCCCTTTCCTTACTTGTTGATGGGGTTGAGTTTACCATGTATTTTTGGTTGTTATTGAGCTGAATTGTTAGTTAAATTCTTGGATATTTATGTTATTTGGAATGTTATTGCAGTTTAGATGTTTAGATATTGAATTATCAAGTTGCTGCAGTATTCAGGAAACATGGAAGAAGTCACCATTTGTGCTTGGAGATGAAGAGGAGAACAAAGAATGGAGATCTTGGAATTAATGGATTTTTGGGGTTGAATTGTGCCAAGTTAAAATACAGTTGGAGAAAAATCCAGATTGATTTGAAGACTCCTAAATGTTAGGAGAGAATATTGTATTTATTTCTTGAATTCTAAATAGATATGGAAACACATATTTTATTCTTTATCCATCTTTTGGATGTAGTAATATTTTTGGAGACTATATTTTTCATACGTACGTAGAAGACAGAAGCAGAAATGCACGCATACAATCATCTTGCGCAAAACAATATTTTTTTGTTTTGGGTTTTTCATCATTCTATTTAGACAATTTTCATCACTTATTTTTATGTTTTTGATTGTGAATTCAACTATGTATTCTAGCTAAATTCTTTCTTTCTGGTAAAGATCAAGGAAGCACCGGCGTCGATTCTCGTGAGATCTAACTAGCTTTTAATACTTTGATTGCATGCTAGGATATGTTGTTCTTGATTATAATGTTTATGATTGCTTTCATGCTGTTGAGTAGTGCGCAATATTTGATATCATGTTAGTTAATTTAATGTCAACTGAACCAATAATCTATAATTGTCATTTCAGTTCAAATAAGTGGTAGGGAACAATGGTCTTAATTTAACAATCCGGCGTCCGAGTTTGTTGGTTATGAATTGGATCTTTCTCATTCTTAATGCTGCTAGCATATTAAATCTATAGAACGTCTCTTAGGTTATATGTTAGTTAGAGAAATAGTTGGTGAGACATCTTCCTGATTATCAACAAGGTAAGGAAAGATTGATTGCTTGCAACTATAACCAATTTGTGTGTATGAATTTAAAGTCATCTTTGCATCAAGGATCGAGATAGAAAGCCAGTACAGAATTGATCGAAACCGGAACCTTCTCATTTTAGTTGAATCTTTTTGCAATCTGTAACAATTTCTCATTCTTTTTTTCACTCAATTATTAGTTTTTCTTATTCACTACCCTCATCTGGTTCTTTTGGTCTCGAATTTGCAGATTAAAGATTAAGGAAAAAGTCTCGCCAATCTCTTGGAAAACAAACTTGCTCGCAGCTATATTGGTCGGTATGCCCATACCGACCGCAGAATCCTGAACTAAAAGTTCAGTTTAGAGCTCGATTTATTTTTGGTGTAAAACGACACACCACTTGCAGTAACCATAATCCTTCAAAATTTCTTGAGCCAGAGCCCGATTCAATCAAAACGTTCGCCTTTAATTCGAACGATTTCGCTTAGAATTCTCTCTCCCTTCTTCAAGTGGGTGATGAAGATTTTAGGGTTCAACTTACCCAATCTCAGGTGGCTTACTTTATAAATAAGCCTAGCAGGAATATATAATCGTCGATCTGATAGTGATGTTGGCGATTTTTGTGTTTAGTCGCTCTATTTGACGACTGATTTGAATGAAAATGTACTTCTTAAATTTTGGAGATGAATATAATTGTATTTTTCGCTTGAAAGTTTTGGGCTGGTGAAAGTTTTTTGAATTGATTGCTGGTCAGAATTTATGTGTCGGGAAAAGCTACAAAAGCATCCCTATATTTTTATAAAAAAAATAACAATAATGGGAAAGCGGTTGTGAGTTTGGAACTGCTATTAAGATGGAAAAGCATTCCTATTAATTATTTAAAAAATGCTCCTAGCTGAATCTGCCCCTGGTTGGTGCAGCATGGCTGCTGTGTTGTGATACTGGATGTGCAACAGCAACGCAACAAGTCTTTGTGATTTTATTTATTTAAACCACTCATTACGATGAGCGGGTGATTATATCAACTCCCCTAATCATTTCCAAAATATAGTATCCATACACAAATAATCTAATCCAATATGTCCAAGAAACTTTTAGACCTTTGTAAAAGGATGGAGACACAAGCGATAAAGAACGTAGGAGTTCAATGAAAGTGATTCCTCACTCAAAACCCTCCACCCCGTACCGAGTTAAGTGTGGCCCCATCCCTCTATTTAACACCTAAATTCGTTGTTTTAGCAAAATTTGAGGATAGTATCATAGCTCAAGGCACCAGTCTAAAGTGAAGGAAGAGATTATCCCTTCTAATAAGAAAATGTAATCCTTGCACACATACACAGGGAGTACGAGATTGCTTCTAGAGCTCAATTTTATCCATGAAACTAGGTTTTCCTCTCTCGAAGTGTGGTTGAACGTTACATCGTTCCTATATGTCAGTTAGTCAAGAATTACAGTTTAGATCTCAATTTTGGTTTTACCGAATTATCTTAATTCTCCCTACCGTGTTCCAACATAACCTATCTAACCGAGTATGCAAAAAGGTAAAGCATAAAGATACAATACTTGGTTACGCAGTTCGATGAAATCCACCAAAATCTGCGGGGTCTGGCCTAGTTTAGAATGAATCCACTAATCAGAAAGATACAGTACAAAGTACACCATACGATTAACTTATCTTAACTAATCAAACGTGTGAATCCTGCAAGCTTCCTTGCTACCAGTTCACCTTGATCAGACTCCCTCTGACCTCGAAACTCATCAACGCTGGATATCCTCCTCCCAAGGAATTAAGGTATACGATTCTGAACTTTGAACAACAGGTTAAGTATGTTGGAACATATGAATTCTGGCTCTCGTAATACTCTCGGAAGATATAAAATCAGTATGTAGATTTTTTCTATTAAGTCTGTGAGTTAATGCAGCTGTGATGTCCTCTTTATATAGTCCACTGATCAAAGCGGAATTACCATGATTATCTCCATAATATTCCTATTCCTTATCTTCTTCTGAAGCATATCCAAATCCCATGAGTAAAAGGATTTTCCTTATCTCAAATATCTTATAAATCCTTTTCCATAATTATAGAGATTTTCCATAAAGTCAGTTGCTTCTACCACATGCCTAAAATAACAAATTGCAAAATCTCCTTTCTTTCATAAAAAAATATTCACGCAATATTCTGTCAATGGTTAAATCCTTTTAGGCTTCAGCTTTCCGTATGTTACAACATAGAAAGTCTTTGTACGCATGAATTTTATTCTATCTCCGATTCTGATATGCATGAAGTCATGTGCAAATATAATTCCTTCTTCACATAATATTCTGATTACAATCAAATCCCTTGGAGATAGGAATTATCAAATCTAATCCCTTAAAGAAAGGAATTAATATATTCCGTCCAAATCCTTTCCACAAAGGATATTTATCAAATCAATTCCAACTTCCATAAATCCAATGCAATTCCATAAATATAGGAATTGATATATTCTTCAATAAAGACACCATGGACGAAAATACTTCTTCCCGAATTACAACTACAAATTCCTTATATCACCAAAATTACCTTCTTTGATGTTTCAACCCAACAATACCATATTTTCATAACTTCCACAAATTGTCAACTAGATAAATATAGACTTTACAATATTCCCCTTTGGCATTTTGTGGACCAATCACCTTTTGGCATTTTAACACAAGAGCTTATGCAAATACGGGCATCAACCTTGAAAACCATTCTGGATATTGGAACATAGAAACATAACGTCTCCCCCTGAATTCCAGATTCCCTCAACATCCAGGAATAATAAGCATGTTGGAACATCAACCCGACAGAGCCAATAAAGTCATCAAAAAGATATCCAAGAAATCCAAAATATTCTCCCCTGGTACCATAAACATGTCAAAGTTAATGGACACAGATAACCAATATACGTAGCTCCCTGAAACAAATATCTGGCCTATGTTGGAACATAGCTACATCCGAACCTTCAAACCTTTTCAGGAGCTGCTATAGGTGCCTCTAACTGCACCTTCTTCTTATTAACATTACAAGTTGTAGCCTTAGAATTCCATCATGCACATGACTTTGATCAAATGTCCTCTTGTTTGGCCGTTTCTCGATTAATATTTGTAGTATTTCAAGAGAGAATCCAACTATTTACATCAATCTAGAATAAACAGAAATACCTGATAGTCAAGCTAGATGCAATAGTGTTCCATTGAGTGACCACTGAGATTGAAATTCTCCAGTAATTTCTAATAGAATCTGATCATCTGTCACTTGCCTCTGATGTAACCTCTGTTGTACTCCTTGTAGATAGAGGCAGCAGTCTTGAAACCCAAATAGTCCATGTAGGCGGTAAATCCGCACTTCTCATATACACCTAGATCAGTTATCCTTTCAACTAAAATCCTCCTCTAACATACAATAGCAGATCTCTCATGGCCATCTAATCAGCAGTGCCTTTAATAATCTGCTCAACTTGTATTATAACATTTCTCCCTGATGTTGGAACATAGCAGCTCTCAGCTGCACCCGCTTTCTCTGATGTTGGAACATCTGACCCTTTCATTGCTTCAGAATCAACACCTCCAGTCTGTATCGATGTTGGAACATCACATGCTCAGCTTCCTTCACTCCATTAGTACTTTCTCCCCCTATATCCATGTCTGGTATTGTGACATTGGCTTGTTCATCATTCAGATCATGCTCTTCTCCAGCCACATTTACTGATGTTGAACATTAAAGTCTCTAATCACACCAGGCTCATTTATTTCCATGTTCACATCTTCTCTACCTTTCTCCATACTCTGTGTTGGAACATGATCAACATCAATGTCTTCCAACTCCTCATCATCCTAAACCAGAATACTAGGAAGAGTTATCTCTTTGATCTATTCAACCATAATATTTTCACCAACTAGTCATCACTTCAATCACCATAATGTCTTCAACATCAACTTCCAATATGTCCAACTACGTCTCCATTTTTCTTTTTCTCTTTTTTAATTTTTTTTGTTATTTTCTAATTTTCTATACACAAAAAAAATCTACAGCTAAATAAAAGCTTTAAGAAAATACCTCAATTCTGACAAACACATTAGTGTTGTCTGAGGAGCTCAAACGTAGTAGTGTCCAACAGCTTAGTGAAAATATCTGCAAATTGCTCAAATGTTGGAACATATACATCCACCACTTCCTTCCTTTCAACAAGATATCGAATAAAATGGTGCCTTATATCATTGCGCTTTGTCCAAGAATGTTGTACTGGATTCTTTGAGATGTCAATAACACTTTTATTGTCACATAACACTGTTAGAAGCCCTTCTATAATTCCATAATCACTCAACATTTGCTTCATCAATAATATTGTGCACAACTTCTACCAATAAAGAAACACCTAGTTGTGATGCTTTTACGATCATCTGCATTACCGCCCCAATCAGAATCACTATAACCAACCAGATGAGAGTCTTGATTATTAGAATAATGGATTCCATACTCAGAGGTCCCACTAACATATCAAAATATCCTTTTGACTGCAGTCATGTAAGTTTCCTTATGATTAGCCTGAAATCTTGCTAATACTCCCACCATACTCATCTCAAATTCAAGTAGCATCAAAGTCACAAAATCTTGTACCAATGATTCACGAAAAACAAGCAAGATGCAATCTACTCCCCCTTGACGATTGGTGCTTGTTTTGATCCATACAAAGCCTTCTTAACCATGCCATTTAGGAAAGCATTCTTTACCACTATTTGGTACAGCAAAAATTCATAGTGCAAGCCATAGGTAGGAGAATGTGAATAGATTCTAATCTGGTATCTGGTGCGAATGTCTCATCAAAATCAACTCCTTCAACCTGAGTGTAGTAATGAGCAACTAACTTTGGTTTATTATCACTGCATTCGAATTTCCCAAGTTCTTGCATTGCCGCAATCCAATGCTCCCCAAGTAGAGTCTTTATGTAATTATTGGGTTCAATGAGAGAGAAAAATATTGTAGACCTGCAATTTCCCTATAGTTAACCCGAGGGATTGATCGAGTCATTCTTCAGCTTGATTCAGCCTGCACTGATATTGGAACATGGGAGAGTTTTGGGGAGGACGGTGGTCCAACATCTGAAGTTATAAAAGTCATCAGCTTCATCTGTAAGATCTACCTCATCTGATGTTCCAACGTTATTACTTCCCTGATCTGAGAAATCATCCAACGTTGGAACATGGTCACCTGTAAGATCTACCTCATCATATTCGATACTCAAGCAGTTCACTTCTTGTTCCAACAAGTAACATTTGTCTGATGACCGACTATTAGTAAGCACTTTGTTGTTGTCATGTTTCATTATGCACTTCTCCTTATGAAATTCCACGGTCATATTATCATCACATGGCTAACTGATACTTATGAGATTAGCCTTTAGATCTTCCACCAACAGAACACTAGTGAATACGGGGAATCCTTCAATAGGCAGTTCACCTTTTCCAATCACTCGACTCTTCTTTCCATCACCAAATGTACCTTTTCACTCTTTGGGGGCTTTCAATAACCCAAAGTTACGCTCCTTTGACGCGGGAAATCTCCCAACTCACTGCCTAATTGACAAGCAATGGTGCATCTTTAATCTTTGCATTCTCAGTTTTCAATTTCATTTTATATTTTTGGTTGTTTAATGGCTCTGCCATACATTTCATTTCATTATCAGTGTATTTTTTTAATTCAAATTATTAGAGGTGAATTTTTAAAGTTTTTTTTACAATTATACATGTGGCGAGAGCAACCACTATCAAAGTACCACAAGTCTATAGAATGTGCAATAGGGGAAGTATGCGCAACAAGATAAGTACTAGTGTGTTTAATGACCCATGCCTTTTTAACCATCCTTGATTGCTGGACATCGTCTATATATGCAGGCAGTTGATTTCCAGTCATGATATCCCTGAGCAATTTCAGGCATTGTTCCTCATTATGGCCTTGATACATACAGTAGCTACAGATGAGAGGTTTGCGTTGACAAGTCTTGGTCACTTTCTCGTTATTTCTCGAATCTTTGTCTTGAAATCAACTGTGCTACTCGGTGAGCTGTCATACCCAATTCCTTATCGATCTCCAAAGTTCTTTCCCATGGTGAGAATATCACCAAGCTTTTCCTTACCAGTGTTCAAGTTGGTAATTGCTGTTTCGGCCATCTCAGCTCTCTTAGTTGTTGAGCTTAGACTCAAATTTAATCCTTCAATCTCACTTCAAAGTTCAACAACTAGAACTAGCAATTCCTTCTCATTCTCAGCCAATTAATTTTTCTCTTCCTTCAACGACTTATTTATATCAACAACTTTCACCCACATGTCATACATTTTTTCATATGCATTGTAGATCTTTTAATCATTCACAACTTGCCCTTCGTCATGATTGGAAGTATCATCAGAACCTGTGCTGGAACATACGTCCTCAATTTTCTTTAACATGTTGGAACACACATCATCATTTTTCTTTGACATGTTGGAACATACATCATCATCTGATCCACCAAACTTATGCTCTAAATGTCATATAATTGCTTCTAAGTTCCTCTTCATCTTTTTTATCTTCTTCATCTTCACTCCATCACTTCATCTTCTTCATCATACATCACATGTGCTGTATGATTTTCCTTGATTCTTTTGGGTATTAGCACATTCAACTTGGATATGGATGTATCCTTCACATTCTCTACATTGAATTCTTCCAGACTCTTTTGGTTCACCACCGTGATTTCTAGCGAATTGCTGATTTCCTTGTTCCAATCGTATTCCACAAATATTACCAAGGTCTTGTGCTCGAGGTCTATTTCCACCAAATATTTCTTGTGATTTCTTATATACAACCTTCTTCAGCATTCTTGAGAAATTCTTAGTGATAAGAGCAAGTTCTTCAATTCCATCATCACTATCAGATTCATGGATGACCCTTGATGACGAGGTTTTGAAGTCCAGCTCCTTCGGGACTTTCTTTGCAGGCTATTGCATTGTCATCTCATAGGTCTATAATGGTCCCATTAGTTCATTTAAGGGCATAGTGGCTACATCTCTTGCTTCTTTTATTGCTGCAACTTTCATAGCAAATCTTTTAGGAAGGGATCTCAAAGTCTTTTTTACCAATTTTGTTTCCTTGTAAACTTTCCCAAGTTGATACGCCATATTGGCGATGTCTCTGAGTTTCCCATTGAATATAGCAATAACATCATCCTCCTCCATCTTCAGTTCCTCAAAATTTGTAGCCAACATTTGTAGTTTGGATTCACGTACACGACTTGTTCCTTCATGGATGTTCTGCAAGATATCCCAAGCTTTCTTTGCCCGGTGGCATGTTGAGATGAGTTTAAATTGATTTTTCATCTACCGCTATGAAGATAGCATTCAACATCTTTGAATTTGCTAATGAAGCCTTCAGTTATCTCGAGTCCTGTAGACTTGTCCTTGAGTTTCTGCATCTTCATACTTGATTTTCCTTCTTTCTCCATTAAACTAATTTCAGCATCTTCAGTATGAGGACTCCATTCAGTTTCAACAAAGCGCCATGCCAGTTCATCCAGTGAGTTGATGAAGATTCTCATGCGTGCTTTCCAGTAATTGTAGATGGTTCCTTCCAGCAGTGGTGGCCGAGACACCGAAGCTCCTTCTTTGGTCATCATGGTAAAACCATATCACACTTTTCTTGACACAATCAAGGCTCGAATAAGTGACCTCACTCTGATACCAATTGAATTTTGGTTTTACCAAATTATCTTAATTCTCACTACTATGTTCCAACATAACCTATCTAACCAAGTATGCAAAAAGTAAAGCATAAAGGCACAAGACTTGGTTACACAGTTCGGTAAAATTCACCTACATCTGTGGGGCCTGAATCAGTTCAGAATGAACCTACTAATCAGAAAGATACAGTACAAAGTACACCATACAATTATACTTATCTTAACTTATCAAACGTGTGAATCCTAAAAGCTCCCCTTGCTACCGATCTGCCTTTATCAGACTCTTTCTGACCTCGACACTCGTCGACACTGGATCTCCTCCGGAGGAGGAATTAAGGTATACGATTATGAACTTTGAACAACATGTTATTTATGTTGAAACATATGAATTCTGACTCTCGCAATACTCTCGAAAGATATAAAATCCGTATGCTGATTTTTTTTTTCTATTAAGTCTGTGAGTTAATGCAGCCGTGATGTCCTCTTTATATAGTTCATTGAGAAGATCGGAATTATCATGATTATCTCCATAATATTCCTATTCCTTATATGCTTCTAAGCATATCCAAATCCCATGAATAAAAGAATTTTCCTTATCTCAAATATCTCATAAATCCTTTTCCATAATTATAGGGATTTTTCATAAACCCATTATGCTTCTACCACACACCTAAAATACCATATTGCAAAATCTCATTTCTTTCATAAACAAATATCCACGCAATATTCTGTCAACGGTTAAATCCTTTTAGACTTCAGTTTTCCCTATGTTACAACATAGAAAGACTTTGTATGCATGAACTTTATTCGATCTCCTATTCTGATACGCATGAAGTCATGTGCAAACATAATTCCTTATCCACATAATATTCTAATTACAATCAAATCTCTTGGAGATAGGAATTATCAAATCTAATCTCTTAAAGAAATGAATTAATATATTCTGTCCAAATCCTTTCCATAAAGGATATTTATCAAACAAATTCCAATTTTCATAAATCCAGTGAAATCTCATAAATATAGGAATTGATATAGTATTCAATAAAAACACCATGGACGAAAATACTTCTTCTCGGATTACAGCTCCAAATTTCTTATATCACCAAAATTACCTTCTTTGATGTTTCAACACAAAAATACCATATTTGCATAACTTCCACAAATTACCAACTAGATAAATCTAGACTTTACAAGATCCAATTCCTATATATTATAAAATTACATCACTATATTTCTAGTTGGTCAAGAATTTATATTGCACTTTTAGGAAAATCTAAAGTTTTAGGCAGCACTTTTTATAGAACTAAATGACTCATATGTATTTAACACTAAAAATTAAGCAAGGAATTAAGTGAAGGAACTCTTACATTCATATTTTACTCTTTCTATCTAGGGCAAATGGTAGGACTTGGAAAGTGGACGGGTGTGAGTCAGAGGAGGTTTTATTCATAGGCAAGGTAGGACAATTGCCCTATTTAGAAAATAAGGGTAATAATGTGTGTTTGTATTCATGATCTCATGTTACATTATATAGTGGTACAAAAGACCTGTACAAACTAGGAAACAGAAATAAAATCTAATTACAATTACAAGTAATATCTATATTCTATAATACTCCTCCTCAAGTTGGAGCATGTGGATCAGAAATGTCCAACTTGCTAAGTAGTGAATGAAACTGGTTTCGTCCGAGAGCTTTGGTACACTACTGCAGGCACCCACCTATGGCACCGGTCGATGGGGGCTATGACACTGATCGTTCATGCCTCCTGCCGACCAGTGCCTAAGTAGGGCGGTGCTAAAACGTAGTTACTATGACACCTATTATAAAAACTGGTGCTGGAAGTTTGATATTACAGCAGTGGTATTTGCGATGCCGGAGCTGAATGATGAGTCCTCTTTAATGATTACCGGTTCTTACACATTAGCGGTTACAAACATAAACGGGTGCCTAAAATCTGACATATTACAAAAACAAGCACCAGGTTGTTTTTTATTTTCCGGTGCTATTACTTTGGAGATGGATGTCTATGCACCAGTCGTTTTATTTGTAAAACAAGTGCTATTTTTAAAAAAATTGCAATATCCTTTTAAAATTATTCCTGGCCATCCCGGAATTGAAACCCGTGGTAAATTAAATTGATTGTAAGAAAGAACATTTTTTAAAATTAACGAATCGTAAGTGGAAAAAAATCAATCCATCAACATGATATAATTTAAGAAAAAAGGTGAAATTGTGACCCAATAAAATGCACGTTGAAAATACACTAGGTCCATTGAAGTCTTGGTTTGTTAGGAAGTTACGTTCACCAAAGCTTCACACCTTGTTTTCGTTATCTCCTTGCCATTATACGCTCCCCTTGCTGGGGGAAATATCTATTGTGCACAAAATAACTACGATTTGTCAAAGAAAATAATTTTAAATATCAAAATGACGCAACATTTAAGCACCAAGGAAACATGATATGCATATATATGTTTTAAGAATGTGTTTAACATTAACACTGATTTAATATTAAACACGCAATGTTAAACAATTAATGATAAACACACCATGTCTACTTGGTGCTCATACACTACAAAATCTCCACATTTAAAATTGTGGAGTTCTACAAATGTCATAGCACCATTTCATAATGGAAGAAATATTACTTAGTCAGAGGGCACTAAACCAATGCAGTGCCCTTTAACTAGTTATTCTTCCATTAAGCTTGTTCACAATAACAATTAGCATAGAAAACCATTTAAAATGTCGAAATGAAGCTATTTTTTACAGCACCAACAAAACATGACATGTATAAACAAACCATGTGAAACGCGTCATGTTTACTTGGCTTTAATAGACTGCAACATTTCCATAATTTAAACATCAAATTTAAATCATCAAAACAAGCAAAAAGACACTTAAACCGGTGCTAATACTACTTCCGTTAAGTTTGTGCACAACATGATTTGGCATTTAAAACCATTTAAAATGTCAAAATGAAGCAATTTTACAGCACCAAGGAAACATGGTGTGTATAAACAAACCATGTCAAACACGTCATGTTTCCCTGGTGCTGATAGACTGTAACATCTCCACAGTTTAAACATGAACTTGAAAAATATTTAAAATGTTGAAATGTTGCAGCATTTAAGTACCAAGGCTTTTGGTGTGTATACCTATTGTTTAAACAAATCAACACACCAAAATCCTCGGTGCTCATACACTACAAATTCTCCACAATTTAAATTTTGGAGTTGTACAAATGTCACGACACTTTTTTGTAATGGAGGAAGCATTACATAGTTAGAGGGCAATACATGAATCGAAGGCAACCAATGGAGTGCCCTTTAACTAATGCCCATTCATTTAAAATGTTGAAATGAAGCAGCTTTACAGGACCAAGGAAACATGGAGTGTATAAACAAACCATGTCAAACACTTCAGGTCTCCTTGGAGTTGTTAGACTGCAATATCTCAACAGTTTAAACATCAGCTAGAAATCATCAAAACGGGGAAAAAGACATGTAAACCTTAATCTAGTTCGTCATTCATTCAAAACATTATAGTTGTTCGACTCATTTAAAACTAAAACATAAACAAATAAACATCCCAAAATAAACTATATCACATTATTTACAGAAAAAACCTTCAAAGTAGTACATACTTAAATAGAAAATCATAGTTTATATCACATGGTACAAATTCTACGATTTATACTGTAGGGTGCAAATTCTACAGTTTATAGAACAATCTATATCACAGTGTACAAAAACGTCCAACCTGATACAAATTCTAATTATGACAAACCCCTAAACATGACACAATCATCTATATATCACAGGTGCTCCAAAAATTATTTCAGGCAAAAAAACCTAAACACCAAACCATACACAAGGAACTATATATATACATTTGAGTATGTATATATATATATATATATATATAAAAAAAATATGCTTTCAATTTCATCACAAAATGCAGAAAATGCGCACAACCCAAAAAGTACAAAAATGGAAAAAATCTCACACACCCCTTGAAAGACAACATGATTGAAAATCCAACACGACCAACAAAACTGAAAAAAGAAAAGAATGACCTACAAAAAAATAATGACCTAAACAAAAAATCTAACGCAACCTACCAACAAAAAATCATAAAAACATTAATGGAGAGGTGGAAGGAGGAAGAAGGCGGAGGGAGGAGTGGTGAGGTGGCGAGGTGGCGGCGGTAATGGAGAGGAAATTTAAGTGGCGGCAGCTGTAATGGAGAGGAAGAAGGTAGTTATGGAGGGAGAAGGAATGAGGTTGCAGCGGTAATGGAGAGGTGGTGGAGTAGAAGGATGAGAGGCAGATGAGGGAGTGAGTTGCTTTAGGGTTTCAAGTTTTCTTTATATAGACAATTTTTTAAGGGTTCAGATTAAATCAACATATAGAAATCAAGGGTTCAGATTATTCCTAGATGTGATCTTCATTAGTGATGGGAACCAGTGCTATGATTACCTAAACCAGTGCTAACTAAAGATTAATGCAGCTGCCTGACGCTGCTTTGCAATTAAATTTTTACAACCCTAGAGCAGACATGCAATTATTTTTCTAATTATGGAGCACTGGTTGTCAGTCTGGTGCTAGAACGGAAAATTGGTGCCAAAATATGGTTAAAGCAGCTGCTTGATGCTGCGTGGGTATTAATTTTTTTTACAACCCAAGAGCAAACATGTAGTTTTTTTTTCTAACTATGGAGCACTGGTTCACAGACTGGTGCTACAACTAAAAACCGGTGCAGAAATATGGTTAAAGCAGCTGCTTGATGCTGCTAAATCCCGACGCGC
The DNA here is from genome assembly GCA_037428765.1 of Rubia yunnanensis. Taxonomy (NCBI): domain Eukaryota; kingdom Viridiplantae; phylum Streptophyta; class Magnoliopsida; order Gentianales; family Rubiaceae; genus Rubia; species Rubia yunnanensis. The sequence continues at coordinate 130,522,891 of CM075062.1, forward strand.
TGTAGAATCCTAGCATCGTATTTTGTGACCGGTGCTGATGGCATAGTCGAACCGGTATTGAATATTAACATCCAAAATATTGAATTTCCTGCCCAAAATTGATCGATTTTTTCATCTGGTACATCCAAAATAACGTAGCATCGGTTAATCAACACTCATAATCGGTGTTGATTTTTTGTTTAACTATTTCTAAATATTCATTTGAAGTCTCTATCAAGGGGGAAAGTTTTGTCCATTGTTTTTATATCCAATTGGGCTAAAAAAACATTCAATTCAATGCTCAATAGAGCTCATGTTTCAAAATTGTGTCCAATGGATACCCGCAAACCCTCCGATCAGAACTTTATTAAAATAACATTGTTGCCCAAAACTTAAATTCAATTCCTTATTCGTGGCCAAATAACACCACATTGTGTATTCTTTGGTTAATATATGTTTTTAAAAAGAATGTCATGTTTTATTAGAATTTGGTAAAGCGCTAGCATATCTGCTGGAGTATCTGATTATAAATGTCCTAGAAGTTAGGAAGTCCAAAAGGGAACTTTTCTTTGTTATTTATTGACACCAAATATTGAATATTTTTCTGATTCGTTCTAGCAATTCCCTTTTGGGGTCCAACAATGTAGGATTGCATTTGAGTGGAATTGAATTTGGAGGTTCGAGTGAAGTTTTTGTCTTTTGCACTTAGATCCCTCCATGAATCTTGGAATTGTCTAAATACAAAATTGGTGATTCAGTAGTGCAATTGACTATTGTATGATTATAACTACACAATTACAACTTAATTGGGTGAATGGAACACACTCAAAACGGATCATACATAACAAGTGCTATATTTTCATTAATTGCAGTGTTTCCCAAAACTAAGTTTCACCTTGAGCATTGATTTGAAACCCTTGATTATTGTTTTTAATTCCTAAGCACATGAATTCTGTCCAATTGAATATTTGAATGTAAAATTTTCAAAGCAGTAGTACATGTCCTAGACTAAATTGTGCAAAAAGGTTTGGAAATATAAACGGAAAATCATATTTCTTTAATACCATACGATTAATGTAAAAGCATGATACTCCTCGAAGTAGTGGATAATAACTATATTTCGTCTGCAAAATAACATAGAATTGTTTCAAGATATACTCAAAAATATAATCACTACAAAAACAATAGTATTATACGGACAATGAGGATCAAAATTCATGAAAAATATCTAGCAAACGGCTCTCCATCCAACATGTGTGCATCTTCAGAGCTCGTCCCAACTTCACTCCTTAACGCCCGAGCCTGGATATGAAGGAAAAGGTCCAACTGTTTTCATTGCGTCCGTGAACTGGTATGAAATACCTTTCCCATGTGATCACACTAGGACCTTTGATATTGTGATTCCGTCAGCAGACTTTGTACACCCACCTCTAACGCCGCGACTCCAGATTCCAAAGTAGGACCCACATTGTCCTAAGGAAATTTGAAGAAAGTATTTCTTGTAATCTTACCCATTGAATGTCCGTATATGTCGTGTGAATAGTTGGGACATTGCTTTTTTTAGCACAGTTCAAAGATTAGGCTGCAGCAACCATAACAACCTGTTCTCCCTGCACCATGTCTCAACTTGTTCATTATTTGCTTACCCAAATTCCATCGGAGTTTTTTTAATGACGTACAGATATCTCATCCTCATACTGTGAACCTCAGTGTTCACTGTGACATGGTCAATTCTGAATGCTACAAAGTGGTACCATCCAATCATCTCATTTTTTAGTAGCTTCCTTGGCATCTTTTTCCAACCTGCTTTAACGATAGACTCTACATTGGTTCCCTCCTTAGTTATCATCCTCACGATCTCCCGTCCTCTTGGATCATCAAAATTCCAACCCTCATCGGTATAGTAGTGGAATGTAAGAAATTCATCCTCATTGGGGGGCATTTGGCAACCTGTACAAATCATTTATGGATTTTGCAGTTAATTTAACCATTTTCCCACGACAGAACGCCTCAGTCCTCCTTCCAGCACACCGTAAATTAGCATAGAACTCACTCACTATGCTGAGGTTGAACATTGGAGGCGTGTCACACAGTTTCTCCCACCCAAGTGCCTGGATAGTTTCTTCAAGGGGTGGGGAGCATTTTCAATTCCTTTGTCCGTAAAATGTCACCTTTGCTTGTAGGTTTGTGCCATTAATTTTTCCTGCTCCAAAATGAACACCTTCTTCTATTGTTCAACATTGGATTGCACCTCTGAAGAGGAAGGGGATGCATCACATGTCCTCTTGTAGGGAGTTTTGGGTGCCATATCCTACAATGTCAAATGAGGCATTTCAACAAACGCCTACCATGCAACTTAAAAAACCTAAAGAATACTTATTTTCATGAACATCAACAAACCCTTAATGTGAGTTAATAAAATCCAATGTATATACATACACGTAGTTATTACACATTAACACTATGTATATGATTGCAATATCGAACAATGTTGGAGAGAAAAGTGAACCAACCTTGAAAAAAGTTGTCATTTTGCAAAAAAAAAAATTGGGTTCATGATTAATAATGTAATAGAATATAAGAGCAATGTTTGAAAGAGAACTCACATCAATCCTTTGAAGAGCTTGGGAGTCTGAAGCTATGGGGAAGATGGGTTGGATTTGCTCTCCAAAATTTAGAAAATGATGAGAAGCCCACTGTGGAGCTGTATAAATTTCATAACTTAAATTTTTTAGCAATGGTATGGAGCCAATAAACTAGTGCTAAAAATACGAAACGCAGCTGCTTGAGGTTGTGTTGCATTCATATTTCAACCTTTTATGCCAACCCAAGAACATACTTGCAAAATAATTTCTAAGGGGCCGACACCGGTATTCAAACTGGTACTATGAATTACCAAAATAGGTGCCGCTATAAAAAAAACTGCTTATGGCTGCCTCAATTGAAATTTTAAAATCCATGTTTCAACCTGAGAGCTAATGCAAAATTTTTTGTCTAAGTTCACAACACCGGTTGTTCAATCGGTGCTACAATTACAACAATCAGTGCCTTAAATACAACAGAGCACATACTCTATTTTTCACCCTAAAACAGTACCCACCACCATTAATATTTCTAGCACCAAATTTTCAAAACTGGTGCTTTGAGTTTCCCTTCATTTCTTCTGGCGCCAATACATTATTTCTTAGTTGTTTCCTAGTTCAAGCACCGGTTACGTGTACTCCCATACACGATACCGGTGCTATGTATTATGTATGATACCGATTTAAGGCTGTGGTACCCAAAAACTGGTGCTCGAAATAAATTCCAGCACCATTTTTTCTAAAATACCGGTGCCAAATACTAAATCACCACCAGTTTAGAGGGTCTCCAGTGTTCATATCAGTGCCATAATACATGTTTTCTAGTAGTGGTAAACAAGTCTGCAGGTTAATCTGAAGTACCAGACTACACAAGATCCCGAAAAAAATGATAATTAACTTCTATATGCTTCGTACGTTCATGGAACACTAGATCTATCGCAATATGAAGAGCATATTGATTGCCACAAAACAATCGCATAGGAGTAGTATGCACAACCCCCAAGTCCTTAAGCAAAGGCTTAAGCCACAACAACTCATAACAAGTAACAACCATAGCACGGTACTCCGCTTCAGCAGAAGACCAATTAGTCTTCCTAGAAACCGGAGAATCGCCAATCATCACAAAGTATCCAGAAAGAGAACGTCGGGTAATATGGCATGCAGCCCAATCAGAATCACAGTAAGCAGTCAACTGTAACGCACTACGAGAAGAGAGAAATAAACCTTGACCAAGATGACTCTTCAGGTAGTGCAAAACATGAGCGACAGCATGCCAATGAGGAACACATGGAGACTTCATAAACTGTGGAAGTGTATGAACCGAATAGCTAAGCTTAGGACGTGTAATGGTGATGCATATCAGGCATCCACGTAGGCGCCAGTATTGCTCAAGATCATGGTAAAGTGGACCTTCAACACGCACCACATCGTGTTGTTGCTCCATCGAAAAATCAGTCTGTTTAGAAGCTGATAAGCCCGTGTCAGGTAAAATGTCCAGGGCATATTTCTGTTAGGAAAGAAACATCCCATCCGGTCTTCTAGCAATCTCAATACCCAAGAAATACTTGAGCATACTAATATCTTTCATATGAAAATAAGAGCTCAAGCATTTCTTGAATTCAGAGATAAGAGACAAAGAAGTACCAGCAATAACCTAATCATCCACATTAACAAGCACATGAAAATAAACTGAACCATGGGAGAACACAAAAAAAAATTAATCTGATTTACTCTGAAAAAATCCAAATGCATGCAAAGCCTGGGCCAATTTGGCAAACCAATTGCGAAGAGCCTGCCGAAGACCATAAAGAGATTTCAGAAGGTGACATATCTATCCAGGGGGCGCAGGATAGCCAAGGGGAGGTCGCATAAAGACCTCTTCATGCATATCACCATGTAGAAAAGCATTATGCACATCCATTTGATGAAGTTCCCAATCAATAATGACTGCAATGGATAAGAACATGCGAACCAAATTCATCTTCGCAACAGGAGCAAATATCTTAGTATAGTTAATCCTTTCAATCACATGATTCCCAAGAACCACTGGACGATCTTTGTGACATTCGATGGTACCATCCGACTTAACTTGGTATGGTAAACCTATTTGCTACTAATTGCAGTTTTATCCAGAGAAAGAGGAGCCATCGTCTATGTCTGATTGCGCTCAAGGGCATTAATCTCATAATCCAAAACATCACTCCAATGAGCATGTTTTGACGCCTCAGAGTAAGTGGTGGGATTTGCACCAGAAGTTACTGCACCAAAAAATCTAGAATGCGTACTAGAAAAATTATCACAATTTACATAATCAGTAAGAGGATAGAGTACACCGAGGGATAGTGATGGCGCATAAGTGATTGTAGCAGTGAGGGGGGCGTTCTTCATCAGTAACGGCACAAACATAATCATCCAAGTATGGAGGAGTTCAACGATCACGAACACTTTATCGTGAAGGAGGTAGCTCAGCGGTAGGAGGCGGTGCCACAGTAATCGGTAAGGCAGGTGGTGGAACGGGTAGCAGGTGGCGGCAGATAGTAGATTCCAGTGCAGGGGATGCCACATCAGGCGGCAGAATTAGAGTCGGGTCGGCGTCCGACAGTGCGTGAGGTACGTGCAACAGATCCAATGTTGGCTTGGGTGGTGTATCGGTAGACTGATCGATCAGCATGGGAAGCTGGTAATCTGGACTGGCCATTGCATCTGCGTGCAATGGCGGAGCGGTGACCAGCGGTGAGTAAAGCTCTGGCGGCGGCAACGATGTCAGCGGTGGGGTGGTGGCGCCACCGGGATTCATGGATAAGGCCAAAGTCAGAGAGGTTGCATACAATAACTGGTCTTCAAAGAAATCTAATACAAATATCAAATACTTTGATGTGCTTTAAATGCTTTAATGGATCAAATTTATGATGAAGAATTGAAGGAATCACCACCGACATCTTGGATTCATTAATCCAGATTGTCGACGAATAAGGCCCACTGGGTTTTTAATGAGGTAGTGTGATCATTTATAGAATAAGGCCCATTAATTCTGCCATGTTGGCATTAGAAGAATTAATGTTTCGGTCATGCATTTATTTTAATGTTTAGAATATTCAGTTCTGATTTGATTAGAATTAGATTTGGTAAGATTAGATAAGGCAATATTCATTCAAGATTTATCTTGAAGAATATAGTCATTTATTTTAGGTAGTCTAGTTAAATATGGTTTTAGCTTCTTAAAGCTGCCATAATCCTTTTCAGTTTCTTATTTGTATTTTTTTTAAGACCATACCTATGTACTATAAATAGGGGTGGTTTTCAACATTATTTTTACCTAACAACCTTTCATCAATCAAATATACAACCTTTTGAGTTCATACTCTTTGCTTGCGAGCTATTCCATTGCTGCTTAACCCCGAGGGCTACTTAAGTATCAATAAACCTTGTAATCTGATCATGAGGGCTAGTTAGAGAGCAAGTCAAAGTTAGGTGTACCCCGAGGGCTAGACTCCTGAATTTCGTGCGAGATAGTGCGGGTTTGTAGATCCCTTCACTAGATCAAAGATATTAATTCCGCAAATAGTGAGTCTTCGCAAGGAGATTCATATCAAAATCAGCATCCCGACTATGGAAGAAAGTATGGGACTCCAAATCATAAAAGCGATAGCCTTTCTTTCCGGCAGGGTATCCAAGAAACAAACATCGACGGCTTCTTGGCGCAAACTTGTCCCGGAATCTGGGAATTTAAACAACAAAGCACAAGCATCTAAAAACACGCAAAGGCTTGTAGTTTGGACCCGGCGATAGAGCAACTCAAATGGAGTGCAATCATTGAGTTGTTTTGTTGGTGTCTGGTTAATCAAATAAGCAGCAGTAAGAACACATTGTCCCCAAAAATCAACTGGCAGATTAGCTTGAAAACGCAAAGCACACACACATTTAACAAATGACAATGTTTGCGCTCAACACGACCATTCTGCTATGGTGTACCAACCATAGATGTCTTAAATATTATCCTAGATCAGCAAAGTATGATCTCAAAGGTAGAAATTCAGTACCATTATCATCCCAGGCGCAAAAAAATGGAGCGGCCAAACTGGTTCTTAATCAAAGCACAAAACTTAATAAATCTAGAAGCTACATCTGACTTAGAAAGTAATAAATAAACCCAAATAGCTTCGGAATAATCATCAACTATTGTTAAAAAATAAAATGCACCACTAGAAGATGGTGTTCTATAAGGACCCCAAACATCACAATGTATTATGTCAAACAATGAACTAGCATTTGAAGAACTCAAAGGCAAACTATGCCTAGTTTGTTTTCCTCTATAACACACAGAGCAAGGAACATAAGTATTATTTGTGCCAAAATCAATAGAAGAAACAAAAGAAAACACCGTTGAGGAAGGATGTCCAAGATGTTGATGCCATAAATAAGAAGAATAAGTTGAAGCAACTGTCGAAATAGAATGCATGATAGGAGGACGGACGTGAGTATCCAGCAGACAAAGCCAATAAACCCCTCCTTGCTGTTCACCCACGCCAATCACAACCCTCACACTAATTTTCTGTAAAATGCAACAATTTTTAGTAAACAAAGCTAGACATTTTAAGGTAGATAACAATCTAGAGCATGATAATAAGTTGCATCGCAAAGTAGGTATGTAGAGCACATGAGTAAGGGTCACATCACCGAAGCAAATAGAATCATATTGTGTAGTAGCCGACACAGATTCTTCATGCTGTATAAAATTCACAGAATCGATAGTAGTAGTAATATCAGTAAAAGAGAACCATTGTCACTGATCATGTGATATGAGACTCCCGAATCAAGAATCCAAGGTAAAGTAGACTTACCTGGCCCATGGTCAGTCAGAGAATTAAACTAATTGAATAGTCGTGCTCCATTGGTTATCATTGGTCATCAGACAGAGCAGGGCCAAAATCAATTTGGGTAGAAGTACTACTGTTGGAGGTCGCTGCCGTAAACCCTGGCGGTGACACAGTAGCGCCGATGAATGGCAGCGGAGGCAGACTGGCACTGGCAGTCGGAATCCCGGGACCGGCGCCGGTGATCGGTCGAGCAGCTGGCACCATTTTCTTGGCGGCGTTGTCTCTCTCCCTCATCTCCGTGTACCATTCTGGATAGCCTATAAGCCAAAAACAGGAAGTTTTGTCGTGACCCTTGTGATGACAATGCGCACAAAAAAATTCTTAAGATCAGTTAAAGTGTGGACAACTGGCAAAGAACCCGAAGGTAGTGGGTGTTGTGCGGCATATGCCATGGAGTCATAAGAAGTCTCACGAGACTGAATAACAGCTTTGTGATTCTCCTCCTGAGCAACAAACGCATACAGGTGCTTGACTGGTGGCAGTGGATCAAGACTCATGACATGGGATCGCAATGTGTAATTGCAGGTGCACATCAGTTTACAAGATTCACATGTGCCTTCATTAAGACCGAGAAATTGATAGATTAAATATTTTTCTTGCTCCCGGAAGGCAACAAAGGCATAATTGCAGGTGCACATCAGTTTACAAGTTTCACAGGTGCAAACTAAAGGAGGCCATAGAGAGTTGTAGTAATCAAACGGCTTCTTCAGTTTGCAAAATAAATGGTGATGATCTAACCATTCTGTCGACAGTTCTGTACATCATCACGCATCTGCAAAATTTTCATACCATTACCAAGGGTAAATTGTGTATTTAGATCATCCCACAATTCCTTAATTGTGGCAAAGTATCTTGTAGAAGATCACAATGACTGATCTATAGTTTGTAAGATCCAACAGACAAGGGTAACATTAACTCCAGGCCAATCAACAGCATCAGGGTGATCGTCCAGGGGTTTGGTATTGGATCCATCAATGAAACCAAGCTTGTGCTTGGCAAACATAGCACTACAAATTCCAGTAGTCCATTCAAGGTAATTCTCTTTTTCCTTCAGCACGACGGGACATATGACTCAATCGGGACCGTCTGAAAGACCAAGGTAGTAAGGATTGTTCAGTTAGCAGCCAAGAGGTACAGATGACTTAGTGCCAGATTGTAACTGCAATTGTTTCACTAAAGTTGCAACCATCTCAGAGGCATTCATAATCTGTAGCATATTGGCCTCAGCTTCAACATTGATGTGAGCATGTTCATCGGCATCGGGATTAACTCGAGAAGTAGACATGATGCAAGATTAGACCAGATTTTTGGAAGAAAATCATATATGCGACAAATCACAGCAGGACGCGGTGGCGTGTTGAACTAGTGGCGGCGCATGAATGGTCGGAGCAACGGCACGTGTGGATAAGCAGCGACACATGTAGATTAGAAAATGCAGCGGACGAATTGGTGACAGTGGCATCTGGTGAGCAGTTGCGGTGGTGGTGGTCAGCTGTTTGGCAGCAGACGGTGAGCTACAGATGGCGGTGCGTGGAAGCAATGCGTGTACGTCGGGCGTTGGCAGAAGCTCGAAAAACTGGCGGCAAAATTTTTTTTAGGGTTTCAGGATTTTAGGATCTGATACCATGTAGAAAATAAGGGTAATAATGTGTGTTTGTATTCATGATCTCAGGGTACATTATATAGTGCTACAAAAGACTTGTGCAAACTAGGAAAAGTAAATAGAATCTAATTACAATTACAAGCAATATCTATATTCCTTAATACTCCTCCTCAAGTTGGAGCATGTGGATCAGAAATGTCCAACTTGCGAAGTAATGAATTAAACTGGTTTCGTCTGAGAGCTCTGGTAAACAAGTCCGCCGGCTGATTAGTGACTTGTTCTTTTCATCAATGACACATCAATCACTTTGATGTTTCACTATGTAATTTCATTGAGATTATCATTAGTCAATAACCCTAAATATTAGTACATTACTTTTTGAGTTAGTCTGTTGAAAGATTTTTGGAAAGATCATAGATTCAGGTGCAATTTCATCAATAAAAAAAATTACGGGATAAAACAATTAAAATTCTGATTAAATTCAAATGATAAACTATTTAAATAAATTCATACGCCTATATGAGTTTTATTAGAAACACTACATATTTAGAGGAAAACATATAAATCTATATATTTAACACTAAATATATAATGTTTCTAATCAAAAGTCAAATATTTCACTTGTAGTTACTGCGGAGTATCCCTAACTTCATGTTATTATAATTAAAAGTCATTTTTCCATGTACATGTAGAAAGACATATAAAAATGGAGTATTTCTCAAGATTTTGTCTTACTTTTTGACACAACAATTTAGAAGATGTCAATTAATTACATGGAGTAAATAAATAAAGTGTAGAAAATTAGAAAAGTGTCCGAAAAAACACACTACTATTAAAATGAAAAATATGTCAATAATACTCCCTCTGTTTCATTAAGAGTGTCACACTAGATTTAGTCTCTTGGATTAATGTGAAAAAAATGAGAGGTTGAAATTGAGTGTAGAAAGTAAAAAGTAAAATGAGTGGATGAGATTGTAGAAATCTTACAAAAAATAAAAAGTGTATCATTTAAAAAAAAACCTCAATAAAGCAAGTGTGTCACTCCTAGTGCAACGAATTCCTAGTGAAACGGAGGGAGTACATGAATAGAAGGAGTAGTATAAACACATACCTTCTCTGGTCTACCAACGAATTTTCTGATACTTTATTTGATACATAATTGCGTGTATTATGTGTCTAAATAATAGGATAGTTAATTTTTACTGTAAGGTATATGAGTGCGTCTCTTGAAAGACGGTTTTTCCATAAGTCATGGAAAGACCAAGATTTAAAGTGTAAATTAGAAAAAATTAAGATAAAATTTCCGGATTGCATGAACTGGGTTATACATTTTATAACTACTACATGTTGCATACTAAATTTTTAATGTTGCAACTAAGACCTTTTACCTTTTATTATTCGAATTAAACCCCGTCTTTCCATAAATATATAGAAAGACCGTCTTTCTCAAGACTTTGTAAAAGTATATTTAGTTACTGAAAATACTGTATAATGTGTATTCCTAGTGCATCGCATGAGAATTGGATACTTAAGAATATTTTGTCCATGTCATTTCAACCTCCACATTTTCTTATCAACCTCTTCTATTTTCACGTTTAGTGTTATAGTTGCTTGTATGAAGCAAAAATTGGAATCCAAGACTTGTTTCTTTTTTATTTTCTGGCATCCGATCGATTAGTAATGAGCCAGCTAGTATATAGCAGTTGCCCATTTGTCAAACCTTATCCCAAATCTGCAGAGGGAACTGAGGTTGGCACCACCACCTCATCAAATGAATTATAAGAGACAGTGACACAATAATGGAGATCTTGATTGGTACAGATTAATTGTTGAGCAGAATATTATATTGGCCCTTGTCTTTATTGTTTGCTTAAAACTTGGAGTATGTATTTGTTTTCTCCCCCTTCAGTGTTATAGGGTGTTGCTATATCCCGCCCTGTATTTTACTATCATCGCCTTAATACGTATAAATACACGTATTTTTAATTTAAAATTAAAAAATAAAAATTGGGAGAAGTAGTATAAATTTGGGGTGCCTCCTTCCTTCTCTCCTCCCTTCTCTCTTTTTCTCTCCTCCCTTCTCTCTTTTTCTCTCCTTCTTCTTCTTCTTTCTCTCCATTTCTCTCCCCCTTCCCTCTCCATTTCCGCCGCCCAGCCAGCGCCGCCCGCCGCCGGAAACCCGCTGGAAAACGTAAGTTTTGGAGGAATTTTTTTTACTTTTCGTGCGAATTGTTGTCCGATCTATTCGAATTTTGTTGAACTTGTCGGAATTGTTGGAATTGGGGTTCGTTAGAATTTTGTTAAATGTAGAATGGATGTTCGGTTGGTGGTTAGATGTTGGGTTGGTGGTTAGTATAGGAGATTAAGATGTAGAATAATTTGGAGAAATCTAATATTAGGAATTTAATGAATTTTGGAATTAAAACGAAGAAATTGTGTTTTTTAGAAATATTTTAGTTTAAATTTGGAAATGATTACTATTTCCGTAATTTGGAAAGTATATGTGACATAATAGAATATAGTTTTATTTAAATAAACTTTATTAATCCGATGTAAACAATTGTGTAGTAAATTATTATGCTATGTCTTAACAATTGTTTCCTTGAATGTTAATAATAGTGTGATGTGGTAAAAAAATAAGATTATTTAGTAATGTAATTTCCAATTTGTAACTTAAAAAAATGTGTAGTTCGTTGTATGGGATTGTACGAGAATTAAATTTGCTGTTTGTGGTGGGGTTTTTTTATGTTATATCCACTTTTTCCTATGCATTATAGAATATGTAGTTTCCATTAGTAAATTGAAATTATGCACTGTTCGAAAATATTAGTTCACACGTTGTTGAAATGTATGTTAATTTATCTTATCATATCAGTTTGATTCAATTGTTGTTATACTAATTACATATCTTGTGTTGTAGATGAGCACTGCTGGTCAACCTGACAGCCATGGTCGTTCCATACGACGAAGAGGTGTTAGTGCCTCGGCGAGACAGGCTAGAGGCCGCGTGGTCGAGGATGAACCGTCGCCTCGGCCGCAGGAGTGTGATGTAGGAGCGGAGCGGCCTTCTCCACCGAGCGTTCGTGCATTCGATCCCATGCCAACATGGGACGGTCCGGAGATTAACATTCTCGCGTCTGGTGGAATCCGTCACGATAGTGACTGGCAGTTGAATTATGACTTGCCGGCAGATGTCCCCCTGATGGGCCAACCTGGGACGAGTGTGCCATTGGATGCTGGGATCGAACGTTATGCTGCTGGAGGAGCCAGGCACACAGTGAGGAATAGAGCTGGTCAATTCTCACAATCTTCTGGTGGATCGTGCAATGCCGGTGAGACTAGCACCGGAAGGGCACCGAGGAATAGGAGGAAGCGACCCGCCGATGAGACGTGGCTAGTGCGGGGACCGATGGCTGGTGGCCCGTAAGATGACCTCGTCATACCAAGCTTCGGAGGACACGTCGCTGTTGACGTTTGGAATGGTATAGAGCGAGGTGTGCTGAGATGCCATGCTCGGTCGCCGCTATGCAAGCAGCTAGTCGCCACGCTCCCCGAACTGAGCGATGTTGCACAGGCCCGGATACGTGCGACCGGGTTGGCCCACCTGCCTGCGATTATGTTCCAGTTCCTTGACATGGCACTGATATCCGTTTTTGTTGAGAGGTGGCAGCCGGACACGAACACGTTTCACATGCCTTTTGGGGAGATGACCATCCTGATGCACGACGTTGAGATGATTCTTGGCATTTCCATCGTTGGTAGCACTGTTGCGAGTACCATTTCGGCGGAGACTATTCAGGAAGCGTGCGCTGAACTGTTTGGGAAGACGTGGAGTCCTTTGTCGCGGAAGACTGGAACGGGGGTAACATAGATGCCCAATCATTGATGGCGAGGTGTGTAGCGGCGGGGCAGAGCGAGAACTTCCAATTTATGTGCTACATGCTGACCCTGTTTTCATCCACGCTTTTTGTGGATAAAACTGGGAATAAGGTTAGAGCCAACCTTCTACCCCTACTTGATTCGCAGTTGTCGTGGGGCTCGGCGACGTTGGCCAGTTTGTATCTGCAGTTGGGAATTGCGTCCCGGTCCAAGGCGCGCGGCCTATGCGGATGTTGCACGCTCCTTCAAGCATGGATATACGAGTACTTTCCGATGTTTCGGCCGAGACCGAGTACATTGCCAGCTCTTCTGGGGCACGCCAACCGGTGGCACACAGGGGATAAAACAGGGAGGGATACTGGGAGGCTCAGTGCCATCAGGCGTCAGTTGGATGCCTTACAACCCGACCAGGTATGAATTCCATGCTTTTACTTTATTCTGACAGTAGTAGGTAGATCGGATTCCATAGAAACGTAACATGTCTGTGAAACTTTTTGCAGGTGGATTGGTTGCCATATGGAGTGGACGTGGTTAGGGCTGCGAGGGGGAGGACTCACTACCGCGGCGTGATTCGATACCTCGACGCAATGGAGGCGTACATGCCAGATCGCGTTGTGCGCCAGTTCGATCTCGTACAGGGTATACCGCGGGGTCTTGCAATTGCGCCCGAGCCTTGTTCCCGCCCGGCTGATCCAGTCGGCTATTCAGTGACCTACCCAGGGAGGCTGCAGTTGACCCTATGGGAGATGGCACACACTTGGCACGACGGTCAGCTTGCGGCGTTCCCGATAGCCACGAGCCAATCAGAGTGTACCATGGATTACGAGGACTGGTACGCGACTCATTCGCACCCATTGATCGCAAATCCTGAACATGCTGCCACGAGTGGACCGGACAGGACACATCATCAGTTATCGGTAAGTTTTCTCGAACTGTTTGCTTCGAGTAATTATATTACATTTTACTGTTTCGTTATTGTAAAATCTGTTTCCTGTGCAACAGATGCTGAGTGACATGATGAGCGCCCTGGATCCGTTCGACTCGGCGACTGCTGATGGACTCGCCGACCCCTGCATGAGGGAGTTGATGACGACTTTTGTCAGTCATCGCGATGAGTATCGCAGGCTCGGTTATGGACCCATTCCTTAGTCGACTGTTTGCTTATGTATGAACCCACAGTTTTGCCATAGTTTGCTCATTTATGTAATCGGTAACTGTTTGTGCATATCAAATTTATAAGTCATCGATTTTTGCAACAGTAACGCTTTCAAAATAATTGTGACGCTTCGATAATAACTGTAACGGTTGCGTACATGCCGAAATGTTTCGCTGGGTTACAACAGTTAATTACTCTCAGAGTATGCTCTTCTCCAAGCCCTTATCCTCCTACGAAAGGGTAACTCCCAACCTACGACATCAGCCTTCCTCAATGTGGTCCACATATTAACCACGGGGGGCATGGGACAGTTTTCCTTCACGTGTACCCGGACGAAATGGCTTGCACTGTGAACGTATACAATGTGTAGCTCCCTACTTGTTCCATCCTCGCCCCCACCTGCCCTCAGTGGAAGGACTGTACAGCAATGGTCCGCCGACCCATTCTCTAAAATGTAATATAAAACTACAACCGTGTTGTAGTAGGTGGCGACAGGAAACATGTCTGCAATGACCGTAAACCAATGCTCTGGACCACATGGACCGCTGGTGTGGTGTATACGGGCTCTGGTGAATTCAACGTCATCTTGCGAATCGTATATGGGAACATAGTCAGGCCAATGAGTTGATATCTCGTTAAATACTGCCCGACGCGCTGTAGACCATTCACCTTCACCGTCTACGTGGAACGCATCAGCAACGCATCTGAAGCCACAGTTTCCATCACTCACGACATCGTTCCAGCCTTCGATGTAACGCCGGACAATGTGGGGGACACTTTCGAGGAACGGGAATGTCGCTGCAGGAGAACACATTAAGATAAATATCTTGTGCAGGCGGCGTTCATTAGGAAGAATGGTGCTTGTACTTACCGTGCCGGTGACCGCTCCCTGAAGCACACCCCGGGGACCTTGAACTACTCCCGTATCGCCTGTTCACGTGCTCGTGGTAGCTCGGTGAACGTCGGGTTGATCTTGATCGGGGGACCTGCTCGCTTGGTCTCCCACGTGCACTAGTACAATTGTCCGGCTCGCCAATACCGCTCTCCTCCGGACGCAACTGCGCATCTATGTAGGATGAAACTCGTCGACGGACCGAAGGGTCGCTGCGTGCCAGCTCCTCCAACAGAGTGTTGAACCGCAACTGATCTTGTTCGGCCCTCGCAATGTTTTCCGTGCTCCGCACGTGATCACCCAATGCCAGGCTCTTAAACAGCGGATGAATGTCGTCCAGGTACAAGGGGATTCCTTCAGCAACTGCCCCTGCCATGACGCATGCACACGGTATTCCGTGTGTCGAGCACAGCACACAGCCATAGTAAGCATATACCTGTGCTCCGAGTGCATCAATCCTCCCAGACTCGACCGTCAATTTATCCAGACAGTATTTGGACACATTGTTGATCAAGTTGCTGAAAAGGGCCCTACGGTGCAATCTTCCAATGCACGTTCTTGATTTCTCCAGGCCGGTCTTGATCATAGTAATCTGCTGGGCTATCTGCAGGTCGACACGCCTCCATACCGTGTCCAGTGAACCAGTCGACGTTTGTAACCACCCTTTCAATGATGAGTGTGCACTTTCGACCCTGCATGTAGTTGTGTTCCCGAAATGCAGAAATCTGTTCGTCCATGCCCTCACAAATTTCTCCTTATGGGGGGTGAGCCACGTCGTCTCAGCGTAACTAATAACAGCCTCGCTCCAAGACCATCCAGCCCTCATATCTACCAAGGCGATTTCGTACTCTGAAACGGTGGACGCATTGCAAACCCGGAACCATGCACCATTCTTGAACGCTGCCCCGTTCCTCTTATTCCCTGTCAGCACAGTAACACGTGCCTCCACATCCTTGTTAATATGCCAGGTGCAGAGCAAATGATTCGATTCTGGAAACACAGTCCGAAGTGGCCTAATCAGTCCCATTTCCCGATCGGTGACCACAACCTCAGGGAACGGTCCATCCACAAGCAAGTTCTTCAGCGCGTTCAGCACCCACTCATAGGTATCTGCCATTTCGTCAACGACAATTGCGTAGGCAATCAGGAAGTTTGTGTTGCAAGGGGACATCCCAACCATCTCAATGAATGGCATGCTGTAGCGATTGGTCTTGTACGTTGAGTCGATGGCCACAACCCACGGAAACGTGCGAAATGCCACAACAGCATCGGGATTAGCCATGAATAAATGAGTCAAAGTACCATCACCTGCTGAGCGGTGACTAGTGACATACCCTTTCGCGGTGGCCAGATGGAAACAATTCTCCGCTGTGTTGAGCCCGCCTCGCCTTTCTGTTACATATGCCGATCTCTCATTGTACACCTGCCTAATGTTCTGATGCAGGTCTGGAAACGAATTACTGAGGCTGGCATTGATATGCCTTGGGGCTGTTTCTGAATCTGTCAAATCTCTGATCATTTGTTTCGCGTCCGCATGGAGCTTGCAGCTCTGTCTATGACCCTCGGGGTACATTGAGAAAGAGTGGTTGTGCATCCCTCGTCTAGGATCCTTGCACGGCAGTACATTCCAACCATCCCCCGTGATTCTCTGTTTCAAGACAATCGCGAATGGGCAGTCACAACTTCTGGTCGAGGTGCTACTCCGTCGGACTACATCAGATTCGCTCGTATCTACAACCTTATCCTTTCGGCCCCGATTGCAAATGCAATATAACCTCAGGGGACCATTCCTATTCTGTTTGTGTTACCCGTGACAAGTTCAAATCCCACCTGCAGAGCAATCCGTTGCAGGTAGGAATAAGCCTCGGCAACACCTGGAAACACAGCTGAGGTGGCAAATGGAGAGTATCCATTCCGCCCTGCAGCAGCTTCACATGACTGATTGTCATCCTTAAACAGCAATAAACATCAAGTAATTAGTTACACTCAACTGCTATACCAACGACAATGATGTCGTCAATTAACGTTTACATATGAACGAATAAAGATAAAATTACAGTCAAAACGTTAAAACATATACTTAAAGAAGAGAACATAAAGATAAAATTATAGTACATGAAATGCCATTACAGTTATAAAATTCCCGTACACAAATTAACTCCCCAAACTAAAATTACATTCATCCATTTCAAACTGTCCTCCTAATGGACTTAAGGGTGCACTCCGCCATTTCTCATTAACAGCTAAAACATACATGTAATGGAAAAAAAATGAAATAACATTGTGGCTAGAATTAATATTACATTCTTACATTTCACATTAAGGTTTAAAATTAATTAACGTAACGAATTTAATGTTTACTAATGAACTTTTGGAATCCAAAATGCAACCGGGTCGTTTCAGATTAACTTTTAATACTTGCATTTGAATAATGTAAAATGAAACAAAGTAATTACATTTCAACAAATTAAAATAACAAAATAACGTAAAAAAACGTAAATTAACGTTACAATAATTAACAAAATAACAAAATAAACAAAACAACAAAATTAACGTTACAATAATTAACAAAATAACAAAATTAACAAAACAACAACATTAACGTTACAATAATGAACAAAATAACAAAATTAACAAAACAACAAAATTAACGTTACAATAATTAAAATTAACGTTACAATAATTTTTACGTTACAATTAATAAATTAAAATACTAAGATGAGCATAAATTAAAAAACTAAGATGAGCATAAATTTCTACTTCAAAAAATAATAGATAATAAATTTAACTATTACTTATGGACAGGAAACTGATTAGTAAAATTAACTCCGAAGACATGGAATTTCTAACACCCTTGCTTGGAGTACAAATTTGGAGAGTAAAAATTTGGAGAGTAAAAATTTGGAGTTCCACATATTTTTACAGCAGAAATTATCTTTTTATAGCAGAAAATTCAACTTTTTCGGGTGTGTGATAGAGTAAATGACATTAAATGTGGGTAGTTGGGGAGAGGAAGCCGTCCGGCTCGCGTCAAGCCAATGGCGAGCTGAGCCCGTCCGGCTCGCGCCCAGACCGTGGCGAGCGGAGGCCGCTCCGGCTCGCGCCCAGGTCGTGGCGAGCGGACCGGAGGTGGCTCGCGCCCAGGAGGTGGCGAGCGGACCGGTGGCGGCTCGCGCCCATGCCGTGGCGAGCGGACCGGCGGCGGCTCGCGGCCAGGCGGTGGCGAGCGGACCGGCGGCGGCTCGCGGCCAGGCGGTGGCGAGCGGACCGGCGGCGGCTCGCGGCCAGGCGGTGGCGAGCGGACCGGCGGCGGCTCGCGGCCAGGCGGTGGCGAGCGGACCGGCGGCGGCTCGCGGCCATGCGTTGGCGAGCGGACCGGCGGCGGCTCGCGCCCAGACCGTGGCGAGCGGAGACCGCTCCGGCTCGCGGCCAGGCCGTGGCGAGCGGACCGGCGGCGGCTCGCGGCCAGGCCGTGGCGAACCGGAGCAGGCGGCGGCGCACGGTGGTCCGGCGGCCGCGGGCGGTGGTCCGGCGGCCGCGGACTTTCTTTTAAATTAATTCAGTTAATATTAACTAACTACAATTATCTAAATTAATTTTAATTCAGTTATTGAAATTAAATTAAAAAAATATACTGTATACGTATTAGAGCGAGGATAGTAAAATACAGGGCATGGTATAGCAATCCACGTGTTATAAGAGAGTGTTATTGTTTGCTCTGTTAGACGCAAAAGGCGATGCCTCGCCCTCAGGCCCCGCCAGCCGACACCACAATCCTTATAAAGGAGGTAAATTACAGTAGATATCCAAGTCAAACCTGTGGTCCTTCAACTATACTCGCTGCCCACGGGGGATTCCTCCACTGGAGAAATTCCCACATTGCGATTGACGAGAGTCGAACCCATGATGCAAAGGGATGAATATCACAGGCCTAACCATTGAGCCGATTGTGTGGGTGTTGTTTGCTCTGTTAGAACTTTCATGCATAGCTGCTTTTTTTTAATTACTACGTCTAATATGGTGCCATATATGTGGATTAATTACTTAGTTCGACAATATTGAAGGGTTGCATTTTAAAAGAGAAGGGAAAGAAAGAACATTTTAATGGAAAGAGATTATACGAAAACACTTTATATGTTATACTTCTTCACATAAAAATATCTTCTTTCCAATCACATAGAAGATTTTGAGTTAAGTGCTATAATAACGCTTACTTTAGGTTGAAAGTGCCAATATAACCCTGCAATCTCAGAAAGTGCCAAAATAATCTTTGACTCCACTGACTTTTTAGTCAATCGTTTGATGGCCAGATTCTATTGAAAAGACCATTTTTCCCTTGCCCAAAAAAATCTAAAAGATGAAAAAAAAATTAAAAGGGTTTTCTTCTATTTTCTTCTATAGCACATCGGAAGGCAGAGAGGAGGAGGTTTTTCAGATCACAGGGTTTGTGCTTGCAATAGGTTTGGGCTTCTATGGAGGAGCGGAGGTGGAGAGACAAAGGGTGGCGACGAGGGGGGCTGGTGGAAGCGAGGGGAGGAGGGAGGGGAGGGTCAAATTTTTTGGCATTGGTGGAGGTGGGGGAGGAGGAGGGCAGCATCGAGGAGAACGGGAGAGGGTGGCAGAGGTGGCTGGAGGGGAGAGTGGGTCTAGGGTTTCCGACGGTGGCGGAGGGCGGCGGCGAGGGGGAGGGGAAAGGGTGGCGAAGGCTAGGGTTACCAGCGTAGTGATAGTGGGGGTTGGGAAAGAAGAAGGGAGCATCAGCGGTGGTGAAGGAGAAGAGAGAGGGAAGAGGGTGGTGGCGGCGAGGGGGAGGGGAGAAGGTGGCAGAAGCTAGGGTCACAGGCTGCAGTGCTGGTGGGGGATGGGGAAGATGATCGAAGGGAGTAGCGGCAGCGGTGAAGGGAGCACGGCGGCAGCGGTAGTGGGGGCCGGCTGGGGAAGAAGAAGGGAGCAGCAGCGGCGGAGCACGACGGTGATAACGACTGAGTTTTGAAGAAGAAAGATTGGTTTTGAAAAAGAAAGATAGGTTTGTCATGAGGAGTATTTTTGTCATTTCATTTTTGGATTAGTCTGAATTCATTTGATCAATGCCAGAATTAGATTGGCACAAATTTTTCAAAAGTTAAGGTTAGATTGACATATACAATAGTTAGTTAGGGTTAAATTGACACTTACTGAGATTGTAAGTTTATATTGACACTTTCAGTTTAAAGTTAGAGTTATAAATGTACTTTGCCCAAAAATATTTTATTTCTACTTTTTAGACCTCTTATATTCATCTAGACAGTGTAGTTCTGAATTAGTCTACAATTCAAAGGTTGAAAACACAAGAAAAGATAAATAATAAAAGATTAACACAAATCCACTATCCATATTTTAAGGAAATTAACTGTAGTAATAATTTTAATGCTTCAGGGGATACAATGCTCACAGTATACTGGAGGTATGGTATAATTTGCATACTGTCTGGATCGTATCCCAAGGATATGATATACGAATTGATAACGTATTTGTACCTTCCCGAGCCGGTCTATATTATATTTGTATATAGACCGGCTCGGGAAGGAACAAATACGTTATCAATTCGTATATCCATATCCTTG
Organism: Rubia yunnanensis; assembly: GCA_037428765.1. Taxonomy (NCBI): domain Eukaryota; kingdom Viridiplantae; phylum Streptophyta; class Magnoliopsida; order Gentianales; family Rubiaceae; genus Rubia; species Rubia yunnanensis. Next base: position 130,543,462 of record CM075062.1, read on the forward strand.
GGATACGATCCAGACAGTATGCAAATTATACCATACCTCCAGTATACTGTGAGCATTGTATCCCCTGAAGCATTAAAATTATTACTACAGTTAATTTCCTTAAAATATGGATAGTGGATTTGTATTTATCTTTTATTATTTACTACATAAATAAACAGTTAGTTACTGATTAATTACTGGGGATACATTGAGCATTGTATCCACGTTGTACCGTATAGGAATGTATCCCTGGGGTGGGATATAATTTACGGAGAAAATTTAGAATTATAAAAGTCATATACGGTATGTGTTTGTATTTCCATGCTCCTTGTATTGGAAACGCCCGTTTAAAATTTCATAGTTTTCAGTTGGAACGTGTTTGTCAAAATCATCTGTCCATTTCCAATAAAATACGAAATACTTAATTTTGAAAACAATTAATTAGGTCATATTTTTTTATTTAAAGAGCTCAATTTTTAACTCCAAATTTGGAAGGATTTTCATTAATGTTGGTAGTTGTATATCACAAAGTGTTCTTTTAGGCAACCTAAAGTTTAGGCAGGGTTTATTGTGCACTTATAGTAAGTTTTTATTTGGGATGAGGTTTTAAGAAAAATGTGTTAATAAATTTGGGGACTTCCTATGCAATTATCGAAATGTTATATATGTCACAAAATTTTTATTTTTATTTTTCATTTAATCGATCTCCTTCTTCGATCAACAGTAACCGCTCCGCCACTTCTTCTTCCATTGGCGTCGGGGCGGAGCTAGGGTAACCGCCAATGCCTCTTCTTCTTCTTCCGCCGGTGACGCCGCCGCTCAACCCGTTCTGCAACCACCGGCAATTCTTCTACAAAAATGTCCTGATCGACCGAGGCTCTGCAACCACCTCGCCTCGATATGAGCTTTCCAACCGCCTCATCCTCCGATCAACAGCAACGGCAGCGCATCCACATCGGGTTTGCGGCGGAGCGAGGCAATGGCGACGACGCTACGGAGGTGGCGAGCTTTGATCGAAATATCGGCAAGGCAACCGCGAAGGGGACTAATTGCAACGGCGGAGGATCGATGACTAATTGCATCAACAACGATTACTTGAAAGCGATGACGAAGCTAGGGTTTCAACGACGGAAGCAAAGGCGATGATGGGGCTAGGGTTTTGGCGACGGTGATGCTCCTCTGCATTCGCGCTGCAACGGAGTCGAATCGGAGAAGAAGATGAAGCAAAGACAATGGCAGAGCTAGGGTTTAGGTGACGGCGATGCTCCTCAGCGCTACAACGGAGTTGAATCAGAGAAGAAGACGAAGCGATGCCTTGATCGGAGCAGGCAAGATCCACGCACGATGTGGAGAAGAAGGATCGCGAGTGCAAAACCTGCGCTTCTGCTCGTACGGCGGACGGCGGCAACGGCAGAGATGGCGGCAGACGGAGGACGGAGGACGGCAACGGACTGAGGTGAGGTTTAATTTCTTGTTTCATGTTTTTTAAATTCAAGCTAAGGTGTAGTACTATTCGACTGAGATAATATTCAATAATGGTTGATTGGCCTAGTGGTTAGGATCATGGACATTAAGGTTTGAGGTCTCAAGTTCGAGTCTCTGTATGACCTTTATTATGTTTTTCAAATTCAAGCTGAGGTTTATTTGTGTTTGATTGAGACATTATTCAAAATTTGTTGATTGGTTAGGATCCTGGACATTGAGGCTGGAGGTCTCGGGTTCGAGTCTCGTATGACCTTTATTTTGAACTTTTTTTATGTTTTTCAAATTCAATCTGAGATTTATTAGTGTTTGGCTGAAATAGTATTCAACCATACTTTATTGACCTAGTGGTTAGGATCCTGGACATAGAGGTTGGAGGTTTCGGGTTTGAGTCTCTGTGTATGACATTTATTTTGAAGAGTTTATGTTCTTGATGTATATGTTGAGATTTAATATTACATGACTTAGTATATGTTCAATAAGAGTCTATGGTGTAGCGGTTATTGCTATATGCTTTAGGGTTGGTGACCCAGGTTCGAATCCCACTAGGATTTGTTTTTGAAGAATTTTTATTCTTGAGTTACTGTAACTTTTTGTTGATGTTCATTGTTTTTTTTCCCCTCTTATTTTGAGGTTTTTCATTATTCGGGTGATGTTTAATTGACATGAGTTGATGTTTTGCAATTTTTTTGGGTGATATGAATTGATATTTGTATTTTTCTAAAAAACTTTTTCACATATTGATGTTTTTCATTTTCCAACTGAGATTTTTGGTGATAGGAGTTGATATTTGTAGTGTCTTTTTTCTTATGTTGATGTTTTTCATTTTTTGGATGATGTTCGGTGTTAGGAGTTGATGTTGGTAGTTTTTGGGAGATGTAGGTTGATATTTATAGTTTTAAAAAAAAAGAAATCGTTGATGTTTTATGATTTTCAGAGTGAATAATTTTTACTCTTGAGGTATCGTAGTTTTTTCATTGATGTTTATAGTTTTTTTCTCTCATGTTGATGTTTTTCAATTTTCTAGATGAGTTTTAGGTGATAGAGTTAATGTTTGTAGCTTCTTTAATGATACGGTTGTTTTCTTGTAGTGTTTTTCCCCTTATGTTGACGTTTTTCATTTTCTGGGTGAAATTTAGATGATAATAATTGATGTTTTCAGTTTTTGGGTGACATAGGTTGATGTTTGTAGTTTTTTTTAAATGATAATTTAGCTTTGTTGATGTTTTCATGATTTTCATTTGAATTTTTTTAGTTGTAGTCGATTTGTTTTTTTCAATTTTTTGGTGATTTTTGTTTGATTTCTTATATTTTTTTGCTGTTTTATTTGATTTTTTTAATATATTTTTTGTTGCATTTTTTTAGTTGATGTTTTATGATTTTTCGTTGATGTTCTGCTATTTTCTGCTGATGTTGCTACAGTTTTTTGCCGTAGTTTTTATTAATTTTTTGCATTTTAATTTTTTTAAAATATATTTTGCAGATTGCAGGTGGCGGGAAAATGATGGGAAAATTGGACAAAAAAACCCCTGGAAAGTTATTAGCGATAGTTCCCTATAAAATAATTAGAGATAGGTCCCTGTAAAAATTAGAGATAGATCCCTGAATCTAGAATATTGTTAGAATTGCACAAAGGCCTCTGCATAAAGTTTAGGCTGCATCACATGAGATCATCTCTCTTTATAATTAATAATTTTTTAGTTTGACACATTAATAAATGTTGTTTTTTGAATTATAGTCTTCGACTTCTGAACATTTTTTGAATCAACGAATTTTTATGTTCAATTGATTGAGATTTTAGATGGATCAATAGTTTTCTAAAAGACTTGTTATATTTTTCGGAATTTCTACTGCTACAAACTAGAGCTATCGTATCACTTTCCTTCCAACACTTATTTAAAATATTACAATACCTTAGAAAGTATTACTTAAACCTTTGAAAAGTATTACATAAATATTAAAAATTGTCACCTAAATTTTAAAAAGTGTTACTCTATATCTAATGTAACATCGCCTAAGATAATACTAATAAAAGTGTTACTTTGGATTCAAAGTGTTACAATAGCATATAAAGTAACACTTTTACATATATTACCTTAGGTGATGTTACATTAGATCTAACGTAACACTTTTCAAACTTTAGGTAACACTTTTCCATATTTATGTAATACATTTTAAAAGTTTTAGTAACACTTTATAAGCTATTGTAATATTTTGAATAAGTGTTGTTACATTATGCTTAGTTTGTAGTAGTGTCCGTTTGTGATTACTTCCAAAAACTACATTAATTTTAAAATTCAAAATTATAAAATATAAATATTAAAGTACAATAGTAATTCTATAATGAGTTCGTCTCTTGAAAGACGGTCTTTCCATAAGTTATGGAAAGACCAACGTTTAAAGTGTAAATTAGAAGAAATTAAGATAAAATTTTCGGGCATGAACCGGGTTATAAATTTTATAACTACTACATGTTGCATACTAAAATTTTAATATTATAATTAAGACCTTTTAACTTTTCATATTCTAATCAAACCTCGTCTTTCCATAGGCGTATGAAAAGACCGTCTTTCCCAAGATTTTGCCTTCTCTAATTCATATAAATGCATGCTACATTTCTCGTTATTTAGCAAAAAAGAAGGGGAAATTTTACGACTATCCATGTGAAATGCCAAAAATATCGAAGTGGGAAATTTTACCTTAAGATTTTCAGCTGTTTAATTTGCACTTCTTAAAATTGTACTTAAAATTGTAATGTCAGATATATAATTATATACTTTTTAATATCTGCATTATTAGCCAGATAAGATGCTCCCTTCGTTTCTTTAATGATGATACACTTTCTAATTTGAGATGTTTCTTTTGTTGGCACTTTTTATTTATGGCAAGTTTAATGTTATTACATCAACTCAATTTACTTTTTCTTCTTTCAATTCAATATCATCCACTTATTTAACATCTCCTAAATTCTAACATAAAAATGATATGCCACTATTAAAGAAATAGATGGAGTACTTCTATCCTTTTCTTCTCCATTGATAGTTTTCGGAAGAAAAGCCAAGCATGCATGGTCCAAAAGTAACCAGACTTTGATTATATTTCTGGAAGATGCGCCAATCTTGAATGGTCCAAAACCAACCCTACTTTGATTAAATTATATGACATACCGCATACTAGTAAATACTAGGATGGTAAATGAGTGGAAAGGTCTATAATAGGATGGTAAATGAGTGGAAAGGTTGTACATGATTGAAATATGGGTTATATGTAAATATAATCTTATATAATGGAGAAAGTGTAAATATAATTTTGAGTTGTTATTTAATGCAAATATAACTTTGAATTGTTATTTAGTGCAAATATAACATTAACTATTATACGTAAGTGTAAATATAACCCCAGAGTCATTATTCCAGCATTGACTGCTAGAAATTATCAAAATACCCTTTGGGCTAAGTACAAAATTGAAAAGATAAAAATACCCTTTACTTCACTATTGTTCTGCACGGCTCCACCACATTCGCCGCCACCATCAAGTTCCGCCACCAAACCAACCACCATCCAATCCCCACTACCCACTCCTGCCATCGGTCCTGCCACCTAGCCATCGGCCACCCTGTCCTCTGCCTCGCAACAATTCCCCCACCACTATTCTACCATTCTGCCCTGCCAAAACCTTTTCCTACATCATCCTTTCTATACCACCTCCGCTCTGACCACCACCTTCGCTCTGCCACCACCTCGCTCCTGCCTCAGCCCCGCGCCTCCACTCAGATCACCGCTTCAGCCCCACCATCATGTGATCTCCTCCACTCTGACCTCCACCTCCGACCGAGCCAGCTCTTCCTCCACTGAAACCCTAGCCCCACGCCACCACCGGCCACCATTTTCGACGCCGCTCAGTCAAGCGCCAGAAAATTGAGACCCATAAAAAATTTGAGCCAAGCACCTCTCAAAGCCATCGACGCAAAAATGGGCAGACGGACGGCTCAACTCGGAGAGAGGGAAACCTCAACTCGGTATGACGATGGGCGGCTCAACTCAGTCTCAACTCGGCGTGATGACGGATGGCTCAACTCGGCGAACAACAACGATGAATTCCGGAATGAAGCAATTAGAGTGAGAATTCGTGGTGGATTCCGGATGGTGGATTTTAGAACGAAGCAATTAGAGTCGCCGTTCGTTTAGGGATAGGGTGAGGGTTGAGAAGAAGCGATTAGGTTAGAAATCTTGGAGGGAAAATAGTGAATTTAGTTGTATTTTTCTTTTTTAAAGGGGTAAAATCAACTTTTCACCCAATTTCAGTCAAAATCTACCGGAGAAGGTTTTATTTGCACATAACCTCAATATATAGGGTTATATTTGCACTTTCAATTATCGCAGTGTTATATTTGCACTTTCTTCAATTATATAAAGTTATCTTTGCACTTTGCTCTTAAAATATATAGAGTGGTTCATTTCGATTCATTTTATGACAAAAAAAATTTAGGTTAAAACCCATTCAGTCTGCAAATCGATAATCACTTAACTTACGGGTAAAAAACAAGTAGATTTGCGAGTTTCATCCCACATATGAACCCATATGACTTTATATACTAACCTGAATGGGCAAACTCGTAGGTTTAAACACATAAATTAAAATCTGCTGCCAACTTGTAAACCCAACCTGCTCAGCCAATATTTTTTAATTACCCATATGACCCGTTATTCATTTGACTCATTACCTATTTTACCCATACTCACTCGAGTTTAAAAATACACAACCTGCTTGACCCACAGATTACGGGTTTATTTTTCCACCCCTACCGCATACACATAAAATCAAGGAAAAATGTACTCACATAACCCTTAGTTCTTTCACAAGTGCGTATATAACTCTCGCTCTTTTAGTGCCGATATAATCTTCTCATTATTGGTCAAAATACTCATGCGCCGATTTCATATTAAACGATTAAAATACCCCTTTAATTAAGAAAAGAAATACTCCCTCTGTCCCAGCCCTTTCTGCAGAGAGAGAAAGGGATGGGTTATTTTTCTAAAAGGTAAAAAAGACTATTATGCCATCTTCATTTACCAGGACAGTGCCGCTTCCTGCTACCACCAGCCTCCACCACCACCTCTGCAACCACCAATCTTTACCACAACCCAAACCCTCATCTGAAAACCTAGAAACACAAACAACTAAACCCGGAAACTCAAACGATGAAACCCAGAAACACAAAATCAAATGACCCAGAAATTGAAACAAAAACGAAAAATCCAAACTCTTCTCTTCTTCCCAGAAACCGAAACCCATAAAACCCAGAAACCAAAACCCAAAAACTCAAAATCTTCTCTTGTTTGGATAGAGGATTTGGGGGAAACGAAGAAAATAAAGGATTTCTACACCAGCGTTCTCGGCTTTGCGCCAGTCCATCGCCCAAGAATCTTCAATTTTGACCGCGCGTGGAACGATTGAGCACATCATGTTGTCTGACTTTTGATAATATATATTTCTCTATTTTTTTGAAATTAGATGGTTGATTAATTGTGAGGTGAAGGTTGTTCAGCTATGGAATTGTGATTTGGGGTTTGGGGAATATGGGTGTGATGCAAACACAGAAGTACAAGAAGAAGATGAAAAAGGGAAGAGAGGAGGAGAGAGCAGCGCTAGTTTGGGGGAGGAAAGAAGAAGTCTCCACTGGGTGGATAGGGTTTTTGAGTAAAATTTTAGTTTTAAAAGGGTAAGTGTGTCTTTTAATTTGGTAAAAGTTTCCTAAAGTGGAAAGTGTGCAGAATTGCCTGGGATAGCTCAAAAAGGAAAGTTTGCAGAATCGGATGAGACATAGGGAGTATTAAATTAAATGTAAAATGTTTGTTTTATCCTCCAAAACCCCAAATTCATTCCCTATTCGACTCTTCTCCCCAAATCGTTTGATTGTCTCATCTTCTCCATCTCCTTCCTCTGGCAAGTTTCGGTGGCGGCATTAACATGGTGGAAGTGTGGCAAGCAAGGGTGATGGGTATACAACAATGACGTCTTTAGGTCACCAGAAGCACATTAGCAGCAATGTTGGCGCACAAGTGTAGGAATGATCTATTAAATGCGATTATATCAGCAATTTAAGGGTACTTTTTTGGTGCTTTAGTCATTGTGCCTTTAATGAATCAGAAAAATCACCTTTAATTTGATGATAAAACTGCCTTTAACATGATCAAAAACAATTTCCAAACTCGGAAACTATTTCTTCCCTTTAATAAAAATAGGTACCAGAAACCAATCGGTTTCCAGCAGCCAAACGGGTAATAGATCTTAAAAAACAAATTGAGAACATAACAAAAACTGCACCAATAGATCATTGACATAGCAAAAACAAATTATGAACACAACAAATCATTAACACAGGAAAGAAACAACACCAACATATACAAGACCAACGCCAAACGAGTAACACAACAAAATACATCAATATATGATTAAGTCGATGGGCGGTCAACAACAGAGGACGAGCGAAAAACAATGAAAACAAAGGTGGAGGACGAGCCGGTGGTGCAGACGGAGCCAGAGGTGGAGGACGAGCGAGCAACGGAGGGTCGAGATTATATGATATCAAAAATGTCATTTATTATAGTTTCAATTTATTTTTAAATCAGGGTTTTAGGAGGATAACACTATACCTTTTTTTCGACCGTGTTTTTAATGAGGTAGTGTGATCATTTGTTTTTAGAATAATCCCAATTAATTCAGCCATGTTGGCCTTGGAAGAATTCATCTTTCGACCATGCTTTATTTTAGAGTTTAAAATATTCAGGTTTGATTTTACTAGAATCAGATTTGGTAAGATTAGATAAGAAAATATTCATTCAAGATTTATCTTGATTGAATTTGTCCATATCTACATTTATTTTAGGTAGTTTATAAGCTCCTTAAAGCTGCCATAATACTTTTCAATTTCTTGTTTGTATTCTTGAAGACCATACCTATGTACTATAAATAAGGGGTGGTTTTCAACATTATTTTTACTGAAACACACTTTTATCAATAAAATATACAAACTTTTGAATTCATACTCTTGTTGCTTGCGAGCTTCTTTCATTGTTGCTTAACCCCGAGGGCTAGTTAAGTACAAATAACCTTGTGATCTGATCCTGAGGGCTAGTTAGAGAGCAAGTCAAAATTGAGAGTACCTCGAGGGCTAGACATCTTGAATTTCTTTTGGCCAAGCTAGGGTTTTATGAAATCCCTTGTTTTGCCAAAGATCTAAAATTCCGCAATCCAGAGTCTTCGCTAAGAGATTCATATCAGTTGGTATCATAGCAATGCAAGAGTTCCTTTGAACCATAAAAAAAGGGAAATATGAAATCAGAAATCCACTGCCGGACATCCTAGTCGCCGCCACTCAATTCTAGCTCCAACGACCAGCCTTTGACCCGACACTTCGATCAGCCAAGCTTCTTCTGCCCATTGTTCTTCTCCAACTCCGAAACGATCCAGCTCCGCCGTTCTTTTCACCGTCCGCTCAACTCCAATCGGTGCCAGATCTAATTTCATCTTCTCCGACTGGATAGCTTCATGTGCGATAAGCTTCAGATGTTTGTCTCTGTTTTATCGATCATCTTCGAGTTCTACAGAGCGAGCTTTAACTTCGGCAAAGACACAGTCCAGCAAAGAGCAGTTCAGCATAAGGAAGAAGGTCGGCGTGTGTTTGACACGCGCAAACTTATAAAAGAGCGCGTGAAGCCAACACGCGTGTCACTTTGAGCATGCGTCTATCGCACGCGCGAAACAACCAGCCCACCTCTCCATCTCGCCACTTGTTCATTATATAGTGAGGTGTTCAACTTCTCCCGAGTTGGTTTTAGTTTATCGCTAGCAGTACTCTTTCTCGCGAGTTTGAGGAGTTTTTTTTGCAACATCAACATCCCAGTCACCGCCTAGTCACCGTCTAGTCACCGTTTATTAGAAATGTTTTGCAGGGATGGTGTGGGACGTTTATCTCCATTTATTTTTGAAAATTGTTCACATTTTGAGGACGAGATTTTTCGACTTTGGACGGAATGATACGATATCAAAAATGTCATTTATTATTGTTTTAATATATTTTAAAATTAGGATTTTAGGAGGATAACACTATACTTTTTTCCCACTGAATTTTTTAATGAGGTAGTGTGATTATTTATTTTATTTTTATTTTAGAATAAAGCCCATTAATTCGGCCATGTTGGCCTTGGAAGAATTAATGTTTCGGCCATGCTTTATTTTAGAGTTTAGAATATTCAGTTTTGATTTGATTAGAATTAGATTTGATAAGATTAGATAAGGTAATATTCATTCAAGATTTACCTTGATTGAATTTGTCCATATTGACATTTATTTTAGGTAGTCTAGTTAAATATGGTATAAGCTCCTTAAAGCTGCCATAATTCTTTTCTATTTCTTGTTTGTATTCTTGAAGACCATACCTATCTACTATAAATATGGGGGGTTTTCAACATTATTTTTACCAAAACACACTTTTATCAATGAAATATACAAAATTTTGAGTTCATACTCTTGTTGCTTGCGAGCTTCTTCTATTGTTGCTTAACCCTGAGGACTAGTTAAGTACCAATAACCTTGTGATATGATCTTGAGGGCTAGTTAGAGAGCAAGTCAAAATTGAGAGTACCTCGAGGGCTAGACATCTTGAATTTCGTGCGGCCAAGCGAGAGTTTTGCAAAATCCCTTTTTTACTAAAGATCTAAAATTCCACGATCCAGAGTTTTTGCCAGGAGATTCATATCAATGGAGGAAGAGGACGAGCGACCAATGGAGCGAACGAGTGACCGACAGAGCTTCACGGCTTCAAGGCGAGCGACCAACGGTGCTTCACGGAGAGCGACTGGCGGAGGCAACACGGCGTAGAGTTAGGGAAGAGGGTGAAAGAAGAGGCCGACAGAGTTCCAATCGTATAAAGAAGTGGGGAGTAAAAACAGATCGAAGAAGGAAAACCCTATGGAAAGTAGAGACAAAAATATAGTGGGCCAAAAAGATCCCATTTTGAGGCGTTTTCAACATTAGAACCGCCTTTAAATTAAAAAGGAGCTAGGAGAAATATGGCATTTCCGAGAGCCGGAGAAATATGGCATTTTCGAGCCTCGGAAATATGGCATTTCTGAACCTCAATTATAGGTGGTTCTAAAGGCGAAACCGCCTTTAATCGATCCTCTTTGAAGGTGGAACCTCCTTTAATTGATTTTGAACTGCCTTTAATGAGATTTTGAAACTCGAAAATGCTCACGGACTTCAATTGAAGGCAGTTCCAAAGGAACCACCTTCCTATGCTACTTTTAATAGAGCTTTCTCTACTAGTGGCGGAAGCACAGTGGCAGCGTCTTCAAGTCAAAAGAAGTGGTGAAGGCGACATACAATGTCGTTTCTATTCAGCGCGGCCCGTTTTAGTTCAGTGCAGTGGTCTCTGTTCATATGTGCGAGGGTTCCAGAGGGTCTGAAGTCTCGAGTGAGATCACCATGTCTTTGCCGCCCACCTGAGAGGAGACCTGAGAGATAGCCAAATATTGAGGGCGCCGCCGGGAATAGGAGAGCAACGCTAAAAATCTGAGACAGTCGCCAGAGATGTTAGGAACAACTACTTCCACCTTACTGCCTCGACATGTTCTTTGCCTTTTGAGTACGAAATAAGGAAAACGTGATTGCGTAGTTTTTTTTTTACTGAATTTATGTTTGTATTTGTGTGCGAATTGAAAATTTGCATTGTGTTTGTGTGTGTGACTTGCAGATTTTGTGTTGTTGCAGTGGGGTTTGGGTGGTGGAGGAAGAGATGGAGGAAGGGACTGAGGTTTTGGAGAGGTGGAGGCAGGGTTGGAGAAGGAGGTTGGGTTTGGGTGGAGGAGGACGGCGTAGCGCTAGAAGTTTCAGAATGGAAGGGTAAAATGGTCTGCAAAAGTTTAAAAATGAAGCAAGGGTTATTTTTATCTTTTCATTATAAGTCCCATCAAAGTAGGAAAATTCTAGGTCAATGGCAGTCTCTAGCGTTAAGGTATGAGTTTCAAAGTTAATATTAATTGTGGGTATACGAAATTTTTTGAAAAGCTGAAGATTATATACACTCATTAAAAAACTAGGGATTATCTAAAACACTTTACCCCAAAATCAAACAACTCAATGATAACTTTTCAAACTTGCCCTCATGGATAGGGTTTTGTAGTAGAGACTATAGAGCAATCAATACATTTATTTTAAAATTTTAAGTAATGTACTTGTAAGCTATACGCTATGCTTTAAACTTACCTACTCCATTTATCCCAATATAATATAAGTTGTAGTTGTATTATTCATTTAGTTAAAATTTGCTGAATTAAATTATAAAAAAATTTTCATATATAAGTAATGATATTGTCATGTGGTATAATGTTAGACTCATTTTAATGCGTATTTTTAGAATATTAATTTTTTATAATTTTTAATTGTACATAATTATAGATATTGATGGTCAAACATTTTTGAGTCAACTGACAAAAATCAAAGTTTGTAACTTATGCTAGGATAGATGGAGTATAATATTTTTCAATTTAAATGTTATACATTTTTATACAATTTTTTTTAAAAAAAAATCATATTCAAACACCTCTTATTACATATTTAGTTTATGGTGTACAATATTTAAATTAAAAAATAATACTAGTATTTAATTTAAAAAGTATAAAAATTACTCTCTAAACTCAGAAATTACCAATCTTTTCTTTAAACTTGGCCTTCCTAAAAAAGAACATTACAAGTTAAATCTTATGGGAAACTTTTTTGGCCCATATCACTCATTAATCATAGCAGTACAACAAACACAATCAAGAAACACATACTAATCAAAGTACATTACATTATTGTGAAATACGAGTGACACGCTAATTTATGAACAACATAATTTATGTTGGAAATTCAACAAACGCTTAATTACCACCACCACCACTACTTAGTGGTGTCAGTTTCTGAACCGACAACATTTGCGTCCGCAAATGACTTTCCGACAAGAAGAAAATTAGACCTAGCCTTATGTTTATGAGCTTCAATATCACCATCGTCGTCGACATCTTCCTCAAATTCAGGTATCGAGAGATACTCGGCCTTTTCAACCCGCGGGTACATTTTGTGAATGGCCAAGTAAAGACACATGGCGAAACTAGTGACCCCGACAATGTACCAGCTGAACTCAATGTTGACGAGTGACTTAGCCCTTGCCTGAGCTTCGGGGGTATGGCAAATCATGACTTGGTGGCCTTCTTCCCAGATTAGTTCGCAGCCTTTTGGGGTGAACGCCGGCGTCCAAACCATGATCCCCAACATGATCATCCATACTCCTTGGAAGAAGATGCTTAGAGACCTGAAGTTATATCACGTGGGGTCGATTTTATAAAAATATAAGTGTCGATGTAGACATTAAGTTTGGGAAATGACATTTTGCCATCACCGTGAGAAATAAGTTTAATGAATTTAGCTGAATTAAACTGAAATGAATTGAATTGCACTGAACGAAAACTAAGTTTATTAAAAATAGTATTAATATGATCAAGTTAAAACTGAATTTTGATGAACTGAACTAAATTGAACTGAAAATATATAAATTCTGGAGAATAGTGCCTTACATAACTAAAATTATTTTTTAAAAATATATTTGCCCCTATCCTAGCTTAAATTACAGCCTTCGAGAAACATGTTTGACTGTTAATATGTTTAACTATATGTATAATAACCGCAAACAAAAAGTTACTTTCTAGAAACTACTTGTTACGATGAATTCAATAATATCACATATGATAATATTATCTCTCATATATTTATTCAAATAGGTAATCAAATTTTGATAGAGAATTGTTGCTTTCTAGAAACTACTTGTTACGATGAATTCAATAATATCACATATGATAATATTATGTCTCATATATTTATTCAAATAGGTAATTAAATTTTGATAGAGAATAATGTTATAAAGTAAGTGGGTAATTTAAAGTGGGATAGGGGGAGTAACTAAAATTCCTATTGGGTAAATAAGATTATCATTTGTTCATTCTCCTTCCTTTACTTACATCGCTGCACTTTCTTTCGCTCCCACATTACTTTTCCTCTTCCTCTGCTTTCAATTTAGATTTTTTTTAAGGATAATAATACAAATGGACCCGAACAAAAATACCACCACCTTTTTTTCATAATGAAATTCAAACTCACGTCAATGTATACTGTCACAAATCCTCAATTCGATGGTACAATAATCGACTCATTTCTCGTCTCCTCAGCTTATTTTCATTAATTACGTAATCACTTTTTTGTCTTAACAATTTTATTCATAAGACAATTATCAAAACAAAAAATTTATTCATATGACAAAGATAGTTGCTAGGATGGAGAGAGTCATAAGGAGTTCTTTCGTTTAATAGGGTGTGAAAAAATTAGATCAGGATGTAAATAGGGTGAATATTAAATCCGATAACATTCGGAGAGGATGCATTCAGTCTTCTATTTTTTTTTTTGTGAATGAAGATGACGCATTCACCGAATGTGCCCTTTAATTATTTAAAAAAAAATTTTGGAACGTTTAATGTACTAGAATAAAAGAAAATAAAATAAAAAGGAATGAAGATGACACATTTAGCTAATGTTATCTAATATAATTTAGATGGGTAAATTTTAAATGAAATTTTGATATGACGCAGATACAATTGGTTTAACGATTACCTTTTGTAGAATTTTGGTCACCATTGTTAATTAATTAATTTAAACTTGTACTTGACCTGACAATTATTAGTTTTATAATATTGGACAATATATATTATTAGAGTCCGTCTCTTAAAAGACGGTCTTTCCTTTCCATAAGTTATGGAAAGACCAAGGTTTAAAGTGTAAATTAGAATAAATTAAAATAAAATTTTTGGGTTGTATGAACCGGGTTATAAATTTTATAACTACTACATGCTTCATACTAAAACTTTAATATTGCAACTAAGACCTTTGACCTTTTATTATTCTAATTAAACCTCGTCTTTCCATAAGCATATGGAAAGACCGTCTTTCCTAAGACTTTGCCTTATTAAAATAATATTTAACTATTTTTATTATTAAAATTATATTAGGTAGAATTCGAGTAATTAAGAGATCGAATCTATTTTTACTTTATATTATGTTTATAATCATATAATATTTGTAAAAGAAAATACCTAGAATAATAATCTATTACTATGTAATTAAATGAGTATATGTTTAAAATCATAATTTACTTTATTTAACTCTATCTTCAATATTTCTATCTAAAATTTTTTATCTAATTTTTTTTTGACTAATCCACAATAATATTATTTATTTTACATGGCATTCATAAAGCTATCAATTTCTTAAGCTAAAAAATATCTGATAAATATTTTTGTGGCTATATATATATATATTATAATTTATGGATGAGAAATTTTACCTTTTCGGTTATTTGAACCGCAAACAAGGGGGTTAAAAAAACTAATGAGTTTTATCATTTATAGACGGTGTATGATGCATTTAAAATTAATGATGGTGATAAGATAGTTCGTTAGTGTGTATGAATTTATATACCATTTATTCTGATGCGTCCAATTATTAAAGTTCTTTTTTCTTTCTTTTCCAAAGTATAATTGACTGTTGTAACCAACAGTGTACGAAGAAGTAGTCCTTCCTGATTTGGGGAAAAAAATGCAAGTAGAGAATGCATTATTTTAGTGAAAATTAAAAATGATGAGGACACATTTAGCAAACGCGTCCTCTATTTTTCCAAAATTAAAAAAAACTAAAAATGATGAAGAAGCATTTAGCAAATGCGTCCTTTATTTTTTTTAAAAAAAAAGAAGAAAAATGATGAGGAAGCATTTAGCAAATGCATCATCTATTTTTTTTTTTCAAAATAAAATAAACAAAAAACGATGAAAACCCATTTAGCTAATGCGTCATCTATTTTTTCAAATTTAAAAAATAAAATAATGACGATAATGCATTTAACAAATGTGTCCTCCTATCTACCTCTACATTAGGTTAATGTAGCACAAAATATAGAATTTTCTCCGGTCATAAGTAATATGTTTATAGAAAACAATTTTGTTGCAGTGTAACTACTTCATTTGTCCCCCGTAAGGTTTCTAAGTTCCATTTTCTTATGTCCCACTAAAAGTTTCTATTTACTTATTTTCAATCCATCAGTTCTCCATTTTTCCTGTCACATTAGCCCACATAAATTTCAATGCTAAAAAAGTTACTTCTTTCATTTTAAATATTAAATTTTTATGTGTTATTATTATTCATATTTACATGTATTTATAGTCAAATATGTTTGTTGGAAACCCTAAATTTTTTTTAGGGTGAATAAGATTAACCAGAGGGGGTATAAATACTTTACGCTGCGACAAAAGGAGATATTGGTTTTGTCCATCATGTATTAAAGTTTTGCCAGATAATGACACTGAAATGTGACATGATAATGACATTTCACTTGTTTTCACTGCGTTGATAATACGTAGACAGGTCCTTAGGGAATGCGCAGTGATGGTTTATTAAAATTACCTGATGAAACTGATCACGAAGCTCCTAGGGTACCCTATGCTGAAAAGGGTAGAGAAAAGCGCCACAACGATCAGAATCTGCAAGTGCACATGATACTGCCCCTCCACTCCAATATGATCCGTCGAGTGCAAATGAAAGAGCATAAACTCCTGCCCGAATGCAATCGCCGCGAGCATCTGCGTCAGCCCGTGCTGCGCCGGCGGCCGCGCCTTGTCGAGGAGGAGCGTGAAGAGCGCGTACATGAAGAAGGTGAGGGAAATGTTGGAGTGCTCGAAGTTGTGGAGATGAGTGGTCGGGATCGTTCCGTCAGAGTCGAGCGGCTGGTGCTTTCGTGGCCCGACAAAGAGCTCCATGGTTATGGAGGAGGTGCTGCTCGCCATGATCACGAAAAGCTCGGCGTACCGATGTCGGGAGGTCGGGAAGAAGGAGAGAGAGGTGTAGGTTTTGGGGTGGAGGCAGTGGAGCTTGATGTGGTTGAGTAAATGCCATAGCCCGATCACGAAGAAGCATAATCCGGGTGCCACGTGTCCTACCATGGAACCCATTTTGGAGGAATTTATGTATTGCTCTGTGTAATTATTTACAGAAGGAGAATGAGGTTTTGGCATATGGTGGGAAGAAGAGGAAGGGGAAGGGGGTATATATGGGTTTTTGGCGATGAGGTTTGAGTGACGTGGATGAATCGTGAACGTATACGTGGAATTTTGAGATAACGCTTGGTATGTGCGTACTTGAACTACCAGTTTTTTTTTAACTTATAGGAGTGGTTGTGAATTAGTTTTGTCACCATACTATTTATAGAAATGATGGGATATGGGAGCAGAACACTATGCTGATAGATGACTGTATTTTTTGCTGTTTTTCGGGTTTGTAGTTTGTAGTGCAGTTGTAGTCACATTGACAAAGAGAAGAGATGGGCAGATAAACGAAAACCGGCAGTCATCCGTTTTTGAATCATTTGAATTAAATTTAAAATATAGCTTTTGTATAATCAAATGGAGTAAATTGAATGTCACACATGATTTTTGGTTAGGTTTTGAATATTGAATTTTTTTTTTTGGGATAAATCGTCACTAGAACGATCGTTTATAAGATTTTCATCCATATTTTATTAAGCTATATACTTTGCAAAACGTGCGATTATAACAGATGATATTATGGCAGCAAGAGAGATACTCAAAGAGACTAATTAATCAAGGGAAAATCTCATGAAAGACGATATTTCCATAAGGTTATGGATAGTCCACAAGGGCATTTAGCTTAAATGTTGCAATTTTTTATAAAATTTAAATATTGTATTTTATAAGTTAAAACAAGTAATAATATGTATTTGAAGGTGAAAATATAAAAACATATGATATAAAAAATATTTTCAAAAATTTTAAATTTTGTATGTAATTTAACAAATGCAGTATATAAGGTAAGAAATAAGTGGTCTGTCCATAATCTTATGGACATGCCGTCTGTCAGGAGACCTACTCAATTATCAATCTATATCACAATTTAAACAAAGGCTCATAGGGCAGTGAGAAGGACACACAAGGAATAAGTGGCTATCGTTGTGTAGTTGTCTGATAATATTGACACGAGACTAACAAACATAACCAAAAATAGTGCAGCATCAAATGAAACGCATGCAAAATGTTCCATCTACACATATGATCGAACATCAAGGTGATCAAAACAAAGAAAAATGAAGCTCACCAACTATAAATCCAGTCTGTCTCCATTTAATTCACTCGACCTTTTCCCTAAACTAAGAAACTAATATCGGCCGTTTTAATTGACACCAATATTTTTCAGTCAGGGTAAAGGAATCCCTTATAATGCGTAGAATTGTCTCTAATTCAATTCCAAAAGATAATCCTAATGGATCAAACTCTACAAATCTGATTTAAATTTTTAACAATTACGTGATTGCTAGAAATCCGTTGTTTTAATGACTTTGACTTGGATTTCTCGTTACTAGTATTTGAATCTTTAGATAATAGGTATGAAATCAATCAAATTTTACCGAAAAAATATACTTTGACAGAGACAATTTCTACCCGATGCTTAAATTAAAAAAACCCACTTTAATTACCATTATTTTATTGAATCTGGAAAAAAATCATTAAAGAAAACTAAATGAAGGGGAAAAAACAAGAAAGTAAAAAATTAAGAGACTCCAACTCCAAAAAGAGAAAAAAGTTTAAAAAATAAAATAAAAGAAAGAAGTACCCCTCGTTATTGTGCTGTCACTGGTGAGAGCTCTTGTTAGCCATTGTAATCGCCCAAAAAGTTATGGCGAGCCAATTGTAATAGAATTTTTGTGCACCATGTGTTTATAGTAGCCATTGAAGATGTACCGGTGTAAAAGACATTGCGTCATTAAAATCTTGAAATACCAATTGCCGTCACGATAATATCCCACTGCTAAAATGATTCTTCTTCAAGAAATTTGGCTTGTCGTGAAAGTGTCTGTCGTTATCCTTGTTGACTCGAATTGTGAATCAGAGTTTATAGGACTTGACTTGGTGGATCCGCTCCAGTTCAACCGTGACTTGAATCGCCTGAGTCATGACTGGAAAACTCTTGGCAAGAGCAAATATGGTGCTTGAGCCATCAAAATGCCGTGAGCAAAGTCTCCGCTCGGAATGATAGGTAGGGTGGCATTGGGGTGGGGGCCGACAGAGGTGGTGGTCTGCGTCGAGCCCTCGAGCTGAGCCTCCTGACGTATTTTTTCTTTTTATTTTTTTAAACTCAGGGGTATAATGCCTATTTTACATATTTTAACCAATTTTACCGTTGACTTTCCCTGAAAACCACCTTTGGGGACCAAACAAATTATTTTGAATTTGTTGGGTACCATCTAAGGGTTGTTTTACAAATAAGGACAAAAAATGGTAAAAGATACTTTGTAGGGAACCAAAAAAATAATTTAGTCTATAGGAGAAGAAGATAGAAACTAGGGTTTTAGGATATGGGGGAGGAGAGAGAGAAAGAGAGAGATTCAGACTATAAAGTCAAGTTGTCACATGACACCTCAACTTGGATATTGAATTCAATCTGAAACTGATCTAATATCAAATTGTAATTTAATTAATTAAACAAAATAATTCTAAAACTTTAAAATAAAATTATCTATATTTGTGTGTTGTGGAATTCATTATATTGTCGTGTAAGTGTGTAAATTTCAAGGCAAAGTTATGGGAAAGACGGTCTTTCCATATGCTTATGGAAAGACGGGGTTTAATTCGACTAATAAAAGGTAAAAGGTCTTAGTTGCAACATTAAAAATTTAGTATGCAATATGTAGTAGTTATAAAATTTATAACCCGGTTTATGCAACCCGAAAATTTTATCTTCATTTCTTCTAATTTACACTTTAAACCTTGGTCTTTCCATGACTTATGGAAAGACCGTCTTTCAAGAGACGCACTCAAATTTCAATTGGAAATTGTTTTAAATTTTCCCTCAAAATTTTGATTTGGTACGAATAATGGTTTGGTTCAGTTTCAAATTGAAATCCGAATTACGAATTCGATTTGAATAATTTGGATTATTTTGTAATTCAGATCGATTTTGATTATAGGTTTTTTATGGATCAAACTGATTAACCAGAACACAATAAATCAAAAATCGAATAAACCCATCCAATGCACACTTCTCATCTCTGCTTAATTTCTAGAAAAAATTACTCCCACCACGTCTCTCTATTTGGTATCTTATGTGTAAGTGTTTATATTTGGTGAATGAAATTGAGTTTAGTAAAAAAAACATAATAAATGGATGAAATTAAAGTAAAGAGCGGAGCCACTTAATTATTAGACTATTTTTTCTTCTGTTTTTAACAAATATAATTTCTACTAAATTGTTTTTAGTTAGTTGTTGCACCAAATTCTCAACCTTTGTATAGTATTGTTATTACTGCTCCCTCCACCCCTATCTATTCTACACATAATAATTTTTTAGTCTAAACTTTGACCACATATTTGAATAGGTATATGAACAATAATTTTATCGTATGAGATATGATTAGATTTGTCGTAATATTTAGTTTCCAAATTTCAAATTTTTATGTGTCATTATTGTCTTTAACTACACATATTTACAGTTAAACATGTTTATTGGAGACCGTGAAAAGATTTTGTGCAAAATAGATTAGGACGGAGGAAGTACATAATTTCTAAATTCGAACGTTTAATTAGTTTAAAGCAGTTTTATGTAAATAAGTTCAATTTCACAGCTAATATATAGGATCATCCAAAAGTTTAAGAGATGGTCTATTGTGAGACAACCTAAACTTTAGGCAGGGGAATTTATTCAATTCTAACAATATTCTAGATCCAAAAATATATTTCTAATAATTTTACAGGGACTTATCTCTAATTATTTTACATGGACTTATCTCCAATTATTTTACAGAGACGTCTCGCTAATATTTTTCCAGGGGCTTTTTGTCCTATTTTGTCCCATCATTTTTCCACCATCTGTAGCCTGCAAAAAAATTCAAAAAAGTATTTAATTTTTTTAAAAAAATCAATATGATCTACAAACTGAAAATTAAAAACATCGATAAAATATAGCAGAACATCAACAAAAAAATCATCAAACATCAACTAATAAATTGCAGCAAAAAAAATAAAAAATCAAATAAAATAAACAAAAAATTGAAAAATCATCGACTACAACTAACAAAAATCAACTGAAAATCCTAAAAACATCAACAAAGCTTAAATTATCAATTTTTAAAATAAAAGACTACAAACATTAACATATATCACTCAAAAACTAAAAGCATCAATTATTATCATCTAAACTTCACCCTATAAATGAAAAAAGTCAACATAAGGAAAAAAAATACTACAAAAAATCAACCATATCACCAAAAAACTACAGAAATCAACCTCTATCACCTATTACTCATCTATAGAAGATAAAAAAAACATCAACATGAGAGAAAAAAACCTAAAAACATAAACAAAAAAACCACTATACCTCAAGAGTATAAATTATTCACTCTGAAAATCATAAAACATCAACATTTTTTGTAAAAAAAACTACAGAAATCAACCTACATCACCCAAAAGCTATAAACATCAACTTCTAACACCTGAAACTCATCCGAAAAATGAAAAACATCAACATAAGAAAAAAGACACAACAAACATCAACTCCTATTACCATAACCTCGGCCGAAAAATGAAAAACATCAACATGAGAATTATTTTTTTTAAACTACAAATAACAATCCATATCACCCAAAAAACTTCAAAACACCAATTCATATCAATTAAACCACACCCGAATAATGAAAAATATCAACATAAGAGAGAGAAAAAAGCTACAAACATCCACAAAAGGCAATAGTACCTCAAGAATAAAAATTCTTTAAAAAAAAGACCTGATGGGATTTGAACCCAGTCACTAACCTCAAAGCATATAGCAATAACAACTACACCAAGGACTCTTATTGAACATACTCTCTCATTCAGATAATATTAAATCTCAACCTATACATCAAGAACATAAATTCTTTAAAATAAAGGTTATACAGGAACTCAAACCCGAGACCTCAAACCTCAACAACAAGAGTACTAACCACTGGACCAAACAAACATGATAAAAGCCCAATCAAGTAAATATTAAACCTCGTCAAGTCTTTGAAAATAATTAATAAAGAATATTAAACCTCACCTCTCAGACGCCGAAGCTCAGCTTCGCCGCCGCCGTCGCCGCCATCTGGGCATCGTTGCACGTGAGGTCTTTTTCTTCACCGAGGTACGTGGATCTGACGCGACTGAACGAAAAATGCTGCAACGCCTCATTGCAAGCCTCGTTGTTGCAACACAGTGCCTCGTTGTTTCTTCTCCTCTCCTCGTCGTCGCAACGCCACGCCTCTCCTCGTCGTCGCAACGCCACACCTCTCCTCGTCGTTGCTTCACCTCTCCTCACCATCGCAACGCTACGCCTCATCTCGTCGTTGCTTCGCATCTCCTCATCGTCGCCTCACCTCATCATTGTGGTCGCCTTGCCGATGAAGCTATGGTTTAATTTCATAGGCTTTGCGGAGCTAGGGCACGACATAGCTAAGGCGTTATTGCATAGACGCCGACGTAAACAATGGAGGCATCACAGATTTAGGTCACGGCGATGCGAAAAACAAATCCAACGGCATTGTTGCAGAGCGCCACCGCAAATCGAGTGCTGGAAAAAGGATGTCCCGCTGGCGGACAGAGAAATCCGGCGAACATGGCAAAATTTGGCTGAAATCCGGTTGAATTCCGGCGGTAACCATCCGATAGAGGCAGTTTCCGACGGGAGGAGGTTGTTTTCGATTGGAGGGGAGGACAAAAGAAAATTGAAAATTCTAATTTTTTTTTATATACTATTTTGATAATTGCACGGTAGGTCCCTAAATTTATCTGCATATTTTTAAAAAATCTTATCCCAAATAAAATTTTTTATAATTGCACAATAAACCTTGAAGTAAAATTTAGCCCACCAAATACAAGCCTTTGTGAAAGTTTAGAGGATTTAATCTTGTTTAATGGATATTCCAAAACCCGAGGAACGACATAGTTTACTTTTTAAACAAAATGGCCTTAGTTATTTTTATCATCTTCTAGCTTCTGTACCTTCTTTAGGAAACAAACCTTTTTCCACTTCTAAAGTCAGGTTTTTCCAATTGACAAGCAATGCGTTGTTTCAAATCACATCCCAATTTTTGCAATCGTAAACTAGTAAAATTAACTTCCTTATATTATAGCTAAATCGTTATCGTAATTTAGAAACAAGAGAAAGGATAATGTAGTTTTTGAGGTTAAATTAAGCTAAATAATTTTTGAGTACAATGTTATATGTTTATATATTTCTTTAAATCATCATTCAAAAATGCTGGGAAAAGTGTCCAACGACAATTATAACGAGTGACATTGACATCCAATATAACAAGCCTCCAATAATAATAATAATAAATTCTATGATATCTAAACTACATGTCAACTAGACTGATTGTCTGTCCTATTACAAATTAATGATCCAATAAAAAAATGTGCTATCACCCTCGGGGATATATATTAACTTGCTTCATGCAAAAATCATACCAATTGACGGGGAAAAGCGTATCAAGTAGAAATCACTATGCCAAATATGGATCTTCTTCAACTGTAACACCACTTGGTACAAATCACGATCTATGTTGTCCAAACTGTATACACCTTTGAAAACACAAATCGACGAATCCAAATAATTGGAATCCCAAAAGGAAAATCACAAACACACGATCTTTACAACTAGATCGATAGAAATACATTGACGCGAACAACTAAATCGAGTTATTATCATGAACAAATGAAATAATTGATCAAATCGAAAACAAAACAAATGTATGAAAATAAATTCCACAATTATTCAATAACACAAGAACATCAATTAAAATAACCTATTATTTTCCCATCGCCCATATAATGGGATTATGGGAAAAAAGAGATTGAAAGAAAATAGGGTTTTTGGAGTATGGGTTCAGTGGTTGATGTAACAAATGTGTTCATGTTATATGTTTATATATTTTCGAAGTAATGTTATATGTTATATTAATAAAGAAAAAAGTACATTTATAACCCTACATACTTCACGTAAGTGCAAATATAACCTTTCAGTGTTTGAAAGTGTGAATATAACCCTACCTAGTTGACATAAGTGCAAAACTACCCATTTCGATCAGTTTTAGCCGGAATTACTATTTCACCCCTATGATTTTTTTAAAAAAATTGGAAAATTGTAAATTACATTTATGCCCTTTTCTTAATTTCCCCTCTTTTCTCCCCTTTTTTTCGAAGACGTTTCTTCCGTTGATCAGGGTTCCGCACTGGTTGAACCCATACTCCCTCTTCTCCACTTTCTTCTCCCCTTTCTACTTCTTCTCCCCTTCATGGTTACGAACGAGTTAAACCCATACTCCCTTTGCACCGAACGGGTTGGACCGATGGCGTCAATTAGGGTTTTGAGATTTAGAGTGGTGGGTTGTCAAACGTTCTGATACATGCTTTGTTGCACATACTTTGCTTATATCATATTCCAGAGATTCGTGGTACTTTGATAGCGGCTGCTCTCGCCACATGACTGTTACTCAAGAATTCCTCACAAATATCACACCATACGATGGCGGTCATGTTACTTTTGGTGATGGAAAGCAGAGTAGAGTGGTTGGAAAAGGTGAACTGATTTCCAGTATTCACTAGTGTGCTGTTTGTTGAAGACTTGAAGGCCAATATACTGAGCATAAGTCAATTGTGTGATGACAATATGACTGTGGAATTTTAGAAAGACAAATTCATAGTGAAACACGGAGAATCCAAGGTTCTTTCAAGCATACGATCATCAGATAATTGCTATTTGCTGGAACAGGAAGTACGGTGTATGATCTCGAAACATGATGAAGGATTTCTATGGCATAGAAAGCTAGATCACATCAATTACAAAACCTTGGAAAAAATTGCAAATGCAAAGGATGCACGAGGTATGCTTACCTTAACAAGCAAGGGTGGAATTGTGTGTGGACCATGTCAACAAGGTAAAAAAATTTGATCTCCCCACTCTTCAGTTCAATATATAATCACCTCCAGAAATCTAGATTTATTGCATATGGACTTGATGGGTCCAGTCAATACACCTAGTATAGGTGGAAAGAAGTATATCTTTGTATATGTTGATGATTTTTCCAGATTTACATGGAAAGCTTTTCTAAAAGAAAAATTTGATACGATGGAAGTATTTAGAAGTCTGGTGATAAAGTTACAGACTGAAAAGGGAAGTCCAGTTGGGAAGATTGTTCGAATTTATAGTGATCATGGTAGAGAGTTTGAAAATTCTCAATTCAGTGACCTCTGTGATGAGCTCGGGATTCAACACGAGTTTTTTGCACCAATCACTCCTCAGCAGAATGGTGTTGTAGAACAAAAAAAAAAGAACCTTGCAGGAGATGGCTCAAGTTATGTTGGCCGAGAAATAAATTCACAAAAAATGGTGGGAAGAAGCTATTAACACAGCTTGCTATACAATTAATCGAGTATATTTGTATCCATTCACCAGGAAAACATCCTACGAGATTTGGAAGGGTAGGAAACCAAATGTCACATACTTTCATGTGTTTGGAAGCAAGTGCTACATTCTCAGAGACAGAGAGCGATTGGCAAAATTTGATTATCGTAGTGATACTAGAATCTTTCTTAGTTATTCTGTGAACAACCGGGCTTATCGTGTTTATAACCATCAGACAACACACTCATGGAATCTATAAATGTTATTGTGGATGATTCTGAAGGACAAAAGTCAGATGTTGTAGAAGATGAACCTAGTAATACTCATGTTCCAACACAGCCTCGCCAACCTGAGAAGGCAGATCCACCGTATGTTGGAAAATTTAAGCAAACTGATGTTGAACCAATTGAAACTGAGCATGTTGGAACATCATCCCCCACTACCGTATCCAATGTTCTAACACAAGATCAACTTGATCAATGGCATGGAATGCTCGATTAGTTCCTCAGGTGGATTACAGGAAGTTAGTAGGATTACAATGCTTCATCTCTCTCATTGAACCAAAGAATTACAAGGAGGCATTACTGGACGAATACTGGATTGCTGCGATGCAAGAAAAACTAGGTCAGTTTGCAAGAAATGATGTATTTCATCTCACTCATCATCCTAAAGGTGTAAATGTCATCGGTACAAAGTGGATTTTCAAGAATAAATCTGATGCTGACAGACATATTACTCGAAACAAAGGCAGACTAGTAACTCAAGGATATACACAAGTTGAGAGAGTTGACTTTGATGAGACATTCGCACCAGTTTCCAGGTTATAGTCAATTCAAATTGTACTTGCTATTTCCCGCTCTATGAACTTTACTCTGTATCAAATGGATGTCAAGAGTGCATTTCTAAATGGTTTGGTCAATGAAGAAGTTTACGTGGAACAACCTAAAGGATTTGAGGATCCTCATTACCCTCATCATGTGTATCGCCTGAAAAAGGCTTTATATGGCTTAAAGCAAGCACCCAGGACATGGTATGAATGACTTACTAACTTTCTTCTTAAGAAAGGTTATGTCGAGGGGGAGTAGATCGCACTTTATTTGTGATTGAAAAGTCATCTCAAATTATGATTGCTCAAATTTATATTGATTATATAGTATTCGGCTCTACTTCACCATTTATGGTACATGATTTTATCACGGTTATGCAGGATAAATTTGAAATGAGCATGGTTAGAGAGCTCACATACTTTCTAGGACTGTAAGTTAAGCAAGGAAAACATAACCTATTCATAAATCAGCGTAAGTATGCCCTAAATTTAGTAAAGAGATTTGGTTTAAGCAATGCTCGAGCAGTTCGAACACCTATGAGGGTTTCTGACAAACTGGTCAATGATGAGAAATGAGTCACAATTGATCAAAAGTTATACATGGGAATGATTGGGAGCTATTGTATTTAATAGCAAGTAGACCAGATATATGTCTCAGTGTAGGGATATGTGCAAGATTTCAGGGTGATCCAAAAGAGTCTCATCTCACTGCAGTCAAAAGATTTATTTGATATGTAAGTGGGACTTCTGAGTATTGTGTCTGATATTCTAAGAATCAAGATTCTGATTTAATTGGGTACAGTGATTCTGAATGGGCTGGTAATGCTGATGATCGAAAGAGCACTACAGGTGGATATTTCTTTATTGGGATGAACCTAGTGTCTTGGTACAGTAAGAAACAAAATTCAATCTCCTTATCTACTGTGAAGCTGAATATCTTGCTGCTGGAAGTTGTTGTGCACAATTGTTATGGATGAAGCAAATGATGAACGACTATGGAATTCATCAAGGTCATTTGAAGATTTTATGTGACAACACAAGTGCTATTGATATTTCAAAAAAATCTAGTCCGGCACTCTCGAACTAAGCATATTGACATAAGGCATCATTTTATTAGAGATCTTGTTGAAAGGAAGGAAGTTGTGGTAGTCTATGTTCTAACATCTGAACAATTTGCTGATATTTTTTCAAAGCCATTGGACAACGCCAATTTTGAAAGTCTCAGACAACACCCTTCCCTTTTCCATTCCTTGAATTGATGTCTTGAGTTGACAAGAGAGAAAAGAAGAATCATTGCACATCTTGAAAAAAGAAAAAGTTTTTGCAGCAAACGAGGAAGTGAACTGAAGAGTTTGTGTTGGTTTCAAAGTTGTCTCAATCCCTCCAAATCCCTCTCTTTTTGGCCACTCTCCCACTCCTCTTGGTTTCTTTCGGATTCTTGTTGCCAAATTCTTCAAAGATTTTCTCCTTCGCAACAAATCTCTACCGAAAAATGTCTTCAAGCCCCAATTCTCCCACGGTTGAAAAAGAAACTCAAGAAACTTCTCAATCTTCGGAGGATGACAATGTTGGGCAAAGGGAAGAGAATGTAGAGGTTGGCGGTGACAGACATAATGAACATCCCAGAGGAAAAGGGAAGGGTCTCTATCATAAGGTAACGGGTCCTGATCCTCCTACTCTTAAAGTTCTTGGAATGGAATGGAATGTTGTAGATGATATTTTTGAATGGATTGATGCCAATAGAAGTACTGTGGATTTGCGTAAACTTAAGAGAATAGAGGGAGAATTTTTGAATGTGAATGTCAAGGAACTAGTATATGGTGATATTGGTAACCTATGAGATATTGAAAATTATGAAGTTAAATTTCTTAGGGGAGATATAAAGTTTACAGAGGGAAGGATAGATTTAATGTTTATTAATCTATTCCTTACCCGAGCTATGTTAGAATTAAGGAGATAAGTGATGATGAGACAGCAGAACTGGAAGTGGTTAAGTCTACGGACAGGATGCCGGTAGGATTCTATGACTCTAAGGCTGCTCAGAGAATAGAGGAACTGAGAAAACCAATAATAATAGAAGTTTCTGACAGTGAAGAAGAAGACAATGTTGGCTATGTTCCAACACAGAATGCAGATTCTGAAAATATTGAGGAGATGGAGATTGATGATGAAGACATGGGAGGTGAAAACATGTTTGATGTAACTGGTGATGCTGATATTGATTTAGATGGAGATCATACTGGAGGATCTAATTCGAGACAAAGAGAACTAGATAAGGATAAGTATGTTGGAACATAGAGCAGGGCAGAGACTGCTGAAGAATAATGGGTTGGGGATGCTAAGTATGTTCCAACACAGGAGCAACTTGAGTTGAACTACTCCAGTGATGAGGTATTAGATGAGTTCCTACAAACTGCTAGGGGTAAGAGAAAGATGGCTGCTACAAAGGATTCCCCACCAACCAAAAATGCTGAGAAAACTCAGGTTGCTCCCAAGAAGAAAGTGATGCCACCTCTGTTTATAAGTGAAGCACTGTCATTTTCTTACTTTGATATAAACTGTGAAGAAATGGGAGAAGTGTTTGCAGAGAAAAAGGTGATCTCTGAGAGACCCATAGACCTAGATGCATATAGGGCTAGTGGGTTTTCTGATTTTTTGGAATTAATTGGAATGAAAATGGCTGCCACTGTACAACTTCAGTACAATAGACCGGTGGTCATTGAAGTGTATTCCAATTTGATGGCTGAAAACTTGGAGGATGATTCCCCTTGGTTCGAGAGGGTTTATGTAAGGGGGAAGATTATTAACTTCTCAGCTGCCAGGATAAACAGGATTTTGGGGCTGCA
The DNA here is from genome assembly GCA_037428765.1 of Rubia yunnanensis. Taxonomy (NCBI): domain Eukaryota; kingdom Viridiplantae; phylum Streptophyta; class Magnoliopsida; order Gentianales; family Rubiaceae; genus Rubia; species Rubia yunnanensis. The sequence continues at coordinate 130,572,167 of CM075062.1, forward strand.
TACTCCAGAGTTTGAGGGAGTGTTTCCAGATAACCTAGGAGTGTCGGATGATCAGATTCTGGAGGCAATCTCAGGAGGGTACAAGACCAAATGGCCTGAGACTGGATATTCATAAGCTTCCTGCCTGTCTTCTAGATTCTTTGGTCTACATAAGGTAGCGGTGAACTACTGGATGCCATCCTCCAACACTACTGCCTTGAATAGAGAAATGGCTAAGCTGTTGTACTGTGTTGGAACACGGAAATTAGTTAACCTGGGGTTGTTCATACATCAAAGTCTAGTTAGACAAGTTACTGTCCCAAAGGCAAAACATGTTATTGTGTATCCCTGCTTAATTTCTGCATTGGCTAAGAGTGCCAAGGTGAAGGGGAAGGCGAAATATGTGATCATCGATACGGAGTTCCTACGGCCTAACAAGAAGACCTTTGGTATAAGGCACGTTCATGATCTCCATTGGAACCCTGAAGGCTCTATTTCTGAAATGCTGAAAATAAGGCTAAATTAGTGGTACTGAATGAAAGGTTGGGGGCGATAGCAATCCAAATGGCGGTACTAGATGCAGAGAAGGCCAAACTTGAGGTGGAGAAAGCTCAGTTGGAGGCATGGACTGCTGCTTCTGATATATCTATATTCCAACATAGATCTAGTGTCATATTCAAGGGGAGCCTGTTTTCTGTTTCTTTCATAAAAAATTGGTTTCTTTGCCTTTGGCATATTCATGGCCCCAGGGGGAGAATATTTTTGTGATTTGAATGACTGTAATCTAATTATTATTTTGATAGTATTCTGGAATTCTGGTATTCGGTTGGTATTCTTTTATATCAGATTCAATAGTTTGCATATGTTCCAACATAGGTGGAGTTTGGGAAGACTTATGTGTTTGATTAAAAGTTTTTCAACTGTGATTCTACTGTCCAAAATGGTTGGGGTCCACAAAATGCCAAAGGGGAGATTCTAAAGTCAAGTGGTGTTCATTAAATATTTTAATTGCCAATTTGTGAACTTATTTGGAAACGAAAAACTTTCTATGTTGGAACATGCGGATGAGCTGTAAATACGCCAAGAAAATCTTACGAGAAAAAGGACAGAATATTATGGTATTTGTGATTTATGGAAATTTGAATATTCTGCTATATGATAGACATTGGAAGAAGCATAGTTGGTTTATGGAAAATCCCTAAAAATATGGTATTGAGATTATCAAATGTATGAGAGATATTGTGATAAGGAAAATCCCTTTATTTATGGGATTTGGATTTGCTTCAAGAAGCAGATAAGGAATAGGAATATTATGGGGATAATCATGGAGAGTTCCGATCTGCCCATGGCTTTAAAAGGGAACACCACGGCTGCATTCAATACACAGATTTTAACAGAGAAAACCTACACACAGTTTTTCATTCTTTCGATAGAATTGCAAAGAGCCAGAACTCTATGTTCCAACATACGTGACCTGCCGTTCAAAGTTCGGAATCGTATGCCTTAATTCCTCGGGAGGAGGAGATCCAGCATTGACGAGTTTTGAGGTCAGAGGGAGTCTGATCAAGGCGGATCGGTAGCTAGGGGAGCTAGTATAATTCACACGTTTGATTAGTAAAGATAAGTTTTTTGTATGGTGTACTCTGTACTGTATATTTCTAATTAGTTGATTCATTCTGAACTGGGCCAGCCCCGCAGATGTAGGTGGATTTCACCGAACTGCGTAACCAAGCGTTGTGTCTTTAATGTTTTACTTTATTGCATATTTGGTTAGATAGGTTATGTTGGAACATACTAGTAATAATTAAGAGAATTAGGTAAAACCAAATTTCAGATAGTTATTGAAAAATCAATGTATTAGATTTTTTAACTAACTGATTGAATTAATTGATTTGATTAACAGTTTTATCAGTTGTTTGTATTTGAGTGTTTGATAAGCTAGTATGATAGTTGTTTTCATTTTCTCTTACGCATTTTTTCGAACTGCCTCTGGTCAATCTCTATTTACACTCTTATTTTTTAATACTATTATTTAGCAAAATTTGACCGCGTATTTAAATAGATACATGAACAATAATATTATCGTATATGGTATTATTTAATTCTTCGATTTCTAAATATCAGCTTTATGTTTGTTGTTATTATGCGTAAGTAAATATATTAACAGTCAAACATGTTATTTAAATAGCGTGGTATTGATTGTGGTGCAAATAGAGTTGGACGGAGGTTTCCCCCGTTTCTTCCCAATATCAACCCTTTTATTCCCATATTCTCCTTCCCCCCCCCTTTTCCGAGCATGACTAGAAGGACAAAACATCGTTATTGGTCACAAAACAGATTTTAATTGCCTATGGACAAACCGATATTTTGGTCACAAAACAGATTGTAATTTAGATGGATTAATTGAAGTGGTCAATATTCTCAGTAAACATCAAGCGGGGCCACAGAAAAAATAAAGTCAAACAAGACTCAATCAGTTACAATGGCCTAGTACTCACCAACTCAAGCCCAACTAACTTTCTCCAAACAAAGTTCTACAACTGAAATGGAAAATTGATTTCGGCCCAATTCAAGCCAAAAAAAAACATATAATGTTGCACCATTTATATTTCCTTTGGGGTTGACTTTCATTTTGGGCCACCACACACCTTCAATCTCGTTGAGGTAAATGAATTGTCAAAGTTGAAACTGTCAGGAATTGTCAAATCTTTCCTTTCTATAACAAAACGTCTTTGTTTGAGTTTTCAAAAATAAAAGATTCACTAAATTTTCATAGAATCTTTGTCGAATCCCAGGGAAATTTGAGGGCGCTAACTCTTTTTTTGAATAAATATATATGGTTATGTCATGTCTTATTCTTTTTTATTGCATTGATTTTGTACTTAATGATTATTTTACATCGTTTACATGGCATTGAACATGTGTTTATAGGCAATTGGACACTAGCAAACACAACAATTATGGCAAGGTTTCCGAAACCTTAGCTCAATTATTGCTCTTTCTTGGGTTTCATTGGAAATTTTAATGAAATTTTGCATCAACACAAACTATATAGTGTAAATTGAATGACCACGATGGCAAATTGACGTTTTATTGTCGTTTAACTGATTTGAGCTATAAGGGGATCAAACTTACATGATACCGGAACTAGAGAAATCATTGTACCGTTCAAGAAGTATAAAATAGAGGAGTTGTCATGATGGATTGGGTTAATCTATATCCAGCATTTCAGGTTAAACATCTTTTCAGTCACCGACTAAATCATGTCCCACGATCGTCAAGTACAACAATTAGGGAATACAAAACCCTTAACTCTTTCTAGACTATTAGGAGGATATCACTATGGATAAGCTAATGCATGAAAATTAATTGTTTAGGAATGAAAGTCTTCTAAATAAGGTTATTGATTGAGAGGAAGAAAAGCTCGCACTCTCTATGCCATAACCGCAAACCCAATCCGATGTCTGCAAAACCTGGAAACCAACTATAAACGGTAAATACTCGTTTACATCGGAATCTAATATGTTTATCAATGAAATTACTTAGGAGAATGCAGAACAAGCAAGTAGTAGCAATAGTCCTTCTTGTCATTGGAAGGTCATCTGGATGTTACCCATCCCAACCAGAGTAGCACATTTTGTATGGAAAATATGCAGAAGTTACTTGCCATTGGTGCAAAACTTCATACAAAGAGAATTGTCGGGAGGAATATGTTACCTATCTTGTATAGTTGAAAAATCAACTTTGAAGTAGATTCTCGTCCATTACCCTCTCGTACGTTAAATGTGATTTTTTGTGGACTTACATGGCTGGGTTTATTGTTACCAGCAATAACCTATCAATCTATGGGTTCGAGATTTAATTATCGAGTTGGAATTGGAAAATATATTTAGTAGTTTTGTTGCTAAATTACCACTGATATTAGAGGAACAACTTGGTACATGAAGAAGCTCATGAGTAAATATCATCTCATTGTGTTCAATATTCTTCGATCAAGTGGAGGATTTTCAAAGGAATAACTAAGGAATATAGTAAAGATGTATCCCTATCAAACACCCTCTTAATACAGAAGTTTCCACACATGAAAACATACTTCACTTTGATGCAATAAAAACATCAAACAATACTTGTTTAGGATGGTTTATAAAAACTCCCAAAAATACTTGAATTTACGGTGAATCTTTACGACTCCATCAACTGTACCCACTGTAGATTGTGGAAGACATAAGTCTTGTCTAGATGTGTAGAATATTATTTATTTCTAGAACTAGAAAAGTTCAATGCTCAATTTTTAATCCGAGTCATTCAAAAAAATGAAGAAGACAAAACAGACTTTGTATTAATCTTAACAAATTTACTTCCTTCTGCGAGGGCTGAACAAGCAATGAGTACAATGCATTTCACGACATTCAAACAATATTACTAAAAATCACATGAGACATCAACACCCCATTGTACAAAAAAAAATCCCTCTCTAAGCTAGAGAGCTCTCAAAAAGTTCCAATCTGTAGCTCTAAACAAGGCACTTTCAACTTCATCGGGAATCAACAACAGCAACCCACCACCTTTCTTGTGTTCAGGTTGAAAGCCAATCCATACATCCTGAACCCTCCCAAAGCCAATATCCACACTTTAACAAGAACCAATCCCTGCACACTACACAGAACAAACACACGTGAAAAACATAAACAATCCACACAACCTCACCCCCAGTCCCCACAGAATCCCACAAGTCACATACAACATCCAGGAGATACAGACAACCATTTGACCACGCAAAACTAAGGAATATATTAAAGATGTATCCCTATCAAACACCCCCTTAATAAAGAAGTTTCCACACATGAAAACATACTTTACTTTGATGCAATGAAAACATCAAACAATACTCGTTTAGGATGGTTAGTAAAAACTCCCGATAATACTTGAATTTATGGTGAATATTTATGACTCCATCAATCGTACCCATCATAGATTGCGGAAGACGTACAAGTCTTGTCTAGATGTATAGAATGTTATTTATTTCTGGAACTAGAAAAGTTCGATGCTCAATTGTTAATCCATGTTATTCAAAAAAATGAAGAAGACAAAACAAACTTTGGATTAATCTTAACAAATTTACTTCCTTTTGCGAGGGCTGAACAAGCCATAAGTACAACTAATTTCATGAAATTCAAAAAATATTACTAAAAACCACATGAGATATCAACACCCCATTGTACAAAAACGTTTCTCTATCTAAGCTAGAGAGCTCTCAAAAAGTTCCAGTCCGCAACTCCAAACAAGGAGCACTTTCAACTTCATCGAGAATTAACAACATCAACCCACCACCTTTCTTGTGTTCAGGTTGAAAGATAATCCATACATCCTGAACTCCCCCAAAGCCAATATCCATACTCTGACAAGAACCAATCCCTGCATCCCACACAGAACAAACACACATGAAAACATAAACAATCCATACAACCTCAGCCCCCGGTCTCGACAGAATCCCACAAGTCACATACAACATCCAGGAGATACATACAACCATTTAACAATGCAAAAGTACCAAAATCAACAAAATCACCAACACCATCAAATACAGACTCAGAGTCAACATACAAGGAAAAGAAGCATTTACATGGCGAACATGGTCTTGGAAGAGCACTGATCAGAAGGTCACGAGATGGCTAAGAAAACTTAGAAGAACTAAGAGATGTTCTCTTTGGAGATGAACCAAACAAAGCTACTTATCTACCCCCCAAGAGGGGGGTCATGCTCAGGCCAGAGGTGGACGAATATCAAAGGGGTTAGAGCTTACTTGAAGACAGTTTGGTAAGGTATTTCCTCGACTATCAACATTTTCCCCTAACAAGAATGCAACTTCTCATATCAAACTACTGGGAGAAGGGGTACATGTCCTAACGAAAAATGGAAAATTCTATGTTATCCAATTTGATCAGAAGTCTAAGCTCCTCGCACTGCTACATAATGGCCTAGTGAACATGGCTGGTGGACCGATAGCCTTGCATAGATTAATCACATAGATGGTTCTATCACACATAACGATCACCAAAGTCCTCATATGGATATGCATTTATGGTCTCACTCTGGAATACTTTGGTAGGAACACCATTAAAAAGTTTGCCTCGGTGGTCAGCGATGTCGAAGAGGTAGAGTTTGGAGGATGGATGTTGTAACATGCTGAGTTTGTAAGCGTCAGTGTATGAACGCCGATCCAGAAAACCCTGTGTCCAGTTTATGGTGAAACTAAGAAGGAGTGGAATGGTTGGGATAACCATTGGATATGAAATAGTGCATAATGTGTAGGCAGTGCGGTGCACTAGGACACACCTACCACAGTGCCACTGGCAAGACGAAGAGGCACTTGAATGGCACATCTGCTAGATTCGTAGCTCTTGAGGGAGGGGGAGAACTACATCTTGAGATCTATAGAGACCTTTCAGAAGAACTCTATCCACCTGTTTTTCATGTACACATGAACATGCTGAAAATTAAAGAAGTTCGCAAGGTTTCCATCTCAATGCTTCCACACCAATGCACACGGGTTCTTGCATATGCCAGAAAAGGCATTTGTTGATGGCTTCGAATATGTAGAAGAAATCTACCCCACTCCGGAGGAACTAAGGGAGGCAGAGAAAGAGTACAATCCAGAAAACCCCTAGGCGTCAAACCAACTAGAGGAAGAACCAGAGAAGCCTACCTCAGGAGAGATAGCCCGTCAAAGTGAGATTAATGAAATCTTCCTTCAGGGTCTAGCGGAAGCACGAGAGAGGCTGCTAAACCTCCCGGAGGTCCTTGATTTTTGAGAAGATTACGAAGGGGGTATCAACTCCCCAAATAGGTTCTCGGATGTGGAAATACAGGAGCTCAACCCTCCACCGTCTCCACAACAAGCCTACCAGCAGGAACAAGAGAACTTGGAAAATGATGTGATTTAAACAAGACATATTGAAGGGGAAAATGACAAAATCGTAATAGAGGAATACATTATCACCGATGAGAGAAGGTATATCCTTGCCAATGAGGAAGCAGAGGTACGTCTTCCCTCCAATAAGGTGGAGCTAAAACAATTCACTCAAGCAAACGGAAGGGTAACAGAACAGTTTCTCAAGAAAGGGAATTTTTGGAAAATCCAAACTTTGGCGTTGTCTCTGACCAAAAGAGTGATGAGCTCAATTTTGATATGGGTCTCACCACTAATTTGGGTGATCTCAGTGAAGAGGCTGATATCATCATGAGCATCCAGAGTACTACCAAAGCTGGTCAAGCTACTACCACCAATTGGAATGACAGGGGGATGATTGATGATGTGGAAAAAGGTAAAGCGAAGCTGGTTAAAGCGTCTAACTTGCAAAAGAGAGCAGAGTGAAGTAGAGTATGCTTACACCAACGTCAAAATGGTACCCATATAAAGAAGCCTAACAACACGCCAATCACACAGCCCCCAAGCTCAGACTCTGAGCCGGATGATTTTGACACAAATGAGTTCCCAACAAGACAGCGTGGAGAAACAAGTGGCTCACAACAACCTCTATTGATAGAATAATAATGAAGGGCAAGGCAAATCTGGAAAGAAAATATGGATGCAGGTAAGCAATCATGATGGCAAGAAAAAGAAGGAAATGAATGGCGGTGCGACTCGGATTGAAAGCGTAATGAAGTTAGATGGGGAAAGAGGAATGCAATTTATGCAGGCCAGTGGAGCATTTAACCATGTAAGAAGCACTATGGTTGACCTACCTACCCAAGCGGTCACATGTAACACTCTAAACCTCCTCTCCTCTTTTATCATTGGGCCAAGCATCCCTTCTGATGTTTTAATCAGCCCAAAAGAAACTAGCCAAACCCATACCCCAGCCTAAAACCAAACATAAAGTTAGCCCAAAACCAAGTAACACAATCGACTAGCAAAACACCATTAACAAAAACCACACACGTGCACCCCAATATCTGATCCTAAACAAGTTAATACTAATCCCACCTTTACCAACTACCCAAAAACAAGACCCAGCCCCAAGACCAAACAACTCAGCCCATCCTACAGAATTAACCAGGCCAATTACCTCACAGACCCATACCCTCCAGCCCATCCAAACCCAGCCCGTTAGAAAAACCACACAAGAAAGAAACGAGGCAAAAAATAGGTCAAGTCAGGTGAAGAAGGTACCTGTAAAGCAAGGAGCCAGCTTATCCCGGGACAGAGCCACCATGCCAATGCCATCGGAAAATGGGGTCACAGGGAGAAGAGAAAATGGAGTGGTGACAGCAGGTCGGAACCAATGCCCAGCTCAGACCGATAACAACCTAAACCACTTGCTACCACCGTTGGCCAAGATTGGGGAATCAACGGCTACAGCCACCATGAAAACTAGGCCCGTCAAACGGGTTGGGTCACCCGTTGGATAACCGTTACCCATATACTAATTTCACTTATTGGATAAGACTTATTGGATAATGACCCATTGGGTTAATGGATATAATTGAGTTGTAGTTATTGGGTTTAGTTGGGTTGGATAATTGGTTATCCGTTGGATAATTTTGGGTGGGTTGAGTTGGGTTGGATAACGGGTGACCCGTAGATAATTTCATATCATAAGATAACAAAATTTTCACAAATTTGATTACGAATAATTTAATTTTTCCCTAACACATATAATCAGCTTAGAAACGATCAAATTCTCCATTCATCGTATTTGTCGATTTCGATTCATGTTTTAATCAATTTTAATTTGAACCAATTAAAATTTGATAAATGATCTTGACGAAAGAAGTAGAAGTAGTATTTAAGAAACTTTTACTAAATTTGAAAAATCTCGAAATATGAAGATTTTTAAAAATATTTTCTTTTATTGAACATAAGAAAATAATAAATGAAATTCCCACATTTGGCCACTCGAATAAATATTTCTTTTTTTGTAGTTATGTACAAGATTCAGTCTACATCAAAGAATGATTACGGTTAATCGTAATTTTTCACTCCAAGTAAAATGTTACGTGGCTTATCCAATTAAAGTTTAAATGGTTGAAAACACCAATTATCCATTGAGTATATAATGAATTATCCATTGAGTATATACTGAATTATCCATTGAGTATATATTAATTATCCATTGGGTCTATACTAATTATCCATTGGGTCTATACTAATTATCCATTAGGTCGAACTAAATGACCAATTGGGTATATGTCATTTATTTGGGTGAAACGTGAATTACTCATCAAGTCCGCGTTCTTTCTCAGTTCTCACTTTCCAGACTGCGTTTTGTTTCATCCGTCCGCGTTTTGTTCATCAATCAGTCTGCGTTTTGTTCATCAATCGGTCTGCATTTTGTTCATATTTGAGTTCATAATATTATATTATGTAATATAATATTATGTACATTATATTATATTTAATAAAAAAATATATAATATGTTGGCTTTGTAAACTCGACGAAACTAACGAACAATATTACTTGGGATCGAGCTCGAGCTCAAATACTGTACGAACTCGAATATTGTACGAACTCAAATACTGTACGAGATTGAACTCGAATACTGTACAAACTCGAATAGTGTACGAGATTGAGCTCGAATATTGTACAAGATTGAGCTCGAATACTGTACGAGATTGAGCTCGAATACTGTACAAGATTGAGCTTGAATACTGTACGAGATTGAGCTCGAATACTGTACAAACTCGAATACTGTACGAGATTGAACTCGAATACTGTACGAACTCGAATACTGTACGAGATTGAGCTTGAATACTGTATGAACTTGAATACTGTACAAGATTGAGCTCGAATACTGTATGAACTCGAATACTGTACGAGATTGAGCTCGAATACTGTACGAACTCGAATACTCTATGAACTCGAATACTGTACGAGATTAAGCTCGAATACTGTATGAACTCGAATACTATACGAGATTGAGCTCGAATACTGTACGAACTCGAATACTCTATGAACTTAAATACTGTACGAGATTAAGTTTGAATACTGTATGAACTCGAATACTATACGAGATTGAGCTTGAATACTGTACGAACTCAAATACTGTACGAGATTGAACTTGAATACTGTATGAACTCGAATACTGTACGAGATTGAACTCGAATATTGTACGAACGTGAATTACTCATCAAGTCCGCGTTCTTTCTCAGTTCTCACTTTCCAGACTGCGTTTTGTTTCATCAGTCCGCGTTTTGTTCATCAATCAGTCTGCGTTTTGTTCATCAATCGGTCTGCATTTTGTTCATATTTGAGTTCATAATATTATATTATGTAATATAATATTATGTACATTATATTATATTTAATAAAAAAAATATATAATATGTTGGCTTTGTAAACTCGACGAAACTAACGAACAATATTACTTGGGATCGAGCTCGAGCTCAAATACTGTACGAACTCGAATATTGTACGAACTCAAATACTGTACGAGATTGAACTCGAATACTGTACAAACTCGAATAGTGTACGAGATTGAGCTCGAATATTGTACAAGATTGAGCTCGAATACTGTACGAGATTGAGCTCGAATACTGTACAAGATTGAGCTTGAATACTATACGAGATTGAGCTCGAATACTGTACGAGATTGAGCTCGAATACTGTACGAGATTGAGCTCGAATACTGTACGAGATTGAGCTCGAATACTGTACAAACTCGAATACTGTACGAGATTGAACTCGAATACTGTACGAACTCGAATACTGTACGAGATTGAGCTTGAATACTGTATGAACTTGAATACTGTACAAGATTGAGCTCGAATACTGTATGAACTCGAATACTGTACGAGATTGAGCTCGAATACTGTACGAGATTGAGCTCGAATACTGTACGAACTCGAATACTCTATGAACTCAAATACTGTACGAGATTAAGCTCGAATACTGTATGAACTCGAATACTATACGAGATTGAGCTCGAATACTGTACGAACTCGAATACTGTATGAACTTGAATACTGTACGAGATTAAGCTTGAATACTGTATGAACTCGAATACTATACGAGATTGAGCTTGAATACTGTACGAACTCAAATACTGTACGAGATTGAACTTGAATACTGTATGAACTCGAATACTGTACGAGATTGAACTCGAATATTGTACGAACTCGAATACTGTACGAGATTGAGTGCGAATTTTGTACGAACTCGAATACTGTACGAGATTGAGTTCGAATACTGTACGAGATTGAATGCAGTACGAACTCGAATATTGTATGAGATTGAGCTTGAATAATTAGTGAATTATAATTTGTATGATTTGTGAATTATAGTGAATATTTATGTTAAATATTACACATGCATTTAATTGGGTAATTTTGGATATTTATTGGGTATTTGTTACGTTCTTATTGAATTAACATAATATAAGACCCATGGAGATCAAAATTTTCCATTAACACAATTATTTTCATCCCGCTCAATCACAAAAACTAATGACCATTTAATACCCGATCCCATTGGATAATGACAACTTGTAACCCAAATCGATAGAAAATATTTAATGATAACTTATTGGGTTAATTATATAATGATTTATTGGATAATATATTTTAACCCATTGGGTCATATGAATATCTCATGGGTTATCCAATGGGTTATCCATTTAATGACCCAACTCATTTATGACCCAACCCATTATGACCCATTTAATAAATGGGTTAATTGGATAATAACCCATTGGATAATGATCTATTGGGTTTGGATAACGGATTTATCCAATTAACCCATTTGACGGGCCTAGTGAAAACACCGGCGGGGAAGGAAGGCATGGATCTCCAAAGAGTGGCATGGCGCCGGCAATTCGGGCCCAAGACCCACCACAGAACAACGACAAAAATATCATTCGCCTCAATCATCGACAAAGGCTGAGGCTCGAGATACCATGCGGGTAGAAGACAGTACTCCACCACTGCCGGAAAGATTGGACGAGGAGAATGCACTGATCGCTGAGACTGCACTGGAGATATAGGAGACTCACCATGGCCGGCCCGATATTGCAACAATGCCAATTTTTCTACGGCGCTATGTTGCTACAGTTGGACATATATTGATTATATCATGCGAAAAATCAAATAACAAAAATTGAATGAGCAATTAACATATGCAAGGATAATACAATTTTATTAATTATTCAACCATACAATCGAAAAGCTTAAATTACAAATAATCAAAGCATGAATCATGTTTCAAGTAATCACAAATTGATGGAGTCACGAGTAACACTCGCTGCCCTTGAAACGAATGAGTTCCGTCGTGGACATCGTTCCCTAGGATAAAACCATCGCAGGCAACAATTAACATTTAAGAGTTACCTGGGATTCACGCAAGGCCCGAAGGACTATCACTGACAGAGATAGAAAAGAAGTGAGACTCAAGTTTAGAATAAATGAGGAACTTGAGAATGGTGCGAGTTTTCTGACTGATTTAGAGGGTCTATTTATACTACTCTAAGAGACCATAATCATGGAAACATGATATTCTAATTTTCTGTAATTAGAGAAGAATATTCTCCAATCACCAACTCACCAAATCCGAGACATTCCATGAATACTCGAATCAAATCTGCTGGAAAAGGAAGAAATATTTGTACAGATATTCTTCATCATATTAAACATGGTAAACTGCATATTTATTTAAGACAAGATATCTCGCAAAATATGGAAGCATTTTGTTCTTATCTCTTAAGAATTACACACAAGCAATTCCATATATACTATGCGGTTGGGTCTTCCAGAGACTTCCATACGGTCCATACGTATTTTGGACAGTCCAGAGAAAATTACCTGGGCCAATTTTTGCCAATTTTTTCCTCTTTCAAGAGTAATATTTAAAACATTCATATCTCATTCGCCCTTGATCCGTTTTGAGTGTTTAAATAGTCGATTTTATAGTACTCGCGGAGGAGAACCCAAAAATGACATCCATTGATCCAAAATCTATTCGGGTCCCACTCTAAATGAAGCCCAAAAGGTTGACAAATTTCAACCTTTTAACCATCATTTTCCAACAATCCCCCACATGAATAGATATTGATGTAGGAATCAGAACAATCACGTTAGACACAGAGTTTGACTTGGTGATAGATTCATTTCGATGACATAGATGCTGCATAGGATAAGTAGGTGTCACCCTTTGAACTTTCCCTTGAGAGAGTACACTTAGCCCACTGGTTAGGAAGTAGACGCGATGTCCTTGAACTTCCCCTACCGCTTGTGTGAATGACAATGCACTTCCCATAGACATCTTTCCTAGCCCTTGCGCTTTCCTCGGTTGTGTCCATTAATCAGGCCATGGCACACGCCTAGTTCTGTAAGGTTTCTAAAGAATTGTGTCCCAACAATTCCCTTTTGAAGCGGCCACACTTCTCGCTTACATAGGTGATTCTTGGCGTAAGAGCAGTTCCGTAAACTATTGCGCTCTTTTGAGTACTACATACTCAATGCCTTGAATCATTAAAAGCAATTTAATGCTTAACCTCCACTCACTTCACTGTTTCTTCATCATAGGAAATAAGACAGGAGGTATGAACCCCCTACAGTGATCGCGATGGGTATTTGCAGTTTAGTTGTCCCTTTGAACCTAGATCTTGGGATCTCCAGTCATATAGGTTGGGTTACCACGTACGTAACCCGTGATTTAATGGACTTCAGTCCCATTCCTCTCGATGATGTTTCAACTACCTCTCGATTCAACCCTTTAGTCAAGGGATCGGCTATGTTGTCCTTAGACCTTATATAGTCAATTGTGAGCACTCCAGTTGAGAGAAGTTGTCTTATGGAACTATGTCTCTGTCGAATATGACGAGACTTCCCATTATAGAGCATATTATGAGCCTTTCCAATAGCAGATACACTATCACAATGTATACATATGGCTGGCACAGGCTTCGGCCATCTAGGAATGTCCTCTACGAATTGAAGGAGCCATTCAGCCACCTTACCCACCTTGTCTAAGGCAACAAACTCAGATTCCATCGTGGATCGAGTAATAATCGTTTGTTTAGAGGACTTCCACGAGACTGCTCCTCCACCTAGTGTAAATACATACCCACTAGTGTATTTCAGATCCTTTATATCGTGTATCCAGTTTGCATCACTGTATCCTTCAACTACAGCTGGATAACTCGAATAATGTAGACCATAATCATGAGTATAACGTAGATATCTCAATACTCTAGTTATTGCTTTCCAGTGAGTCATACTGGGGTTACTCGTGTATCTACTCAACCTACTTACAGTGTAGTCAATATCTAGTCTAGTACAACTCATCAAGTACATCAGACTCCCAATGACTCTCGAGTACTCCACCTGATTAATAGCCTCCAATTTGTTCTTTCGTAGATGCAAATTCGGATCTATTGGAGTCATCGCCACCTCTGAGTCATTCTTGTTGAATTTCTCAAGGATTTTATCTACATAATAAGACTGGGTTAAGGTTATACCATCAGAGCTTCGGATGATCTTTATCCCCGAGATCAGGATTTTATCTACATAATGAGACTGGGTTAAGGTGATACCATCAGAGCTTCGGATGATCTTTATCCCCAAGATCACATCCGCCAGTCCCATATCCTTCATGTCAAAACGAGAATTCAACATGTCCTTGGTAGATTTGATCATCTTTTCATTACTACCCACAATGAGCAAGTCATCTACATATAAACATAGGATTACATATCCATTTTCCGTGTCTTTCACATAGATGCACTTATCACACTCATTGATTTTGAAACCATTGGCAAGGACTACATGGTCAAACTTCTCATGACATTGCTTTGGTGCTTGTTTGAGACCATACAATGATTTCACCAACTTGCAGACTTTTGCTCCTTGACCGGGAGCCGTAAACCCCTCAGGTTGCTCCATGTAGATTTCCTCCTCTAAATCTCCATTCAAGAAGGCAGTCTTCACATCCATTTGATGAACCTCAAGCTTACGCAGCGCGGCGATAGCAAGTATCATTCTGATGGAGCTTATTCTCGTGACTGGAGAATAAGTATCAAAGTAGTCAAGACCTTCCTTTTGTCTATAACCTTTGATTACAAGTCTGGCTTTATACTTGTCAATCGAGCCATCTGCTCTCATCTTCTTCTTGAAGATCCATTTGTAGCCTAGTGGTTTACACCTCAGAGGTAAGTCCACTAGCTTCCAAGTATGATTATGTAGAATCGAGTCGATTTTGCTTTAAATCGCTTCTTTCCACATAGGCCCCTCAGACGAATTCACAGCTTATTTATAGCTTTGTGGCTCACTTACAAGCATAAACGTTAGATAATTAGGACCAAATGATTTTTTGGTCCTAATCTGTTTACTTCATCTAGGTTTATCCACTTCCTCCTCTTGATCCTCGAGATCGTCAGGAATTACTACGCCTTCGTCTAATGACTCAATGGTCCTTTTCGACGATTCGGCCCTTTCCTTTGTAGGGAACACATTCTCAAAGAAATTTGCATTTCTTGATTCCATGATCGTGTTCTTGTGAATCTCGGGATGATGAGATTCATGTACAAGGAAGCGATAAGCACTACTCTCATGTGCATATCCTATAAAGATACAGTCAACCATTTTAGGTCCGATCTTTAACTTCTTGGGGGTGGGATTAATACCTTCGCAAGGCACCCCCATATTCCTAAGTACGTAAAGGATGACTTTGTGCCTTTCCACAACTCATGAGGAGTTTCTTTCTCATCCTTACGGGGTATCTTATTCAAAAGATAGTTGGCCGTCAAAATAGCCTCCCCCCACATGCTCTGTGGCAACCCAGAACTTATCAACATCACATTCATCATCTCTTTAAGAGTGTGATTTTTACGTTCATCCACACCATTAGATTGAGGCGAGTAGGGGGCAGTGACCTCGTGAATAATGCCATGTTCAGAACAATAGTCCCTAAATGGCTCTACATATTCACCTCCACGGTCACTTCTAATCACCTTGATCTTCTTATCAAGTTGATTTTCAACTTCCGTTTTGTAGAGAACAAATTTCTCAATTGCCTCATCTTTGCTTTTCAGCAAGTACACATAACAGTATTTCGTACAATCATCCACGAAAGTGATGAAATACTTGTTACCTCCTCTTGTTTGCACGAACTTGAGATCACAGATATCGGTATGTATCAACTCAAGAGGTTTTGTGTTTCGTTTAACTTGTTTGAAAGACGTTCGAGTCATCTTAGCTTCAACAAAAGTTTCACACTTATGAATTGCATCAATTTCCATGTTAGGTATGTTCTCCATTTTAATTAATCTTCTTATCGAATCATAATTAACGTGTCCTAGTCTACCTTGCCATAAATTGGAAGACTCAATCATGTAAGCAGAAGAAGAAGCATTCATTTCATCTTTCTTAGGAAGTACAACCATGGTGTTCAATTTGAACATACCATCTAGCTCATAACCTTTGCCTACAAACATACCTTGCTTTGACAAGACTAACTTATCAGACTCAAACACTAGCTTAAAGTCATGCTTGATCAACATAGAACCGGACACAAGGTTCTTGCGAATGTCTGGCACATACAAAACATTCTTCAAAGTCAACTCCTTCCCAGACGTCATCTTCAGCACCACAGTGCCACGGCCTTTCACCATGGAAGTTGCAGAGTTGCCCATGTAGATGGTCTCTCCATCTTCAATTGCCTTGAAGTTTGAGAATACTTCCTTGACAGAGCAGATGTGCTTCGTAGCACCAGTGTCAATCCACCATTCCTTTGGATTGGAGTCCACCATGCTGACTTCAGAAATCACAGTACACGGATCGATGTTATTCACATCTCGTGCAAGATTTTCAACCATGTTGGCCTCATTCTTGGCATTCTTTGGCTTTTTATACTCGGAGGACTTGCCAGTGAACTTCGACTTCTTCGAAAATCCACCCTTAGCTCCCAACTTGGATCCCTTCTTTGCCTTGAGCTTCTTTGACTTGGAGCTCCCACCAACCTCCACGAGATTGGCCCTTGCCACAGGCACAGATCGATTCATCCTCTTTTTAGAGATGCGATTATCCTCCTCAACACGAAGCTTTTGGATCAGATCCCTCATGGTCATCACCTTTCGCTTGTGTTTCAGATAACTCTTGAAGTCCTTCCAACTTAGAGGCAGCTTCTCAATGATGCAATAGACTTGGAGAGTCTCGCACATTGTCATCTTCTCGGCTATCAGCTCATTGATCATCATTTGAAGCTCTTGAGCTTGACTGACCACAGACTTGACATTAACCATCTTGTAGTCGAGGAACTTGCCGACGACCCACTTCTTGGATCCAACTTCCTCACCCATGTACTCTTGGTCAAGAGTTTCCCACAACACCTTAGAAGGCTCCTTCACCTCATACACATTCCAAATGGCATCGTGAAGGCTATTCAATAGGATGTTGCGGCAGACATACTCCTTAGAGTTCCACTCCACCGCAGCATCTTGAACTTCCTTAGCGCTTTTCTCATCCACAACGGGACGATCTTCGTGACTGTAACGTTCCAAACCCACAATGGACAAGTAGAAGAGCATCTTCTGTTGCCACATCTTGAAGTTCATACCATTATTGAACTTCCTTAGCACTTTTCTCATCCACAACGGGACGATTTTCGTGACTGTAACGTTCCAAACCCACAGTGGACAAGTAGAAGAGCATCTTCTATTGCCACATCTTGAAGTTCATACCATTATTGAACTTCTCGGGTTTCTCAGCATGAGGAACAATCACAAGAGGCATCACCCCAGGGGTAGTCTTCGCAGGATCATTGCTCGACATGGTTCTGGGATTCACGATGTGTACATACAACATTATTCACCATTAAATATAAGTGCACATCAAATATCGTAGTATAATATTTTTAAACAATTATACATAACAAATTACTCAATCTGATTTTGTTATAAATAACCAAAACCATTAGCATGAATATTTTTGCAAACATACAATTTCCATAAAGCATGCAATCACCTATATATTTGCGCATAATTACAAAATCATATGCATATTTTCGGAAAAACATAAAAACCAAGCACTTTGAAATATACCATGCAATATGCAGGCATATTTTGTTCTCTGGACAATCATGCATGCAATATTAGAACCAATTTTGTTCTCTGGACAATCATGCATGCAATATTTAGAACCAATCATGCATGCAATATTTAGAACCAATCATGCATGCAATATTTTGCAAACTTGACTACGCATGTAATATTCTACGAATTCTGGATCGCATACAATTTTCACTACGATCATATATCACATACAATTTCCGCATCAATATAGATCAACAAATATCATTCGTTTCAAGACTGTTGGACATATATTGATTATATCATGCGAAAAATCAAATAACAAAAATTGAATGAGCAATTAACATATGCAAGGATAATACAATTTTATTAATTATTCACGCATACAATTGAAAATCTTAAATTACAAATAATCAAAGCATGAATCACGTTTCAAGTAATCACAAATTGATTGAGTCACGAGTAACACTCGCTGCCCTTGAAACGAATGAGTCCCGCCGTGGACATCATTCCCTTGAATAAAACCATCGCAGGCAACAATTAATATTTAAGAGTTACCTGAGATTCACGCAAGGCCCGAAGGACTATCACCGACAGAGACAGAAAGAAGTGAGACTCAAGTTTAGAATAAATGAGGAACTTGAGAATGGTGCGAGTTTTCTGACAGACTTAGAGTCTCTATTTATACTACTCTAAGAGACCCTAATCATGGAAACATGATATTCTGATTTTCTGTAATTAGAGAAGAATATTCTCCAATCACCAGCTCACCAAATCCGAGACATTCCATGAATACTCGAATCAAATCTGCTGGAAAAGGAAGAAATATTTGTACAAATATTCTTCATCATATTAAACATGGTAAACTGCATATTTATTTAAGACAATATATCTCGCAAAATATGGAAGCATTTTGTTCTTATCTCTTAAGAATTACACACAAGCAATTCCATATATACTATGCGGTTGGGTCTTCCAGAGACTTCCATGCGGTCCATACGCATTTTGGACAGTCCAGAGAAAATTACCTAGGCCAATTTTTGCCCATTTTTCCTCTTTCAAGAGTGATATTTAAAACATTCATATCCCATTCACTCTTGATCCGTTTTGAGAGTTTAAATAGTTGATTTTATAGTACTCGCGGAGGAGAACCCAAAAATGACATTCATTGACCAAATATCTGTTTGGATCCCACTCTAAACGACGCCCAAAAGGTTGACGAATTTCAACCTTTTAACCATCATTTTTCATCAGCTACAGCATCAACTTCGGAAAGCAGACCCAGGTGACGGGTGGTGAATCTAGAGGATACACGGGTGGCAGGTAGCAGACCTATTGCTTCAGTGGAAGAAGACGATCTCCCACACTACTCTAATAGTGGGGATAAATTCTATAAATGTGGCTATACTAACCTGCAACGGATGCAAGTGTGGATGGCGCATTCCTCGAATGCGTCCTCTTAATTTTGAAAAATAAATTTCCCTCATATTGTGAGAACACATTTGGCAAATGCATCCTCGTTGAATTTTTATTTTTTTTCGTCCGGGATTGAAGAGGACGCATTTGAGGAATGCGTCCTTGGATCATGCAAAATTTTTTTGTTCTGATTTTGTGACGCATTTGGCCAATGCATCCTTGTTGAATGCGAGGAATGCGTCGATTTTCCAAAAAAAATAAATTATATAGATATCAAAATAAATAATTAATAAAATAATACTTTCAAGAAAATAAAATACAACATCTGAATAAACACAAACAAACAATACAATGTCTTAGCATATATATTATTACAAAAAATATACATGTTTAAATTTAATACTAAACAATATTTTTATGTTCTAAATTATTTTATTAGTATTAATTTTTTTGAAATATGATTTGTGTAGATATTTATAAATAAAATACATTAAATATATTAGAATTCGAATGATATATGGTTGAACTCGCACATAAATAAATTTAATAAAAATATAGATGAATTATAATATAAATATAATGTTAAATTCAATAAATAAAATTATATATTAGTTACCAGTAATTTAATTATCAATAATTTATAAAAAAAATATAAAAATTGGGTACTATATCATCAGTCCAATCATTTGTTAGTTTTGTATCTCCTTTAAAAAACTGCAATATCTACTTATGTGATATATTCACCCAAAACAAAAATATAAAGAATAAATTATAAATTATAAATTATAAATTATAAATTTTATTGATTAAAATCCCATATTTTATATTGAGGACGCATTAATAAAATGTGAGATTAAAAAAATGGAAAAACGAGACATTAAAAAAAATGGAAAAACGAGGACGCATTCCTCGAATAAACACAAACACAAACACAAACAAACAATACAATATCTTATCATATATATTATTAAAAAAAATATACATGTTAAATTTAATATTACACAATATTTTTATGTTAGGTTTTTATATTTCTAAACTATTTTATTAGTATTAATTTTTTTGAAATATGATTTGTGTAGATATTTATAAATAAAATACATTAAATATATTAGAATTAGAATGATATATGGTTGAACTCGCACATAAATAAATTTAATAAAAATATGGATAAATTATAATATAAATATAATGTTAAATTCAATAAATTATAAAGAATAATTTATAAATTATATATTTTACTAATTAAAATCCCATATTTTATATTGAGCACGCATTAATAAAATGTGGGATTAAAAAATGGGAAAACGAGGACGCATTCCTCGAATGCGTCCTCTTCAACAGATTTTAAAAAAAAATTTAAAGATTGAGGACGCATTCTATGAATGCGTCCTCTAAACTGATTTTTTAAAAAATAAAAAATGCGTCCTCCACCTTTGTTTCCAAATACAGGACATGCACAGTTGCATCCAAAATTTTGGTATCAACCACCAAATAATCAAGCACTCCTAATAGTGGAGTAGATCAGAAAGAAAATGGAAAGGACAAGGCTGTGTTGACCAAGATGAGGTGAAAAAGCTGGGAGAGGAAATGTTAATGGAAATGGGCCAGAGTTCTAATACAGCAATTGGGCCACAAAATAACAGAATGATCTACAATGAGATAAATGACAGGGGAATTTTCAGACAGTAACTTGCATCGTAGGAAGGAGAAGGAACATCAGACCCACCCCAACAAAATCAACTATTGCAACCCGAATCCTCATTGAAAAGAACATGGAAAGAGTAAGGATGCTGAAAATCGCTGAAGTTGCTATGAATGGGGAGTTCGGGGACCATCAGGGGTATGACAATCTGGCCAAAATCAACAGCTACACATGAGCTTGTGGACCAGCAGGTGAGCGACAACTTGGCCCATATCAACACGTAGAAGAAGGCTATCCACTGGGCTATATCAGAATACATGTCAGTGGCAGATAGAATGGGAGTCAAAAGGAAGAGACAACTTCAGGAGGAGATATGAGGAATTGTGTTCAACAAGAGAAAATGCACAGGGGAACAGGAAGAGGAACAACTGCACCAAGCGCTGGTAATGTTCCCGGAAATTGATCAAGTACTTGGAACAGAACAAGAAGAGCTGGTTATATTCACATCCAGAACTTTTGAGACATTGGCACATACAGTGATGCAAGGAGAAGAAGGAGATAGTTGTGGTAATTCGATGGTTGGGCCTGAACAACCACCCAGAGGTACATGTACTCAACGAGAATTACAGAGGACTGATGCATCCTCTGGCAGTAAAATTCTTAAACAACTACATCAGTCATTATAACCCCAATATTTCATTTTTAATGGAATTAAGTGTGACTATAGTAGAATTAATAAGTGGCTAGGTAGAACTTATTCCACTAGCAGGGAAGTAGTAGATATAGTAGAAGTAAGTGGAGGGCTCTATGTAGCCTTGTCATCAGATATTTCAGTATTGGTAGTCAAAAGCTGCAAAAATTTTGTATGCTCCAAAATCACGACCGCCTAAGGCGATGAATGGATGTTGATATTTGTGTACGGGCAACCTAATAGACCACAAAGGATACTAGTGTGGGACAGCCTACATGTGGTATGACAAAACACTAACCTTCCCGTACTCATCACTGGGGATTTCAATCAGGTCCTAGACATGAAAGACAAATTAGGCAAAATGCCAGTATTACCACAAGAAGCAAACAATCTCAATAGCCTACTAAGGGGGGGGGGGAATCTAAGTGAAATTAGGAACACAGGACAATGGTTTACATGGTTGAATGGAAAAGGTGGCAGTGATTTGATCCTAGAACGTCTAGACCGAGCGTTTGAAAATGCTAAATGGACGTTAATGTTCTAGAAGCACAACCTAACTAACCATATAATCATGAGATTTGACCATGAGGCCCTCACCATCAACACACACCCCATTAATAGGGTCCGGAGTGACTCCTTTGTTGAAAATTGTGAATCCTTTTGGATTAGATACCACCATACCAAGAAGCTGGCAAAACGTGTCCAGAGACCAGTCCACCACAAGACAAGTCAACCACAAGGGACAACTAAAATTAGGGAGTCAATCACTACAACATGTTTCAAGAGGAAGCTGTATGAGATCGCGACAAGATTGCACAACTGGGCCAAAGAAAACGTTGAACAACTAGAGTACAGAATAAGGAGGGTGAAACAACAGCTAGGTTCTAAACAAAGACAGAAGGACGAGGACGGTATGCGTGAAAAAACAAAAGAGTCATCATCATGCAGGATGATTATTGGAGAAAAAAAAGCAAAGTCCTTATGGCTCAAAGAAAGAGGTAGAAATACGAAGGTCTTCCACAAATGAATGTAGAAATAGAAGGGGAGGAACTACATAACCCAAGTCAAGGACAAAGCAGGAACATGGATTTCAAAGCAAGATGATCTGCAACAACTGGTCTATAATCATGTAAGCTTTGTCTCTGTCATAGAATCTGTTATGCCGGCAGATGCCTTTGGACAATCAACTGTGCATGATATCCTAAATCTTATAACCAAGGGGGTTTATCTGAGCCAATAGAAGGAATTGAAGATTCTAGTAACTCCACATGAAATAAAAGCGGTCATTTTCCAAATGTGAAAATGGAAGGCACCGGGGCCAGATGGTTTACCACCAGGTTTTTGCCAACACTATTGGTTGGAAGTGGGAGACGAAGTGATAAGCGTGGTTCAACGGTTTTTTGTGACATCCTCCATAACAACGGAGTGAAATCACACAACCCTTGTCCTAATCCCAAAGAAGAGGTGCCCAAAAGAACTGGAAAATCTACGCCCGATAAAACTATGCAGCATCACGTAGTTAAGAAATTCATGGGATATCTCATCTCAGGAAATAAATTGGCTTTTGTGCAAGGAAGATCAATCATCGAGAACTCACTCATTGCACATGAACTCATTGAATTCATTCGTAAGAAGAATATAGGAAAGTTGGCGGTGGCAAAAATTAAAATTGATATGAGCAAGGCATATGGCCGGGTGTCGTGGGAGTTTCTGGAAAAGATGATGCAACACATGAGCTTCTCACATAAATGGATAGGGTGGGTCGTGGAATGTGACACCACTGTTTCATACTCTACAAATCTCAACGGGGCTAATTCGAGAGCTTTCGAGCCAAAACAGGGACTTGGGAAAGAGTGTCCACCCTCGCTGTGGCTATTCATTCTATGACAGGAACCATTCTCATCAATGATAGCATCTAAAGGTTTCCAAAGTGTCTGCCTAGGAGTTAAGATAGGACACTCTGTTCAACCTGTTTCACATTTGATGTTCGTAGATGACTACATCCTCTTCTTTAACATCTCAGAAAGAGGATCAACAAAACTGGCACGGACCCCCAATCTCTTTGTGGTATTCTCATGCCAAAGATAAAATTTTAGAATTCCTCACTTCTAGTCAGCCCAAACACAGAGCCAAGAACAAAGGAACGTCTCAGCCAGACTTTCAGAGTCTTCACAGACCTACTCAAGGAAAACTTCCTAGGACACGACATGAACTTTGCAGGCTTAAAAGTGGGGATGTTCAACAAACTAATCCAAAGAGTAAAGGAAAAAATGTTAATATGGAATGCAGTAGACCCATCGGTAATGAGAAGGGTCACCCTCAGCAAACACGTCTTAACCCCAATAACTCATACACCCTTAGTACATGTCGAATACCTTCCATAGTTGAAAACAAAAGTTGCTAGCTGCTTGCCATATTTATTTGGACAGGGAACACAAATGGAAGATGGCTACATTGGAAGTCTTATGAATCGATGTGCCATTCAAAATGTCAAGGGGGCCTAGGGATGTGTTCCACAAAACAGATGAACCAAGCGTTGCTAGGATAACCAGCGTGGACGTTGATAATTGACAAACAATCTTCTTCTCCAAGTTGTTCCTCAACAAGTATTGCAGCAAAGAGGACTTCGAAAAGGTTAAATTGAAACAAGGCTCAACATGGGGGTGGAGGGGAATCTTGTGGGAGCCATATTTTATTAAGATAATGCTCAAATGACAAGTGATTGACGATCATGTAATAGACATCCAGGATGAGTGGATCCCAAAATACAGGAATCCTATAAGGTACGGAAGACAACTTCTACCTCAACTCGGATTCAAAGTAAGTGACCTGGTTGATGGTGCCTAGCAATGGCACATGACTCTACTCAGGCTGTTCTTTAGCCTAGTAATAGCTAACAACATTGCAGGAATCCACATTCCACTCGCCTCCATGGGGTAGAAGGATTACCAATTCTGGGATAAGGGCTGGTTGGGTAAATACACAGTCAAAAGTGGGTACCACAAGGTGGGGAACTCAAGGGATAGACACAAACCATCAGGCCCTGCCCTAACAGGAAACTCATATTCTGACAAACAGTTATAGAAAAAGTTGTGGACCTTCAAGATCCCAGAGAAAGTTAAATTCTTGGTATGCACACTCGCACAAAATGCGGCAACAACATGACTGGACTTTAGGAAAAGGAATATGGAGGTCTCGATTATTTTCCAAATGTGTCATC
Organism: Rubia yunnanensis; assembly: GCA_037428765.1. Taxonomy (NCBI): domain Eukaryota; kingdom Viridiplantae; phylum Streptophyta; class Magnoliopsida; order Gentianales; family Rubiaceae; genus Rubia; species Rubia yunnanensis. The sequence continues at coordinate 130,597,136 of CM075062.1, forward strand.
CCCAAATGGAAAACCCCCCCCCCCCCACACATGATATTGGAGTACAAATTCACAATGAGAGTCTGGAGTACATCCAGACTGGGGTTTGACTTTCGGCAGGGGAACCCTATCCAACTCAAAGTATAGCTAAGAGAATGGTTCAAGACAGCACGGAAGTGAGAATGTCAACCTCACATGCATCATCATATGCGCAATCTGGTGTGCTAGGAACAATGCTACAATAGAACAACAAGTCTCTGTGGAAACCGTTCTAGCCAACATCAAGGCTACACAAGCGGAAGAACCTGACCAGGACCCAATAGGGACAAGGACTCTAGCAGTCCCCAATTCAGAGTAGGTGGATCTTGAACAAACGACACATCAAATACAAGCAGTGGAACCAAGGCGTGCAAAATTTGGAGATATACAACTGATATGGTATACACAAGAAGGTCACCTAAACCCTGCATATACCAGGTGGACATGCGTTGACACAAACATGACCTTCAGAGCATAAGATGGTAAGGCTGGTCTAGCATGGTGGGAAACACAAGGGTAGAGGATAACTGCTGGCAAAAATTGTGGAACATTCAAGCATTCTCTGATGTCCATGCAGATCTCAATGCTAATGACAGATACAAGAAACCAAGCGCCACACACATTTGTATACAAATGGACTGCAAGATGGCTCTCAACCACATCCATAACTTCCCAAAACACCCCCCTGGACTGAAGGGACTATTAAGGAGTATAATAATGTTAGTAATGATGTTCATTAGAACACATATAATGAAAGTCCCTAGAATGGTTGTAAGAATGTCCACAATCTGGCTCGTCATGTAATATGTTGTTCCTACAACCCAAACCCTATTGTAATATAAACAACCGACTCTTTGTTTTAAAAAAACTCATAATTTAGTTCATTTTTTTAAGACTAGCCACTTGAATTTTTATCCTTAAAGTACTATTCAATAATTTCCTTAAAGTACTATTCAATAATTTTTAACATGATTTGAAAATTAATGAAATCCATCTTTTTTCTAAAATAATGAAATAAAATTTAACTCATGTGTAACATGATTCTTTTTTGCACTTATGACGATAAACTAAACTGGATTCTTTTTTCACTTTTGATGTAGCATTTGGTACAAATATTATTTTACCAATATTTTTAACATGTAAATAGTACTCTCCCTTAAAGAGCATCTCCAACCCTGGCCTCAATTAGTGCAAAAAAGACTCCAATACAGGAGTCAAAAGTTACATAATCAAAATTGACCCCTGCCCAAAATATAGACTCCTATGCATGAGTCAATGTGAAATGTCAATCTAACGTGACACAAACATTATCAGAATTGCACCTTTGTTTCTTCATTCCCTTTTTGAAGCCGTCAATTGTCCAGGTTATCAAAATGTTGGGCGCGGGATTTGTAAAGAGAAGAAGAAATTTTGGGCGCGGAATATGAAAAGAACGAGAAGAAATTTCTATCATTGTGTATATCTTACCGTATCTTCTTCGAGGTAAAACAAAAAAATCTTGCTCTCCCAATTGTTAAAAACGCCGGATTGGAACAAGAAACGCACGAGAGGGTGCAACTGCAAGTATTTGGTTTCATTTTTCCTTCATAGCATTATATTCAGGATTATTCTTTGCTTCGTTTTCTTCTACATATTATTAGATCTACTGGCCTAGATAGATCCTTTCAAAAAGACAGCAGTTTCAGATTTGCTAGAATGAGGGAAGAATCATCGGCGTCAACAATTCTTGATCACTTTTATGTTAATAAGCAGAGAATTGCTAAATGATAGTAAATTGTAGGTTTCTTGCATCATTGTATGTTTAGATTGTTATCCCTGTTACTATTATACCACCCAAAACACTTCAAGTGGAAATTAAGTTTGTCATTGTGTTTTTTACTTTGAGAAAAAAAAAAGTATTTTGTAAAATCAAAGGAGTTGCAAGTAAATATTTTATTGGCAATTTTGTGTGAATTAATTTTGAACACCAAATCAGGCCATGTTGGAACATGCTGGTGCAGCAGAGTTACGCCAAAGTTTTTATGGAAATCAAAGTCAGAATATTGCAGTAGTTTGGTATAAATGGAATTCGTATATCTGACTATATATATCAGGCGTGTGAAGCATAATTGGTTTATGGAAAATCCCTACTTATATGGAGAAGATTTATTCGAATATATGGGATAGCATGAGATAAGGTAAATCCCTTTATTTATGGGATTTGGATATGCTTCAAGAATCAGATTTGGAATAGGAATATTGTAGAGATAATCAAGGAGTATTCAAGTCTAATTCGTGGATATAAATTGGGGACAATCACGGCTGCATACTCACGGATTTAACAGAGCAAAAATCTGCACACACGTTTTTGAGACTTTCGAGAAGTTGCAAAGAGTCAGAACACTGTGTTCCAACACACCTGACCTGCCGCACTAAGTTCAGAATCGTAAACCTTAATTCCTCGGGAGGAGGAGATCCAGCGTCGACGGAGTTCGAGGTCAGAGGGAGTTTGATCAAGGCGGATCGGTAGCTAGGGGAGCTAGCAGAGTTCACACGTTATAGTTAGTAAAGATAAGTATTTTGTAAATTGTACTCTGTACTGTATCTTTCTAATTAGTGGATTCATTCTGAACTGGGCCAGGCCCCGCAGATGTAGGTGAATTTCACCGAACTGCGTAACCAAGTCGTGTGTCTTTTAAGTATTACGTTATTATGCACTTGGTTAAACTAGTCATGTTGGAACACACTAGTAAAGACTAGAAGAATTGGTAAAACTAAATTTCATTTGGTATCAGAGCCGAGTCACTTATCATTCCCTTGGTTGTTTCAAGGAAAGTGAGATCCAGTTTTACCATGATGACAAGAGAAGGAGCGTCAGTCTCTCGATCACCCCTACTAGAAGGCAGCAACTACAACTATTGGAAGGCACGCATGAGGGTCTTCATCAATTCGTTGGATGAACTGGCATGGTTTTATGTTGAGAATGAATGGAGTCATCCTACAGAAGATGCTGATACAAGTTCTAAGGCGGTAGAAGGGGAGTCAAGTCAAAGGAGTCAGAAACCCAAAGACAAGTCTAGATGGACTCCAGATGACCTTAAAGAATCTCTGGCAAATTCAAAGGCACTTAATGCGATCTTCACTGCTGTTGATGAAAATCAGTTCAAGCTTATTTCTACGTGTCACCAAGCAAAGAAAGCATGGGATATTCTACAGACTGTTCACGAAGGAACCAGTCGTGTGCGTGAATCAAAACTACAGATGTTGGCTACCAAATTTGAAGAACTCAAAATGGAGGAGGACGATACTATTGCTACATTCAATGGAAAACTCAGGGATATCTCCAACATGGCTTATCAACTTGGAAAGGTGTACAAAGAAACTAAGCTGGTGAAAAAGACCTTGCGATCTCTTCCCAAAAGGTTTGCAATGAAAGTAGCAGCAATAGAGGAAGCAAAAGACGTAGCCACTATGAGTCTAGATGAACTAATGGGCTCATTACAAACATATGAGATGACATTCCAGCAACCTATAAAAAGAGTCTCCAAGGAATTGGCGTTCAAAGCTTCTCCAGCTAAGGAAAGACACGAGTCTGACAGCGATGATGAGATTGAAAAACTGGCACTCACCACAAAGAATTTCTCAAGAATGCTAAAGAAAGTGGTCAACAAGAAACCTCAGGAAAGGTTTGGCGGAAACAGACAAAAACAACAAGATTCGAGCAATAATCGTGGAATGAGATTTGAACAAGGGAATATGCAGTTCGGGAGAAATCAGAACAACGAACCAAAATAGCCTGGATGAATTCAATGCAGAGAGTGTGAAGGATATGGTCATATACAGGCTGAATGTGCTAACACTCGCAAGAAACAAGGAAAATCTTATGTCACCTCTTGGAGTGAAGATGAAGATGATGAAAGAGACGAAGAGAAACTTACCAGTAATTATGTAGCCTTTGGAGCAAAGGGCCATGATATGTCAGAGGATCAGTGTTCTAACACACTGAACAAAGGTAAAGTTGTATGTTCCAACACTGATCTGGACGAGGCACACAGCGATGATGATGATGATCTGTCTGTAAGTGATGAAGAAATCTATAGCACATATGAACAAATGTATGCCATGTGGGTTCAAGTAGCTGACAGGAACAAAGAGCTGAATGAAGAGAAAAGAAAGCTAAAGGAAAGTGAACAAGAATTACGATCCACGGTTGCAAATCTTGAAACACGTAATGAAGAACTGAACAAGAAACTGTTAGCTACAGTCAAGAGGGCCGAGATGTCTGAAGCAACTATCTTTAAACTGAATTCCGGAAAGGCAAAGCTTGATGACATTCTGGATATGGGAAGAAACTTTGGTGATAGACACGGGATTGGATACGGGAAAGAATCCAAGACTAAATTTCATGAAAAACCAGTAACTCTCAAAGCTAGGATCCGAGAAGTAAAACGGAACTATGGGATACCGTATCAAAGAAAGCCACTCATCTGCAGATATTGTACGCTCTAAGGACATGCTGAACAACAGTGCAGAAGGCTGATCAGAGATCAAATGACAGGAAGACAACTTCTGCTTGTTCCAACACAGGCGATACTCAAACGGGAAAAATGATCAGAAAGATATGGGTTGTTAAAAAATCCAGTACGTGTCTGGTGGCACACACTTCTCTAATAGCCTATTCCAGTGATTCGTGGTACTTTGATAGCGGTTGTTCTCGCCACATGACTGGCACTCCAAAATACCTCACGAACATTACTCCGTATGATGGTGGATATGTAGCCTTTGGTGATGGAAAGAAAAGCAAAGTAATTGGCAAGGGCGAACTGAAAATTGAGGGCTTTCCAGTATTCACAAGTGTATTATTTGTTGAAGATTTAAAGGCAAACTTGCTAAGTATAAGCCAGCTGTGTGACCACAATATGGTAGTGGAATTTCAGAAGGACAAATGTATAGTGAAGCATGGAGAAAACAAGGTTCTTTCTGGAACAAGATTAGCAGACAATTGCTATCTGCTAGAACAAGGATTTCCAAGCAGGATGAAGGAATTCTTTGGCACAGAAAGCTCGGCCACATCAACTATAAAACACTGGTGAAAATCGCAAATGTGAAAGTTGTACGAGGAATGCCTACCTTAACTAGCAAGGATGGAGTTATATGTGGTCCATGTCAACAAGCATTCTTGAAAGAAAAATCTGATACGATATAAGTATTTAGAAGCCTTTTAGTGAAGTTACAAACTGAAAAGGGAAGTCCAGTAGGAAAGATAATCTGAATTCGAAGTGATCATGGTAGAGAGTTTGAAAATGAACAATTCAGTTCCTTCTGCGATGAGCTAGGAATCCAACACGAGTTCTCGGCTCCTATCACCCCTCAACAGAATGGCATCGTCAAAAGGAAGAACAGAACTCTACAAGAGATGGCTCGAGTTATGTTGGCAGAAAAAGATGTTCACAAGAAATGGTGGGCAGAAGCGATCAATACAGCTTGTTATACAATCAATAGAGTGTATCTTCGACCATTCACTAGCAAGACATCCTATGAGATCTGGAAGGGCAGGAAACCAAATGTCTCATATTTTCATGTGTTCGGAAGCACTTGCTATATTCACAGAGATAGAGAACAGTTGGAAAATTTTGATAATCGGAGTGATCCAGGAACGTTTCTCGGGTATTCCATCAACAGCCGTGCCTATAGAGTTTTTAATCATCGAACCAACACTCTCATGGAATCCATAAATGTTATTGTGGATGATTCAGAAAAGGAACAACATCCAGAAGGTGTAGAGGAAGAATTTGCCAACACTCATGTTCCAACACAGTCTCAAAGTTCAGACAAAGAAAAGCCATCAGTTGACCTTCACCAACGTGCTGAACCAAATGAGCAACAGGATCCTAACTCTGCCGAAGTGGACCATGTTGGAACACAGTCCCCTACTACTGACGACCATGTTCCAACATACAACCAACCTGGTTCCACCATGAGAAGTACTCGATCAGTGCCTCGAGTTGATTATCGACGACTTGCTGGACTACACTATTTTGTTTCTCTAATTGAACCCGAGAACTATAAAGAAGCCTTACTTGATGAGTATTGGATTGCTGCAATGCAAGATGAACTCGGTCAGTTTACAAGGAATGATGTTTGGTATCTTACTCCTCGCCCCAAAGGCATTAATGTTATTGGTACGAAGTGGATCTTCAAGAATAAATCAGATGCAGATGGCTTAGTCACCCGCAACAAAGCAAGACTTGTTGCTCAAGGCTATACACAAGTAAAAGGTGTTGATTTTGATGAAACCTTTGCGCCAGTTGCCAGGTTAGAATCCATTCGAATTCTACTAGCTATTGCTTGCTCTATGAATTTTACTTTGTATCAAATGGATGTCAAAAGTGCTTTTTTAAACGGAGTGGTGAATGAAGAAGTATATGTGGAACAACCAAAAGGTTTTGAAGATCCTCATTATCCACAACATGTATATCGTCTCAAAAAGGTGTTGTATGGACTCAAGCAAGCACCCAGGGCATGGTATGAACGACTTACTACCTTTCTTCTTCAGAAAGGTTATCGTCAAGGGGGAGTAGATCGCACCTTGTTCGTGCTTGACAAAGCTTCAAGGTTTTTGATTGCTCAAATATATGTTGATGACATAGTGGTTGGTTCTACCTCACAATCTATGGTACAGGAGTTTGTCACCACTATGCAATATGAATTTGAAATGAGCATGGTTGGAGAGCTAACTTACTTTCTTGGACTGCAAGTCAAACAAGGACAGAATGGCCTATTCATAAATCAAAGTAAGTATGCCTTGAATTTGGTTAAAAAATTTGGACTCAGTAGTGCTCGATCAGTTCGAACTCCTATGAGAGTGTCTGATAAACTGGTGAAGGATGAAAAAGGAGTTTCTGTCGATCAAAAGTTATATAGAGGCATGATTGGAAGTCTATTGTATCTCACTGCTAGTAGACCAGATATATGTTTCAGTGTTGGAATATGTGCAAGGTTTCAAGCTGATCCTAAGGAATCTCAACTTACTGCAGTGAAAAGGGTTATTCGATATGTAAGTGGGACTTCAGAATATGGTGTCTGGTATTCTAAGAATCAATATTCAAAGTTAGTTGGGTACAGTGATTCTGATTGGGCTGGTAATGCCGATGATCGAAAAAGTACCACAGAAGCGGAGTATCTTGCAGCAGGGAGCTGTTGTGCACAACTATTATGGATGAAACAAATGTTGAAAGACTATGGAATTCATCAAGGACCTTTGAAGATTCTATGTGACAACACAAGTGCTATTGATATTTCGAAGAATCCAGTTCAGCACTCGAGAACCAAACATATTGACATAAGGCATCATTTTATTAGAGATTTGGTTGAAAGAAAAGAAGTGGAAGTAGCCTATGTTCCAACACACGAGCAACTTGCAGATATATTTACAAAGTCGTTGGATGCCACCACTTTTGAGAGCCTTCGACAACACCTAGGTGTGTGTCAAATTTGAGGTAATTTTACCAAAATTATTTTCCCTGTAAATATGTCTTTTTGGTTATTTTCATTTTGCAAAATCAGAAAAGAACAAAAAAATTATGGAAGGAGCAAAGGTGTACAAAAATAAGAGTTGGTTAGTATGGTGTGTTGGAAGTTAATTAAGGAAGACAAAGTGATGTGACAAGTAGAGAAAGGGCCATCATTACCATTTGTGGGAAATTTAAAAAGGAACTTCGCGGGAAAAGAGGTGAATAAGATGAAGAGTTAAAGTGGGATTCAAATACATCCGTCCGTATCTCTCTCTCTCTCTCTCGGCCAAATATTTTTCTCCCCAAAATCCTTGCCGAAAAAATCTTATACTCAACACTCCTCTCCATCTCGGCATTGTGCCTAAGAATGTCAAACCCAAACTCTCCAATGTTGGAAGCTGTTGTGGCAGAACTCATGGGGGAAGATCAAGGCTCCTTGAATTTGGAATTGGTGGTGTTTAATGAGCCAAGAAGATGTGTCGAATCGGGTAAGGCACAAACTCAAGATCAGAACAAAGGAAACACTAACCATGAGGAGAATGAGGAGATAGCTGGAGCAGAGGCTGATGAAGCTGAAGATAAAAAAGGAAGAGGAAAAGGATTCTGTCAATAAACAGAGTGGGGATTCTGATGGTAAATCTGATGCCCAAGAAGAAGCTTCTGAAGGCAAGAAAAAGAAAAAACCTAAGGTAACGGTCCTGACCCTCGTCCATTGAAATTCATGGGTTTTGAATGTAGAAGTGTGGATGAAGTGTTTGAATGGCTAGAAGCTAATAGAGTTGTAGTTGATTTAACCAAGATTAAGATGGTTAGAGAAAAATATTTGACTGTTAAAGTAAAGGAGTTAGTGACTTGGAATCTAGGAGGAATAAGGCTTGAGAATCATACTGTGAAATTTGTTATGGGACGATATGCTGAGTTTTGGGAAAAGGACAAATTTTATGTACATTGTTATATTCCGGCGCCGAGGTATGCTTATTTGAGAGAGATAGATGATAGTGAAGTGGCCGGAAGTGAAGTGGTTAGGAATGGAGATAAGCTTCAGGTAGGATTCTATGATACAAATTATGCAAAGAGAATGGAAGAGTTGAGGAAACCTATCTTCATTGTTCTGTCTGATAGTGAAGAGAGCGTTCCAACACAGACAGATGAACCAGAGTATATGGACTTAGACTCTGATGCTGATTTAGGAGGAGAGCATAATGATGATTTTGATAATAAGGATCATGAAGCATCTGATGAAAACATGTCTGCCTAGACTGATGATTCTGAGAGTGGTGAGGATACTCAGTCAGAAGAAGAATCTGAGAAGGAAAAGAAAGCTGAAGGATCAGGGTGTGTTCCAACACAGGATGTTCCTGATCTGACATATTCCAGTGATGAGGTACTGGATGAGTTCTATCAGAAGGAAAAAGGCAAGAGGAAGGCTGGCCCAGCCATGGATTCTGCTCAAGCTAAAAGGAACAAGAAAAGGCACGACAGCAAGACAAAGAAGGTTTTACCTCCTCCATCTGTCAGCAAGGCCTACTATGCAGTGTATTTTGATGAAAAAGGTGCAGAGATGGGAGATTTTTTCTCCGAGAAGAATTTCATAGCTGAAAGGCCATTGGATCTAAAAGCTTATCAGGACAGCGGCTTCACAGATTTTCTAAATATGGCTGGCATGACAACAGCAGCAACAATCCAACTACAGTACAACAGACAGGTTGTACTAGAGGTATATTCCAATCTTATGCCTGGTAATTTAGAGGTTACCTCCCCATGGTTTGGTAGAGTATATGTTAGGGGGAAAGTCATAGATGTATCTACTGCTAGGATTAACATGTTGCTAGGCCTGAAAACACCTGAGACAGGGGGAGTGTTTCCTGAAAATTTGGAATTGTCTGATAATGAGATATTAGGTGTTATATCTGGTGGTTATAAGGTGGAGTGGCCAGCAGTTGGGTACTCACAAGCATCTTGCTTGTTGTCAAGATTTTTTTGCTTATATCAGATTGCTGTACACTGTTGGTTGCCTTCAAGTAATACCACAGCATTGACCAGGGAGATGGCTAAGCTGCTGTGTTGGAACACAGAAGGAAGTTAATCTCGGACTCCTAATTCAGCAGCATCTGGTCAGACATACTACTGCACCAAAAGTAAACGATGCGATTATCTACCCGGCATTGATCTCAGCACTAGCCAAGAGTGCAAAGGTAAAAGGGAAAGCTTCTGATGTGGTGGTTGACACAGATTATCTGAGGCCAAACAAGAAAACATTTGGGCTGAGGCATGTGAAGGATCTTCCGTGGAAACCTTCTGGGTCGACTTCGACTTCTGCAGCAGAAAAGGAGGCCCGGCTGCTAGTTCTGAATGCAAGACTTGGAGCTTTAGGCATACAGATGGCTGCGCTAGAGGCAGAAAAAGCAAGTCTAGAGGAGGAGAAGTTAAGACTGGAAGCATGACTTAATGTTGATTGCAGGGGGAGTAGTATTTATTTTACTATTATTTTTGATTTTGATGGTCCCTTTGGATATGTGTGGTCCCAGGGGGAGAAATTTTGGATGGAATGTGTTTGACTCTGATTCAATTTGGCTGTTGGCTGTACTGATTTTTATGTTTTGGATTGATCGGATTTCTGGAATTTGGGTATCATGTTGGTTGTTGATTTACAAGTTTATGATATTGATACTGGAAGTTTCTGCTTGGGAATTTCTTGTCCAAAATATTATGGGTCCACAAAAATGCCAAAGGGGGAGATTGTAAAGTCAAAGGTTGCAAGTAAATATTTTATTGGCAATTTTGTGTGAATTAATTTTGAACAGCAAATTAGACCATGTTGGAACATGCTGGTGCAGCAGAGTTACGCCAAAGTTTTTATGGAAATCAAAGTCAGAATATTGCAGTAGTTTGGTATAAATGGAATTCGTATATCTGACTATATATATCAGGCGTGTGAAGCATAATTGGTTTATGGAAAATTCCTACTTATATGGAGAAGATTTATTCGAATATATGGGATAGAATGAGATAAGGTAAATCCCTTTATTTATGGGATTTGGATATGCTTCAAGAATCAGATTTGGAATAGGAATATTGTGGAGATAATCAAGGAGTATTCAAGTCTGATTCGTGGATATAAATTGGGGACAATCACGGCTGCATACTCACGGATTTATCAGAGCAAAAATCTGCACACAGGTTTTTGAGACTTTCGAGAAGTTGCAAAGAGTCAGAACACTGTGTTCCAACACACCTGACCTGCCGCACTAAGTTCAGAATCGTAAACCTTAATTCCTCGGGAGGAGGAGATCCAGTGTCGACGGAGTTCGAGGTCAGAGGGAGTCTGATCAAGGCGGATCGGTAACTAGGGGAGCTAGCAGAGTTCACACGTTATAGTTAGTAAAGATAAGTATTTTTTAAACTGTACTCTGTACTGTATCTTTCTAATTAGTGGATTCATGCTGAACTGGGCCAGGCCCCGCAGATGTAGGTGGATTTCACCGAACTGCGTAACCAAGTCGTGTATCTTTTAAGTATTACGTTATTATGCATTTGGTTAAACTAGTCATGTTGGAACACACTAGTAAAGACTAGATGAATTGGTAAAACTAAATTTCATATTTAATTTGATTGATTATAGCATTTTATTATATGACACCATGCTAAATTCCTATGAATCCCTATAGCATTTTACCGCTATTGATTTGTGTGTTTAGTGTTCTCATAAAGTTAGAAACACTTTAACTCCTTGCTTTGAATTATGTTAGTGTTTGATTCCTTGTTTGATGTCGTCAATTTGGTATTATGTGTTAAGTTTGGATTCTAATGAAATAATGGAGAATTCTTATGTTGCTTTCTGTTTTACGAATAGTGTTTTCCGCATCGACTTTTGAAGATGTTTTTTCAGGTTATTCTATTGCAACATTGATTATATTTTGCTGATACACATGTTGTTTGGCTGTAATCAATAAAAAAGTGCAGAAAACATTCTGGTTAATAAAGATGTAGCATTAGTATTGTCATATTCCTTTATATTGCTCAACAATAATTATCATAATACATAGGTGAAGCAGAATATGATTGAAGATGACTTCAGGTGGAAAAGAAGATGACTGGAGATGACTTCCAGTGGCTCTCCTTTTCATATGTTGAGTGATAATTGCTATTTTTGAAGTTTGATTTGTGGGTATTTTGTTAATGTAAGTTCTGTTAGGAAATAGAGCAACTTCCGCTTTAGTGTTATGGGATTTCATAGTGAAAAACCAACTTAATGCAGCATGTCATATGTTATCAGTTGATGATTGTTGTTTGATTGGATGTGGGAAATGTTACACAACCAAATTCCTCATCTCAGCAAAGTGGAGAGGCACTTCCCTGAACTCCCAGTCTATACTATGTTCTCTCTAGTTCATGGAGTGATCTGCCAGAGATGGATGGTCACATTGAACGTCACAGAGCGATGAGTTCTATGATAGCAACCCTTCATGAATCATTCAACGAACTTTTAGTGACAGAGCTCCATGTAGTACTGAATTCCCATATGCAGAAACAGCTATACAAGATATCGCTGAAGCAGAAAGGACTACTCTCCACCTAGAGCTGTATTTTCGGTCACAGAAGAGCGGCTGGATCCATCATCTCAAATATGAGAAATTAGACAAATATGAAATGTACTGCAGTATCCTTCATTGGTATTTTGAAAGAGGGGCTTCAAAATCTGCTATAGTTTTCTTTTCTTGATCAAAGTTATAAGTTAGTGTATTTCCTGTCAAATTTATGCCTCATATTAATTTTCTGAGTTGTTGATATCAACCTTGACATGCCATTTTGCAGCGAGCTGGTCTCAAGCAGGAGCATTGCCAGATGGGAGATCAGTACATCATGATGGAACCAAAATGATGGTAAAAGTATTGCATAAAGATGATACAACTGGTGATGTAAATGCTGTTTCATGCAGGTTTTAGATTCACCAGCAGACAATTAGTCATCCGTTTTAACAAGAAGAAGTTGTTGCATGAATTCAGATTATAAATTTATGATGTTATGTACAGTTCCAATATTGATGGTTGTATTGGAGAATAAAAATATTTAGGCCCCTTCAATTTTATTGAGTCATACAGACGGTCTATTAAAATTTGTCAAGTGGAACCGATAATTTAGGATAACTCCCTCGGGTTGGAAATTCTCTATGTTTCACTAATTGATTAGTGCCGTAAGGGTTTTCTATTAAAGAAAGTGAAATCTATTTGCTCGCACCTAGGCCCGTTAAATGGGTTAGTTGGATAAATCCATTATCCAAACTCAATGAGTCATTATTCAATGGGTCATTATCCAATTAACTCATTTATTAATGAGTCATAATGGGTTGGGTCATAAATGTGTTGGGTCATTAAATGAATAACCCACGAGATATTCATATGACCCAATGGGTTAAAATATATTATCCAATAAGTCATTATCCAATAAGTTATTATATAATTAACCCAATAAGTTATCATTCAATATTTTCTTTTGATTTGGGTTACAAGTTGTCATTATCCAATGCGATTGGGTATTAAATACTCATTAGTTTTTGGGATTGGGTGGGATGAGAATAATTGTATTGATGAGAAATTTTGATCTTCATGGGGTCCCATATTATGTTAACTCAATGGCCAATGAGAATCTAACACATACCCAATAAATATCCAAAATTATCCAATTAAATGCATGTGTAATATTTAACATACATATTCACTATAATTCACAAATTATACAGATTATAATTCACAAATTATTCGAGCTCAATCTCGTATAATATTCGAGTTCGTACAATATTCAATCTCGTCAGTATTCGAACTCAATCTCGTACAGTATTCGAGTTCAATCTAGTACAGTATTCGAGCTCAATCTCGTATAGTATTCGAGTTCGTACAGTATTCGAGCTCAATCACATACAGTATTCGAGTTCGTACAGTATTCAAGTTCGTACAATATTCGAGCTCAATCTCGTACAGTATTCGAGTTCGTACAATATTCGAGTTCGTACAGTATTTGAGCTCGAGCTCGATCCCAACTAATATTGTTCGTTAATTTCATCGAGTTTACAAAATCCAACATATTATATATTTTTTATTAAATATAATATAATGTACATAATATTATATTATATAATATAATAAATGATTATATATTAGGGGAAAATTAAATCATTCGTAATCAAACTTATGAAAATTTTATTATCTTGTGATATGAAATTATCCACGGGTCACCCATTACCCAACCCAAATCAACCCACCCAAAATTATCCAACGGGTAATCCATTATCCAACCCAACTAAACCCAATAACTACAACTCAATTATATTCATTAATTCAATGAGTCATTATCCCATAAGTCTTATCCAATAAATGAAAATAATATATGAATAACGGTTATTGAACGGGTGACCCAATCCGATTGACGGGCTTACTTGCACCGACATACTTTTCTTTTGGAAGTTTGACTCTTTTTGCAAAACACCATATAATAAGGGCTCTTTTCTTTGTAGTATCAACCGGGGGGTGTTTATGTCCTTTTTTCCCTTCATTGACTCCTTACTTTTAAAAACGACACCGTTTGCGTGGTAACACTGCGCAACCTACACCATTCCCTTGTTCTTCTTCGTTTCTATTGAGCCCAAGCTCTCTGCCACTGTCGCCTCCTCGGCTCCTCCTGACCTCCTCACGATGGCATTCCCAGCGATGGTGCGAGCTCTTCTTCCTGTAATATACACCTTCCTCGCCCAATTTTGCCTCGGCATTTTGTTGTTTCGTTTTGCCTGTATGAGGTAATCAATCGCCATTCACCTCTTGGACTGACATGACGCTATGGCGGCTACTACAATAGGCCATTATCCGCCGCCGAATATTCTGGAAATTGAGGCGGAGCCACCCAGCAGTATTTCATTTTGTAAAACTTGCCTCAACGGACCCAATGCCTTATCAGGTTCCTTTTTCTGGCTCATATTTTGGTGTCAATTTCTGACTAGAATGTTTGGATTGAAATAATCGATATGTTTCTGAGTGGTTTTTTTCCAGTCGTATGTTAAATATTAGCATAAAAGTTTTTGTGTTTTAAGTTCACTGGTGTACGGCTGTGTGAAATTCCTGCCTTCTTTGGTAGCTGCTGCTGTTGTATTTCTCTCAAAGTTCACTCTTAAGCCTGAATTGAGTCCTTGGGTGTTTAGGAATATTGGGTAAGCTAATCTTTTCATATGCTGGTATAGATACACTTGTGTTCATGAAGTCTTTTTGTGCTATCATATCCTGAGTTACTCATTGATCTCCGATGCTAAACAGACCGTCCAACTGCAACGTTATTCTGGATGTAATCCAGCAGATATGAAGGAGTGTGTACTGTACATGACTTGCAAGTGAAAAGAAGGGATCAATCTTTAGTGGCAGTGAGAGAAAAGCACAAACGCCACAAGGTAGTTAACTAGATGCAATATGGTACTCTTTTTTCGTAAAAGTTTCTGTACTGCATGACGAACAGAAATTTGTATGATTATTGTGGTTTCAGTTCGTATGTGTATCAATGCTACTTTCACCCCAGGATATAACCAATGAATATTTTGAATAAGTGAAAGGGCAATATGGCGACCGAAATTAAGGCCTTGGTCTTGTTCTTTGAAGCCTCAGATGGGTTCTTCGTGATGATATGGACAAGATATTGGCAGAAGTAGGTACCCGGTTGCCAGAATTTTTCCTTGTTTATGCTTTGGCAGTCCCTTCTATCATCATACTTTTCGTGTTCATGCTTGCTGATTAAGAGTCCAAGTGAATTAATAAACTCTGTCTATATCAGTTTTGTGGTGCATGAAGACTTGAGGTTATGGGGCTATTGATTTCGTACTTCCAGAACTTTCCTACGGGTTTGGGGCTATTGATTCTGCACTACCAGAACTTTCAGAATGCGTATCTTGTGGAAGCATAATGTCGGTTGTGGAGAAATGGGTGACGAGGGGCTTTGTGGGGCTGTACTCTTTGCAAATACCTCAATTCACGACGGAACCATGAATATCGTTACGAGGTATTTGGCTCAGTTGAAGAACTGGGCTCAATTGTATTATATGTGAATGATTTCGAAACATTCAATGTTTCGCCCGGAAGGCGCTGCGTGTTATAGAGTGATTAGCATCTGCTGAGCTGCATTAGGGCTAGGAAGTATAAATTTTCCTAAAAACTTCTTCATATAAGATAGGGGTTTGTTTTGTTTTCACTGATGCAAATCTGCTCTTCCAATTTGGTAAAGAATTTAGTGTTTATCATTTTGGAAAGTGTGCCCACTGAATGATAATGCATTTATGTATCTCTGTTGATGACAAACTCTGTCCTTGTCTGAGACGGTTTGTCTTAGTTTTCTCTGTATACCTATTTAATTGATTTTGTAGTCGTGTTGATCAATAACATTTGTACTCCACTTCAACGGTAAGTTTGTATTCGATGATGTAGTTGAGTATAAGTAGTCCTGGTCTACTACAAGCTCTGCCACTCTTGGCCTTTGAATTGATAAATTTTGTATAGACAATTACAGGCATTGTTAATGGGAATGCTAGAATAGTTGTTCCTGGCCAAAAAAATACTTAGTTTTAGTTTAACAAACTGCAAAGTTTCACTTTGAAAGAAGCCATACTTGGCTATTTGACCTCATCACTTCTTATTTCCTCTTTTGTTTGGTTATGTTTTAGAAATTGATCATAAAGCAATCACAACATAAATACGGAAAATGAAAGAAAAAATGATTATAAGACCTGTAGGTTTCTGTTAGATTTTTTTTCACGATGTACAGTAAAGTGGTGATGCTGGAAGCTATTGCTGGCTCTGATTTTTTATGAGCAATCACTAGATGCTTATAATTCTCTCCAGTTTGTATCTTGTTGAGTGGTTTTGTTTCCTTGTTCGTAGATTTAGGTGCGGCGAGGAGGTTTGTATGTGTTTAGTTCCGCAGATGCCTATTTTCGACCTCTTATTGAATCCTGCTCCGCCTTCTCTACCTACCTTTAGAATCTCGTGTGAGCTCAATGGTTGAGTACCTTGAGGAACATGGTGTGCCGCGAGAAAGTGCGTTGAACATTTTTCTACTGTTTCCTCCCATAATATTCGTTGACATTGAGGAGGATCTTAAAACACTGCCCGGTTTGCAGAAGGTTCTGGGTATGTTTTTCCAATCATTGATTCATCCTTTAGACTGGGGATGTTATCTCATACATGTTCTGAAATTGCGTTGTCATTCAGCAGTAACTGCAAATATTGTTGTTTATCAATTATAGTTTCTCAGGAGCTTGAGTATGAACCCCCAGTTGTGTTGTGCATGTTGATTGCATATGGCTGAATTGTTGGGTAGACAATTGATGGGGAAACGTGGGGAAAGAAGCAGCACAACACGAGAAACTACGAAGCAGCAAGAAATATTGCGATCGTGGATTTTTTAACCTGCATCCAAAATATAGTCTTTTTACAAAAATTCATCCTGTAAAGGGCCAAAACTCGCTTTCATAGGTGTCACAAGGATGGATACCTGTTGCCAGCTTAGTTATTGCCATGCAGTTGTTGTAACCTCGCATATAATAAGAGCATCTCCAATCTTGAGTGGTCCTAAAATATCGATTCTACTTGGCAATTTTTAATAGGACGTTAGTATGACTCAACAAAATAGGAGTCCAATTATTTTTATTCTCCAATGCAACTATTAATATTAGACATGAACTCCACACAACAACTTCTTCTTTGTTTGAATGGATGACATTTTAAAGATGGAATGATATGGGATAGTTTCTATAATTTTGAAAACTTTACTTTGTATCTTATCTCACCATAAGTTATGGTAAGCCAATCCCATATGAGTCTTTTCAATTTTAAATTACTTTGTCTAACGGTTAGTCGGTATAAAACAAGAATTTGTGATTAAAATTAGAGATTTTTGTCTATATTTTTGAGCCACATAATATACACAAAGTCCTATTTTATATCGACTAACTGTCAGACGGATCATTTTATAATTGATGTAACTAATGAGGTGATTTGATGTCTATTTTTATTTATTGCAATGGGTTTCCTATAATTTTGAGAAGTTTTTAAAATGTATCATAATGTATAAATAATTATAATTTAACCCTAAAAAATATTAAAATGAGGTTCTTCATAATTGGTCTAACAGTTAATCAGTATTACAAGAAACTTTCTACATAGTATATGGTTATAATATATGATTATAACATATCGTATGAAAATATTTTCAAAAACATTACCCACAATATTTGAAATTAGATGCCTGATTACATCATAATAAATTGATTTTGGGAATAAAAATGTTTACGGAGTAGCATTTTTAGCTAAATTGATTATTTCTCTGGTATGGTTTGATAGGGTTTTGCTCCAAGGCAATTTTTTCCTCAGAAACGATTTGATGGCACTACCCAACTCTCTGATTTCCTACCTTCTCATTGGAAGGCGATGCCACTATGGCGGAGCCTAAGGGCATGGGCAGTGGTGGTCTCTTAAAATTAAAAGACCGCTTAAGAGACCGAAAACCACCACAGTGATGGTCTCTTGAGTGGTCTTTTGTTAAGAGACCACTCACCGGGCTCTTGGTAAGAGCCCGGTCAAGAGGGCGAATGGAGTCAAATATGTGCGGCTGGCACATGGGCTTGCTGCGCAAGCTTTTTTTTTGCCACAGTGGGACACGTGGCGCCCCCTGAGTGGGCCACGTGTCCCACTCAGCCACTCTTATTTTTTTAAAAATTTTTGTTGCGGACACGTGTCACCCAGGTATTGGGCCACGTGTCCGCAACATTTTTTTAATGTAATACGGGCGCTGCAAAAATTTTAATGGGACACGTGTCCCATTCTGGTGGCGACACGTGTCCCAAGCATTTTTTTTAAAAAAAAATCCAATTTTTTTATTTTTTAAGAATTTCAATTTTAATATTATTTCAATTTTTAAATTGTAATATTGGGCTGGAGTAGATCAATATTTTATTTAGTATTTAAAGTTATGTTCATAGTTGTTACAATTGGTTTCGCGCACTATTTATGTTTTCCATATTATTTTATAGAAAAGATGAATTCTCATAGTATTCATTTATTTAATTTCGTTTCGATAGCTTCTTCAAAAAAAATTGAAATTCATTTTATTTTTTACACTGAAGCATCGTATTGACAAGAACGAGAAAAACAAGTTATTTAAAATATTTTTAAAAAATGAATTTAAATTTAAATATTTGAACATTATATTAAAATAATATGGAAACGAATTTAAATTTAAAAACGAATTTAAATTTCAAAACGAATTTAAATTTAAAAACTAATTTAAATTTAAATATTTAAACTTATTTCTAGTGGACAAATTTATTTAAAATAAAATGTAATTGTCAAATTAATGAGTAGGATAGAGAAAATCAAGTGGGTTCCATGAATAGTGCACAGTGGGCTCTTAACCATTGTGGAGAAAAAAAGGGTTGTCTCTTAAGTGGTCTCTTAAGCTGAGGTGGAAGAGAAAGAGGGAGAAAAATAATATATTTAATTGGTAAGAGACCGGTAGTGGTCTCTACCACTGCCCATGGCCTAAGGCTAATCCTTGAGTGCATGATTTTACTGTGGAGAAAAGTAGAATTTTGGCCCAAAATGTGGTAGTTTTTGGGTTTGGAAGTGGAGGGTTGAGAACGCATTACCATAATGCGTCATCCCCTTTTTTATTTCTCCTTCCTCTTTTCTAATTCTCTCCTTCCGCAAGTTTGTCACTTTTTTTTTTCTTTTTTCGAATACCATAAGGTTGCACAATTTTTTCTTTTCGAAAATAGTTAGGATTTATTTTATTTTTTTAAAAATCAATTAGAGGACTCATGTGGCATTATTTTATTTTATTTTTCTAATGTGGCATTATTTTATTTTTTCCGAAATGATTTTCGTAGCACTCATTTTTTAAACGACTCATCGGAACAGGTGAATTGTTTTTTTGAAATTTTTTTTTTCTGGAAATTATTTAGAGGACTCTAATTTGAAACATAAATATATATATAAATATAAATATAAATATAAATAAATATAAATAAAAAATATAAAAATATATACATATACGGATAAATATATAAAATATATATATATATACGGATATATATAAATATATACATAAATATAAATATATATATATATATATATGAATATATATATATATATATAAATATGTACACACGTAAATGTGTGGATGTACACACACGTAAATGTGTGGATGTACACACACGTAAATGTGTGGATATACATACACATATATATAAATAAATATATATATATAAATATAAATAAAGATATATATAAATAAATAAATATATACATATATATATAAATATAAAAATAAAAATAAAAATAAATATATACATATATATAAATATAAAAATAAATATAAATATAAATATATACAAATATATAAATATATAAATATGTGGATGTACACACACGTAAATGTGTGGATGTACACACGTAAATGTGTGGATTTACATACATAAATATATATATATACATACATATATATATATAAATATAAATAAAGATATATATAAATATAAATATATACATATAACAAAATTTAAACGGATATAAAATTTAAATATAAAAATATACATAAATATAAATATAAATATAAATAAAGATATGTATACAAATATAAATAAATAAATATATATACATGTAAATGTGTGGATGTACATACATATATATATATATATATAAAAATATAAATATAAATAAAGATATATATATATATATGAATATATACATATATATAAATATATATACCTATATATATAAATATATATATATATAAACATATATATAAATATATAAATATATATATATATATAAATATATACATACATGTAAATGTGTGGATGTAAAATGTGTGGATGTACATGCATGTAAATGTGTGGATGTACATACATGTAAATGTGTGGATGTACATACATGTAAATGTGTGGATGTACATACATGTAAATGTGTGGATGTATAAATATAAACATAAATATATACATAAATATAAATATAAATATAAAAATAAATATAAATATATATATATATATAAATATATATAAATAAATAAGGATATATATAAATATATATATATATATATAAAAATATAAATAAAGATATATATATATATATATATAAATAAAGATATATATATATATAAATATATATATATATAAATATAAATAAAGATAAATATAAATATAAATATAAATATATACATATATATCAATATAAAAATAAAAATAAAAATAAATATAAATAAGGATATATATAAATATAAATATATACATATATATAAATATAAATAAAGATATATATAAATATAAATAAATATATAAATATATATATATATATATGAATAAATATATATATAAATATATAAATATATAAATATATATAAATATATATATATATATGAATAAATATATATAAATATATAAATATATAAATATACATGTAAATGTGTGGATGTACATACATGTAAATGTGTGGATGTACATACATATATATATATAAATAAATATATATAAATATAAATATATACATATATATAAATATAAATATATACACATATATAAATTTAAAAAAATTTGACCAGAAATTTTTTACCAGAAATTTGACCAGAAATTTTAAAAAAATTAAAATGGCTTAGAGGACACATTATCATAATGCGTCCTCGCCACGTGTCGCGACGCTGTGCGCCGCATGACATTTTTGACCAGAAAATGGAAAAAGAAAAAGAAAAAGGAGAGGACGCATTACCATAATGCGTCCTCGCCACGTGTCGCGACCCTGTGCGCCGCATGACATTTTTGACCAGAAAATGGAAAAAAAAAGAAAAAGGAGAGGACGCATTACCATAATGCGTCCTCCATAGGAAGTTGCCGTTTGTGGCTACTGTAGCCACAAACATAGCAATTTCTCGCTAATCCTTCTCCTCCTTGATCATATGCATAAGCTCTGGAGATGAACTTTGAAAAGTCCTAATCAATTCACCTAAAAACCCAATCCCTAGAGCCCCCTTCACTCCAAAGAGCCCGATTGACACTTAGGGGAGCCGGGTCTGCACTTTTCCGACGTAAAATGTATCAAACTAGAAGAACCACTGAAATGGACCATCGTCAGCAAATTTTCGAGAAGTAGAACCCAGATGGAAAAACACCGAAAGGATTTTCAAACTGCAGGCTTGAAGGGACACACTGAAATCAATCTTTTGGACAACAAACAAGTTCTTATCCATTTTTCGATTCCAGATGATTACTATAGATGCTGAAACTTCGGTTCTTACTCTATCAAAATGACAAGATGGATCCCTAATTTTAACCGAGCATATGCTAAAAATAGTACTAACTTTTAATCGAAATTCACAGCTTGGCACCTGAATTTAAAATATGCATCATAAAGGCCATATTTTAATTTATGTTCCAAAATGATCCAATGACTAGCAAAAGCCAGTTTTAGATTGGTCAACGCTGTAGTCAACGGTCAAAGAGGTTTATCCGTAATTTTAAAAAAATTGAGGAGGGAAGAGGATAAATCACCAATAATTTTAATTATGATCGGCGTGGAGAAATTCTTCTTCTTCTTCTTCTCAATCTGGAACTGATTGGGTCTGACCTCGCCGGGAACTACCACGCCGCCGACTCCCTCTTCGTCTTCTCTCACACCCACTCCGTTCAATACACCGGCGTGGTCCACAGGCGTTATTTGCTGCTTTCTCGTCGAAATCCTAATGTCGCCGTTGTGTTGGCCCTGCAGCGAACGCAGTCATTGTAATCTCAGACGAAGAAGAAGAATCAATATTAATCGGCTGCAGCCTGCAGGAGACCGTGGCACTGGCATAAAATATTGCAATCTGTAGACTTTCTTCTCAAAATTGGCCACTTTTGCTTCATCCCGCGTCATCAATTCCGTAACATTTTCACTATTTTTCACACAGTGGTAGGTGGAGAAGGTGTATCACCGTGAAATCCTAATTAGAACCAAAACCAAACTCCATTCTTTTAGTTTTACCTACCCTTCCACCAAGTCAGTTTCTTCATAGATTACATAGCTACAGAATAAATATATTAATAAGAAGTAGAGTGGAGAGTCTCAATCTGCAGCTCTGTAATAAAAAATGAGTTTGATTTTCTTCTCCATTTTTCGTATCGAGAAAATGGCGCAAGCATTCCAAGCCCTTCAGTTTACATCTCCCGGCCTCTCAAAACCAAGAACCCATTTGAGTGCATCTACAAGATGGGTTTTGAATAACGATTCAGAAGAACGGGTTTTAAGTTCTTAGTTCAGTAACCGCAGCCGCCGAGAAGCCGTGGTGCTGCAATCGATAGAGGAGATTTCCACCACTGGTGTAGGAATTAAGGGTAATAATCTGTGTTCTATTCATGAATTCAGGATACATTATATAGTAGTACAGAAGACCTATCCTAGTTGGGAGAAGGTAACAGAATACATCTACAATTATGGTAGAAATACAAATCCAATTCCAATACCAATACTAATTCCATAACTATAATACTAATTCTATAACACTCCTCCTCAAGTTGGAGCATGCGGATCTAAAATGCCCAACTTGCCAAGTAAGGAATGGAACTGGTTACGTCCGAGAGCTTTGGTGAACAAATCCGCAGGTTGATCAACCGTACGAATATGTTGAGTAACAATAGCGCCAGATTGAACAAGATCTCGAACAAAATGACAATCAACTTCAATGTGCTTAGTACGTTCATGGAAAACCGGGTTGGCTGCTATGTGAATAGCTGATTGACTATCACAAAATAATTTCATAGGAAAAGTGTGCGAAACCCCTAAGTCTTTCAGCAATGACCGAAGCCATAATAACTCACAGCAGGCAACTGCTATAGCGCGATACTCTGCTTCAGCAGAAGACCGAGAAACAGTAGGTTGTTTCTTAGTCTTCCAGGAAACTGGAGAATCACCAATCATAACAAAATATCCGGATAAGGAACGCCTAGTTATAGGACAGACGGCCCAATCTGAATCACAATAAGCAGTTAATTGAAGAGTACTACGAGAAGAGAGAAATAAACCTTGACCAGGATGACTCTTCAGATAGTGCAAAACACGAACCGCAGCTTGCCAGTGAGGAACACAAGGCGACTTCATGAATTGCGCAAGAGTATGAACTGAATAACTAAGTTCAGGACGAGTAATAGTTAGATATATCAGACGCCCAACTAAGCGGCGATACTGCTCCGGGTCATGGTAGGCTGGACCTTCAACACGTGCCAAATCATGATGTTGCTCCATTGGAAAATCAATTGGTTTAGAAACAGATAAACCTGTATCAGATAGAATGTCCAAAGCATATTTCCTTTGCGAGAGAAACACCCCCTCCGGTCTTCTAGCAATCTCTATGCCCAAGAAATACTTAAGCAAACCAAGGTCCTTCATGTGAAAACAAGAACCCAAGTATGTCTTGAACGCAGAGATGAGCGAAGAAGAACTACCAGCAATGACCAAATCATCCACATAAACCAGAACATGTAAAGACTGTGATCCATTGGAAAAGACAAATAAAGAGTAATCTGCCTTACTTTGAACAAAACCAAATGTCCGTAAAGCCTGCGCCAGTTTAGCAAACCAACTTCTGGGAGCCTGACGAAGACCATAAAGGGATTTCTGTAGGCGACAAACCTGGCCAGGCGGAACCACATAGCCAGGTGGGGGACGCATGAACACTTCTTCATGTAAATCACCATGCAGGAATGCATTATGAACATCCATTTGATGCAATTCCCAACCACGTATAACAGCAACTGACAGGAACAAGCGAACGGAACTCATCTTTGCGACTGGAGCAAAAGTCTCTGTGTAATCAATTCCTTCAATCTGGCGGTTTTCGAGAACCACGAGACGAGCTTTGTAACGTTCAATGGTACCATCAGAGCGAAACTTCGTTCGGTAAACCCATTTACAACCAATGGCCTTTTTGTGCGCAGGCAAAGGAGACAAAGTCCAAGTCTGATTGCGCTCTAAGGCAGTGAGCTCCGCAACCATAGCATCTCGCCAGTAAGGATGACGGGAAGCTTCAGAATAAGTAGTGGGATCTGCACTAGAAGTTACAGCACCCAAAAATCTAGTATGCATACTAGAAAAATTATCACAATTTACATAATCAGTAAGAGGGTAGAGAACACCTGAGGATAGTGATGACGTATGGGGGAACGTAGTCGAAGAGGTGGGTTCTTCAGCAGCAAGAGCACAAGTAGAATCATCACAATCATAATCAGCCAAATATGGCGGTGGACGTCGAGGACGAGCACTGCATCTGGTGGATGGTAGAATATCGGCAGCAAGCGGAGGAGGACCGGCGGCGGGAGGGCGTGGGGAGCCGTCGGTGGCCGGAGGTGGTAGGACGCCGTTGACCGGTGTGGATCCAATGGTGGTGACCGGCGGTGACCGGAGCTGATCCGCCGGCGTTGACCGGCGTTGACTCGCCGGGGTTGACCGGCGTTGACTCGCAGGGGTTGACCGGCGTTGACTCGCAGGGGTTGACCGGCGTTGACCTGTCAGCGTTGACCGGTGGAAGGGCGGCCGGCGGTTGAACGGAAAAACCGTATGGTTCCGGTGAGTCGGAAGAGGAAACCGGCGGTGTAGTGGTGGCGCCGCCAGGTTCATCTGTAGAACCGGTTTGCGGAGATGCAGAATACGGGAACTGGTCTTCAAAGAAATCAGCATCCCGAGTGTTAAAGATAACTCGAGAGTCTAAGTCGAGAAGACGATAACCTTTCTTTCCGGCAGGATAACCAAGGAACAAACACCGACAGCTTCTTGGTGCAAACTTGTCACGGTATCTTGGAACACGGGCAGCAAAACACAAGCATCCAAAAACTCGCAAAGAAGAGTAATTTGGCGCCTGTCCATAGAGTAATTCAAAGGGAGTACGACCTTTGAGAAGCTGTGTTGGTGTTCGGTTGATCAGGTAGGCAGCAGTGAGAACACATTCTCCCCAGAAGTCAATAGGAAGATTGGCTTGAAACCGTAAAGCTTGCGCTACATTGAGTAAATGACGATGCTTTCTTTCGACTCGACCATTCTGTTGCGGAGTATCAACCATAGATGTCTCAAAAACGATCTCTGATGCAGTAAAGTGAGATAGGAGAGGTAAGAATTCAGTGCCGTTATCAGCTCGAACACGTTGGATTGTTTTTCCCCACTGGTTCTTGACTAAAGCACTAAATTCTAAAAATCTAGAAGCTACCTCAGATTTAGCTACTAACAAATAAACCCAAACAGCTCGGGAAAAATCATCTACTAATGTCAAGAAATAAAAAAGCACCACTAGAAGATGGTGTATGATAGGGTCCCCAAACATCACAATGAATTAACTGAAATAATGCAGTAGCATTAGTAGTACTTAGAGGAAAACTATGTCTAGGCTATTTTGCTCTATAACATATAGAACAAGGAACAGAATGTTTATTATTGCTAGGAGAAATAGAAGACAGCACCGTGGAAGACGAATGACCAAAACGCTGATGCCATAAATCAGAAGAGGACAGTGAAGCAACTGTAGGAAGAGGCTGCAGGACAGGACTTCGAACACAAGCATCCAGCAGACGAAGCCAAAACACCCCCCCCTCTCTGTTCACCCACGCCAATCACTCTCCTCGTACTGATCGTCTGTAAAATGCAATAATTTTCAGTAAACAAAGCTAGACAGTTTAGGGTAGATAACAATCTAGAGCAAGACAGTAAGTTGCAGCGCAATGTAGGAATATATAACACGTGTGGCAGTGTAAAACCATCAAAACAGATGGATCCAAATTGTGTAGCAGAGAACATCGAGCCATCGGGCCGAAAAATATTCACAGCATCGGTAGTAGTAGTAAGATCAGAAAGAGAACCTTTGTCACCAGTCATATGATAGGAGGCTCCCGAATCAAGGATTCATGGTAAAGTATGCTTACCAGACTCATCACCATGAGAGTGAAGCTGATTAAACAGGTTCATGGTCGTGTTCCATTGGTCATCAGACAAAGCAGGGCCAAAATTGGAGCGAGCAGGGACCGCAGAGGAGGCCGCCGCCGCCAAGCTTGGTGGCGACAAGGCGGCTCCGGCGAACGGCGGTGGAGGCGAGAGATCGGTGACGCCACCAGTGTGACCGGCGTTGACTAATGGCCGATCAGGTGGTGCTGATTTCTTGCCCTTCTTGAACCACTCCGGGAAGCCATGTATCTTAAAACAGGTGTCTTTATCATGGCCCTTGCGGCGACAATGCGTGCAAACAAGATTCTTACGGTCGTCGGCAGAAAGAACCACTGGCGAACGTCGTGCAACATATGCCATGGATGTAGAAGAAGAATCACGAGCACGAATGACAGCTCTATGGTTCTCCTCCTGAGTAACAAGGGCATACACCCTCATGACAGATGGCAGTGGCTCAATGCTCAAGATATGAGATCGCAAAGTGTGAAAACCTTCGTCGAGACCAGAGATGAATTGGTAAATCAAATCCTTCTCTCTTTCCTGGAGGATTTTCGCCTGAAAATTGCTCAGGCATAAGGCTTTGCAATCTTCACAGGTAAAGACCACAGGAGGTCGCATGCAGTGATAATCTGTAAACAACTTCTTGAGGGTGGAAAAGTAGATGGCGATGGGCTGATCGTTCTGCCGGCAACTTTGAATGGCTTCTTGTGTCTGCATAAGCTTCATCCCATCAGCGAAAATAAAGCGTGCCTTTAGATCATCTCACAAATCCTTGACGGTAGAAAAAGAACTTGTTGAAGATCGGATCACTGGATCTAGAGTCTGTGAGATCCAGCAAACAAGAGTAGCATTAACGCCAGGCCAGACAGCAGCATCAGGATGATCATCTTGGGGTTTGGTAATGGATCCATCAAGGAACCCAATCTTATGTTTGGCCAAGAATGCGCAACGGATCGCATCTGACCATTCACTGTAGTTTTCTGGGCCTTTCAGCATGATTGGTACAAGTTGTAATCCTGGACCATCACCGGGACCAATGTAGTAAGGATCAGTCGACACACGACTAATTGGTAAAGTAACATGAGGGCCAGATTGTGATTGCAACTGTTTGAGTAAAGCTGCAATTACATCACTAGCACTCAGATCCTGAAGTTTCGTCCCCTCAGGAATCTCGAAACGAGGTTGTTCATCATAACCTGACATGTTGTAAAATCAGGGACGGATAAGAACACCGGTGGGTAGTTGGCGACGGCGCGTGGCGGACGGCGGCTCGTGGCAGTGTCGTCAACGTACGGCAGTGGAATAAACGCGAGCAGCGGACATCGTTTCAACGGGAATCGTCGGGCTCCGGCGAATGGCGGCGGTGGCGCGTGCGCTTGGTGATGGCGCGTGGCGGCGGACGGTGGCTCGGAAAAAAAATCAGGGCGTTGGAAAATTTTATGTTTTAGGTTTCAGAATTTTAGGCTCTGATACCATGTAGGAATTAAGGGTAATAATCTGTGTTCTATTCATGAATTCAGGATACATTATATAGTAGTACAGGAGACCTATCCTAGTTGGGAGAAGGTAACAGAATACATCTACAATTATGGTAGGAATACAAATCCAATTCCAATACCAATACTAATTCATAACAACTATAATACTAATTCTATAACAACTGGCAAATTTCCAAGATCCAAGTCTCTGTCCAATCGCATTCTGAAGACAGAAGAAGAAAAACTCTCCGAGCCATAGAGGCATAGACAATGGCGGAACCAGGCGTAATGATGGCACAATGATAGAGGCATAATTTTAAGTTTAAAATTACGATAACCGTAGACACGATAATCATTGTAAATTTTGTGAAATGAGTCAATAATTTTGGTAAGATGTAAGATTATGTTTATTATTTATTATATAAATAATAAACAATTTAAATTTACTTAATTTATTTAGATTCGCTAAAAAAAGGTAAAGTTTTGGGAAACATCGTATTTTCATAGGCTCATGAAAAGATGAAGTTTTATTGGAATAATCGAAAGATAAAATGTATTAGTTGCAATAGTAAAAATTTATTATAAAACGTGTAGTAGTTATAAAGTTTATTACCTTGTTCATACAACACAAAATTTTTATCTTCATTTCTTTTTAATTTGCACTTTAAACCTTGGTTTTTCTATGGATTATGGAAACACTATCTTTCAAGAGACGAACTCCTAAAGAAATATGATTCAGTTTAAAATTAGAGAGAAATTCAAAAAATTATGCATGGTGTATTTAGAATTCAATGTAACATTTTATGCAATGCATAAAATTAAAATACTTTTAACCATAAAAAATTTCACATTGTTAAAGTTTATTTAGATCACTTAGATTATGTTCTTTTATCTGTACTTCAGTGTAGTTAAGTAAAATTTTAAATTGATTAGGTTAGTCTTGGTCTATTATTTTTCACTACTCCCCCTGTGCAATTTAACTGTTCATTTAGTCAAAACTTCATAAGTTTGACCCTAAAATTGAATTGGTATATAAGTATAAATATTATTGTGTGATGCATTGTTAGGTTCGGTATAACTTATATTTTCAAAGTATAAAATTTTCACAAGTTTTAATAATCTTTAATGAAAGATATTAAGGATCAAATATTTTTTCAGTCAACCGTTAAAAGTCAAAAGGTCAAGGTTGAAATGGGACGGAGGGACTATATTAATTTTAGTTCAAGTCAATTCAATTCAATAAGAAATCGGTGTAAAGAATTTTTTTTAAAAAAATCGGTTTAAAGACAATAAAATAGTGGAAGCATATTTTGAAAACTAAAAGTATTAAATTTTTTGAATGAAATTAAATACTCGAGTGAAATAAAGTACTACCGCTATACTACCAATATTCTTAAATATTTAAAATAAGAGTACAAAATACATTACTTAAGAAATGGAGTGACAGTACTAAGGCATTATTATGTGGGGGACATCAAGACAGTGGTTAATGGAAACATCAGAAGACAATAATAAAGCAATTACTATTCACCCATCTTCCTCGTGAAGCCATTCCATGGCGGATGACGAATTTCTCTCTACTATTCAAATTCATCTACCTCATTGCTCTTATAAAATTCTCAGCCAAGCGGAGAGGAATGATATTAAGAGGGGCGGAGAGGGAGGATATTAATTTTTATGGCCAACAATTTCAGTTCTACTCCTCTGATCGGCGAACCATAGTGGTGGTGGCCGCACCCCCTCGCCACCCCCTGGTTCCACCCATAGGCATATATGATTAAAATTATTAGCAATTTATCCCCTTCCCTCCTCAAAGTTTTAAAATTATGGATTTAACCGTTGACTCATTGACCAAATTAAAATTGGCTTTTGCCAGTCATGGGACCATTTTGGATCATAAATAAAAATTTGGGTACCTTTATGATGCATATTTTAACTTTGGGTACTAAAATGTGAATTTTCACTAAATATGGGTACTATTTTGAGCATTTTCTCAATTTTAACCCCCATATTGATTCCCCAATAGCCCTTGTTTGGATTTCTCTTTATGGTCTACCTCATCAATTCTTTGATTATTGCACTATGATGTTTATTGGAAATTTAATTGGTAATCCTGTTCGAATTGATGAAGCAACCCTATTCTAGACCACATGTTGCTCGTGTTTGTGTGGAAGTTGATGTCACCAAACCCCTCCTAGAAAGATTATGGTTAAGTTTTCGAGATGTAGGTTTCTGCCAGTATATTGAATATGAAGGCTTCCACACTATTGCTCTAACTGCCTCAAACTAAGGCACTCAGTTTCTATGTGCAGATATGATAAAAATACTGAAAAATATACTACTGGAGACCAAAAGATGACTTTACCACAGGTAAAAAGACCAACCACAAAGGTGAACAGGAGGTGACTAAAGGTAATGTGGTTGGCAAATCCTCTTCCTCGGGTATCTCATCAAAAGCAAAAAATAATATACCAATTTTGAAAAACAAACCTAACCACTCTATTCAAGTGCCACACAATGAGAAAAAAACAGGTTGATATGCCACATGAAGAAGCAGGACAAATTGCCCAGGAGAAGGCTCAAGCTATAATAGCAAGTTCTAAAGTTTTGATACCTCATCAGGGATCACATGTTCCATCTACCACTCTTACTGCAGTGAACGTGCCTCCTAAATCTACTCAAAATGTGATATGTGCTGATATCTTTTCTCCCCCTAAAATGTCTAATATCTCTACTGTCACTCCTGCTCAGAATGTTATCTCTAATGTATCATCTCTGAATATGCACCCTTCTCTATCTACTCAAACTATGATAATTACTGTCAACTCTGCTTCTACTATGTTACCTACTCAGAATGTGGTTACAGTTAATAACAAGGAATACACTGATTTGCATGCTACATGTCTAATGCCTGTTCAAAATGAGATTAATATGTCACTCAGAACATCAGCTGATGAATCCAAAACTAACAGATTAATGACTCATAAGAATCAGTTTGCAACCCATAATGTTATTGAAGACAATGAACCCACTTATGCCCCTAAGGATATGAACAACAACCAACAGGAGTTCATTGAAATCAATGGTGGAGATTCTCCACTATTGACTTCAAACAAATCCAAAACTAAGAGATTAGATTGGTTAAATTATGAAAAATCTAAAAGTAGCCATCAAATCTCAGATGCTGAAACATTAAATAATTTTTCAGAAATTAAAGAGAATCTAAAAGAATCCAAAGCTAGACTTGATTCTCTTTTAAAAAATTCCAACATACAGGAAACTAACTCAGATGAAATACAAAATGATGAATCTTCTGATGCCTAACATCTTTAGTCTGAGATGAACATGAAAACCAGAAGATACAATAAGAGGGATAATACCACCACTCCAAAAACTATCTTAACTAGATCCACATTGAACTCCAACAAAATTGTTTAATGATGAATCTCAACATATTATCATGGAATACAAGGGGAATTGGTAATAGTCCTACACAGTTAAGATTAAAAGACATTAAAAAAAAGATTTAAATCTGCTTTCATTGCAATTATGGAACCAATGCTAAGAAATGAAGCCATCAAGGAAATTGCAACAAAAATAGGTTACAAAAATTGTTTTAACAGCCCTCTAAATAAGATATTGATTTTTTGGGAAGAGACTGTAAATCTAAACATATTAAAATGTGAGAATCAAATAATACTTGCTGAAATCAGTCGCTCATTCCTTGCTAAGAAATGTTTAATTGGTTTCATTTATGCTAAATTTTACAGTAAAACGGAGAAAGCTTCTCTGGAACTCCATTTTGGATTTCAAACAAAAACATTGTTCTTAATGGGAGATTTCAATGTAATTGAGAAACAAGAAGAGTACATTGGCTCTTCAACTCCAAATACAAGAGCAATGAATTTTTTTTCAAAATTTCATAGCTGAGGCCAGTCTCTCTACTATTAACACATCTGGAAATTTGTTCACATAGATAGGTATGAGGTCTAAAGGAAGGGTATGTGAAAGACTAGATAGAGCATTATCCAACCATATTTGAACTCTACCTTTCCTTTAACCTCAGCCCAAACCCCGCCAAGAGAACAATCAGACCACACCCCACAGATCTTCAAAATTTCAAACCAAATGCTCATGTCTAAACCTAAATCCTTTAAGTTTCAGAATTGCTGGACCACACATCCAGAATTCTTGAACGTAATACAAACAACATGGAATATAAACAAACCTAACAGGTTTGAAAAAGTTTTCTTTCAAACTGAAAAATACAAAAATGACCCTTAAACAGTGGAATAAAACTGTTTTTAGCAACATTTTTGACAGAGTTAAAAATGTTGAAGAAGTTTACTCATTTGCTGAGGAAAACCTTCAACAAAATGATGATACTGGAAATTTAATAAAATATAATAAAGCTAAAGTTGAACTCACACTGGCCCTTAAAAATCAAGAAACTTTTTGGAAGCAAAAATCAAGGTTAAAGTGGCTTAAAGAAGGAAACAAAAATTCTAAATTCTTCCATCTTCAATTCAAAGCTAAATTCAAAAGGCAATCCTTTTCATCAATTAAAGATGGAAATGGTAATTAGCTGTATGAACAAGCTTTAATAGGGAATGAAGCAGTTAGATTCTTCTCTGAACTACTTCAAGAAGATAACCAGGACTTGTCTGTCATCCATACTGTTGTATTGTTGGAAAACATTCCTTCCCTAATAACTAAATTAGTCAATCAAAACTTAACAAAACCAATAAACTTTGAGGAAATCTCATCAATTTTTAAGGAAATAGATTGTGAGTCTACTCCTGGTCCAGATGGATTCTCTAGAATCTTTTACAAGCATTGATGGTTCATAATCAAAGATGATCTAGCATAAGCAATAAATGACTTTTTGAAGCTCTCACATGTACCAAGAGTCATATCTGCAACACTCATTACCCTAATCCCCAAGAAAGACGTTTGTTCCTCATTCAAGAACTTTAGGCCAATTAGCCCATGTAATTTTATTAACAAACTTCTAAACAAACTGATATCACACAGGTTAAAGCCAATTCTAAAAGATATAATTTTACCAGAACAAACATTTGTTTCTGAGAGGAAATTAGCTGATAATGTGCTTTTAATGCAAGAAATGTCTAATTACATACATTCCAAACAATCTGGAATAAAATATGATTATAAAATTAGACATGATGAAAGCATTTGACAGAGTCTCACAGGGTTTTCTATCAAAAGTTTTAACAAAGATAGGTTTCTCTGACCACTTCAATAAGCTAATAATTGGAAATTTGAAAGCTACTTTCTTCTCAGTTTTGGTAAATGGAGAATGTTTTGTTTTTTTAATGCTTCCAGAGGCTTAAAGCAAGGGGATCCCCTATTCCCTATGCCTTTTATTTTAATGGTAGAAGCCTTCTCCAGAAACATAAACTTCTTGTTTATGCATAAATTGGATACTATAAACTCCCAAAACAATTGAAAGCAGTAACTTATCTATCTTTTGCAGATGACATTGCTATTTTCATGAAATGGTCTAAATTTGGAATTAAAAAAGTAATGGTATTTTTGAAAATTTACGAAAAAAGTTACAAGACAGAAGATTAACTTTGAAAAATCTTCTTATTATTTGTCCAAACATGCTTATCCAAGAATGGAAGCAGTAATCAAACATGAAACTAAAATGATTACTGGATCCTTTCCCTTTAAATATTTGGGTTGCATAGTCTATACAGGAAGGAACAGAAGCATATACTACCAGAGCCCGCTGGACTTGATAAATCTTAAGATTAATTCTTGGCAAAATAAAATGTTAACTCAAGCTGGAAGACTAACTTTAATATGATACATTATGTCTACCATTCCCCTACACATTCTCACAGTCTGAGAACCTACCCATCACATAATTAATAAGATACATAAAATGTTTGCTAAATTCTTGTGGTATAGTCAAGATACAGTAAGCAACAAAAGGAACATTTGGAGAAGTTACACTAAGCTAACTACTCCAAAAGAAGAAAATGGTCCGAACCAAAAAGATCTTAACACTATGACTAAAGCTTCTCTTCAAAATTATGGTGGAAACTACAACAAGGGGTTTCTCTTTGGTCACAATTTATGTGGTCTACACTAGATACTAAAATAAACACAAGATCTTGGAAACGAATCATTGAAGTCCAAGATATTGCAATTCACAACTCCTTTGTTAAAATTGGAAATGGAGAATCATCTTTATGGTTTGCTAATTGGACAAAAATGTGTCCTCTTTCTTAGTCTTGGACAACAGAAGATTACATGATACTGCCAGAACTATCTATTGCAGAATTTCTGGCAGATCAAAACCACTATGTTGATGTCTTCAAAAACATTTTTCCAGATGAAATATTTACAATCCTCAACTCAAAACATAATATCTTTCCAAGATATAAAGATACATTGATTTGGAAAAGCATTGAGCAAGGAAACTTCACTCTTAAATATACATATGAACTTCTGAGACATAGAAAGGACAAGATCTCTTCATTTAAATATTTATGGTCTTCTTTCTTGCCTCAAAAGATTTGTTTATGGAACTAGAGACTTTTAAACGGGCTAATACCGATGCCTGATGTCTTAGAAGACTTCAAATTTCATTTGCTATCAAAGTGTTGTTTCTGCAATAAATATAATGATGACATACATTATGTATTTAGCTCATGCTCTTTTTAAAAAAAAGATATGGTTTTTGATAGAAAATAAATTTCAAATCATGCATTCTAATAACATCATACTTTGGAACAGATTCTTTCATTACTAGACTCTGAAAGTTAAAATAGAGAATCTGGTCAGATCATTAGAGCTATCCCTTGCATTATATCATGGTCACTATGGTGTGCTAGAAACAAGTTTCTATTTGAGGGGAGTAAACCTGATTTTAAAGCTGTTTCTATTCACATACTGAGCATAGTGAATGATATGTTGTTAGCACACAAGATTAAAGCAATATGGAATCTATCTACTGTATATCCTACTTTGGTCATTAGCAGAAATTGTAGAAATTTGAAGGAGCCAGTGGCTATTCCTTGGTTCCCTTCAAATTGTAACAAACTTAACACTGCTGGCTCTAAACTGAGCAATGGACAATCAGGGTTAGGTTGGATTTTTAGAGACCAATGTGGAAAACATATAATTTTTTAGGCTAAAATAGTTCCAAACTGTTCCATCATTGAAGATGAAGCTCAAGCTATTGAATAAGGGTTACAAATGGCAGAAATTCAAGGGATAAGCAAGATACATGTAGAAACAAACTCTTTAATTCTGGCGAAAGTGTTAAGAAGAGAATGGAAAGTTCCATGGTGCTATATTGAAGTTGTACGGATATCTGGCAACATACGGAACTTATGGATTGCACCATCTCACACACATGCATGGAATCTAACAAAGTTGCAGACTCTCTAGCCAAGCTTGCCTCTTTCAAATAGGTAAATCAAAATTTTCCTTCCTAGAGCTTCCTAAAGACATACAATGTCAAGTAAGACTAGATGAAATTAGCTTTCCCTATACTAGAAATAGATAGACTGTTTTTACTGATAGCTTAAAAGTATATGATATGTTTTGTAGAACCAGTTACTGCTCCCTTTTGTTTTATTTTGACAGGTACTGCTGCACCTTGGAAGCTAGAAAGGGTTAAAGAAAGCAAATTCGGATGCTCTTCACATTCTGATGCGATTGTTACACTGAAGCTACACCAGACCATGAATAACGATGGACACACACACAGGATGCATCAAGCTCAAATTTGGGAGCTGAATCACACAGGGAAACAAGGAGAAGATGTCACAACTTCTTTCTTGGTGTTTCAAGAGTAAATCCCTTCCCGGGGAAGAGATTTGCAAGGGACTATTATGGGAGGCCACCTCCTTTTGTCGACACAAGGGTGTGGAGGCAAAAAAGTGGAAGGCCATTATAGATCTCGACTTAGGGTTAAGGTCATATCCCTCGTTGAGTTAGAGGTTAGAAGTGAGGGCTATGGGTTATTGCTATTTGCACTTAGCTTTTCCACGATCATCTTACTTAGTTGTACAACCAGAAAAGTCAACTATGTAATCATGTTGTCTTTTATGGCCCGGGGAGCCTAATATATATACCCTTCACTTATGTGAGTATTT
The DNA here is from genome assembly GCA_037428765.1 of Rubia yunnanensis. Taxonomy (NCBI): domain Eukaryota; kingdom Viridiplantae; phylum Streptophyta; class Magnoliopsida; order Gentianales; family Rubiaceae; genus Rubia; species Rubia yunnanensis. The sequence continues at coordinate 130,633,237 of CM075062.1, forward strand.
CATTAATTTTTTTTGATTATTTCTCTTTACGATTCACATTTATTGTTTTTAGATGGTTAAACATTAAAACTTAATAAAACTATTCCTTTTCAATTTAAATGTAAAACGCTAAAAGTATATTAAAATTTATCTCAAATGTTTAATCAACAACACCGCACAATACACAGTGGAATCCTGCTAGTTCTTATGTAGATTATGCTGCAATTCCTCCACTCACTTATGAAAGATTATACCATGTTTTATTCATTAATTTTTCCTTTTACAAGTATCAACTCAATTTTTTCAATTTACTAGGCACCAAATTCAGTATAAAAGATGTGCTAATTTTTACCTCCTTTTGATCATCTTCTCAAAATTTGAAATACTGTACCAGGGTTATAGAGTGTGTTTGGTGGAGTTGTACTTATAAACAAAGTTGACTTATTGTAAAAATAGAGGGAGACTAACTTCTACTTTTCTTTAAAAATTAAAATTAGCTTGTATTTTAAAAATAAGTATCTGTTAGGAGTTCAACAAATAATAAAAAAAAGTGTTTTACCTATAAGTTTAGCACTTATAAACCTAACCAAATACACTCATAGTCTTACAGAAAAGAGTAATAAAAAATAGTAATAATTTTAACAGCGAAAATTCATAGTAAAATATTGTAGTGAATAATGTGAAATTGATAAAAATTGAAAAGTCCAATATATTTATGTTTAGTTGCGCATTTCAAAGAAGGTGATTAGTAATTGGATCTTTTCATTAATGTGATATCAGTTACTATTTACTATGATGTTTAACTTTTTATTTTATTTTATTTTTGAAGAAAATGAGAAAATGATGACCTTCTATATGCTTTTCTCGTACGAATTACGATTGCGTTCTAGAAGAGGGATCCAAAATGAGGAAAAGATGAGCGTTATGATTAGACTCGTTTGTTACCGGGAAGCACAGACAAGGAGAAAACAAAAGGCAAGCAGGCCATGCGCCACTCGTTGCGTAACATATAAATTACGCTACTCTTTCCTTCCACACTAAACACGACACTGCCCATTCAAAGTCTTCCAAAATATTGGACACGCGCATTCAAAGTTGGCAAATTCTTCGAAAATGTTGTCTTTCCCTATGGCTACGAAAATGCAGAGTTTAAATAAAATAATAAAATATTAAAGATCTTAATTGTAATATTAAATATTTATTATGCCGTGTGTAGTAGTTATAAAATTTGTCATTCGATTCGCGCAACCCACAATGTTTATCTTCATTTCTTTTAATTTACATTTTAAACCTTGATCTTTCCATTAGTTATGAAAATACCGTCTTTCAAGAGATAAACTCTTCAAAGTTTAACTTGACTTTTTTTTATTACTATTATAGATTTATAGAATAAATTATAAGACGAAGAATCGAAGATAGTAGTATCAGTAACTTCTCTAATGTCGGTCGGGAAATAAAACTCCACTTATAGAAACAATACTCCACTTGTCCAAATTTGTTTCTACATACGACTTTTAATTAAAAGATTAAACACACTCTTTGTAACTGCGAGGTCATGGATTCAAAACATACCGTATCAAGAATTGTGAATATTAGGGCAAATTTTTTGATGGAGAATACCCAGTATTATGGGATGGTATCGGTGGTCCCCCGCTATGGTTTCTCAATCTGCAGGTTGTCGATGATGTTGGTTCCGTATTCTATGGCAGCAGTTTGTTGGTGGTGCAACGTTTTGGTGTTCTCCGGAGGGCGTCCCTAATATTCAAATGGATGGAGTTTCAGACTCCACTAATTTTCAATAGATTCAATGGTAGTGTTTTCTAGTCAGGTCGTAAACTAGAATGTTAATATGTAATTTGGTTACTTTTATATAATATTTAAAAAAGAAGAAGTTAAACCAGTTTTAACTAAATAGTTTTATTAAATATAGATAATTATATTAGTAAGATCGGGATAGATTCATCATTATATATATATATATATTTCATTTATTATTTTAATTTTTTTGGATATTTATACTTGAAAATATAATAATAAATTATGTGTGATAAAGTAATAAAAATGAAGTGAGGAATTTACTTTAGAATGGAAAAAATAAATATCATTTCATATTATTCTACAACCGTTTAATGAGGGTGTTAGTAATTAGAATTTTATTTTACATGTTCCTTTCAGTGTACAAGAATTATCACCTTTAATCTAGATGAACTTTGATGATACACCCACCCACGGGTGTACCCCACCGGTTGGGACAAGTTGATTCAGGAGGGAACCCCGAGTTCGAGGCTCGCAAGCGACCGTGTGGGATGTCTTTGCTCAAAGCATGGCCTTCTGGGCGACGTGATGGGTGGGCTCCTGGTGCGCGGTGCGTACGGGCTCCAGCTCGGATCTTGGCGTTGGGCTACCGTGACTTACCTCTTACATATTGGCTGTGGTGTCGGCTGGTGTGGACGGCCCAGGGCTAGCCGAAATAGCCTTCTAGATGAACTTTGATGATGGGACGAGGAGATCATGTAATAAGAAATAATCTTAATTAGTCGAATTATATAATATTTTACATTCGATATTATTCCTATATTTATTGGATAAAATATTATATCTCTTTATTTGCATATGAAGAGTCTGGTTCATTTTAGATATAGTCCATGCATAGTTTTTATAAATAAATAGAGTAACATCACCAACTCATTTTCAAACTTAATTTGATTTTCTAAAGAGAAGACTCCTTCTCTTCCTCTTTCATTCCACTACTAAAGGTGGTGGAGGAAACCATCTGAAAGAAGGAATTTTGGGAAAGAGTTTTTTTGATCTGATATTCACACAATGAAATGAATTTATACCCAAATTTACAAGTTGACTAGACTAACTAAGGGAAGTGCAAAGTCTATTACAACACAAACTCTATTACTCCCCCCTCAAGTTGGAGTATGAAAATCGAGAATGTCCGCCTTGGAACTGAGATGGATGAAAACTGCTTGTCCTAGTGCCTTGGTGAAAATGTCCGCCGGCTGATTCGAAGTGGAAATATGATGAGTTGAAATGACACGCGAAGACACTAGATCACGAACAAGATGGAAATCGATCTCAATATGTATGGCCCTCTCATGAAAGATCGGATTGCTTGCAATGTGGAGGGCAGCCTGACTATCACAAAAGAGTTGAACCAGAGAAGAGTGGGAGACACCAAGGGAGCGAAGGAGAGAATAGAGCCAAAGGATTTCACAGCAAGCATTTTCCATAGCCCTATACTCGGCCTCAGCTGAAGAACGCAAAACAGTGTGTTGTTTCTTGGTCTTCCAAGAAACTAGCGAGCCGCCCAAGGTGACAAACTACCCTGTGACAGAACGTTGAGTGATAGGACAAGTTACCCAGTCTGAGTCGCAGTAGGCAGTCAGAGCCAAGCTACTATCTCGAGAAAGAAATAGACCCTGTCCTAGACTGCCTTTAAAATATTGCAGAACCCTTAAAGCTGCAGACCAATGATCCACTTTCGGCTACTGCATGAACTGCGAAAGAGTATGAATTGCAAAACTAAGCTCAGGCCGAGTGATAGAAAGATAGACCAACCTCCCAATAAGGTGACGATACTCCTCAGGGTGATCATAATCCGGACCAAAAGCTTTGGAAAGGGCCCGCGTTGGATCCGTAGGTGAAGCAATGGGCTTGCAGCCTAGCAGACCGGCTTCGACCACCACCTCCAAAGCGTATTTGCGCTAAGAGACAAAGATGCCTGATGGATTTCGCGCAACTTCCAGTCCCAAGAAATAATTAAGAATCCCGAGATCCTTCATATGAAAGCAGGATGACAAGTACTGCTTGAAAGTAGATATGAAAGTTGAACTATCTCTACCAATAATGAGATCATCGACATACACCAAAACATGAAGAGTATGACTAGAACGAGTAAGACTGAATAATGAGTAATCTGCATAGCTCTGGAAAAACCCGTACTGGTGAAGAGCATGTGCAAGCTTAGAAAACCAGTTTCTAAGAGCCTGCCTGAGACCATACAGGGACTTATGTAAGCGACATACCTGACCAGGAATTTCCTTTGAGTAGCCCAATGGTGGAGTCATAAAGACAAGCTCGTCCAAGTCTCCATGTAGAAAGGCGTTATGAACATCCATTTGGTGCTGTTCCCAATATCGTTCAGCAGCAACGAAAAGAAATGTACGAACTGTTACCATCTTGGCAACGGGAGCGAAAGTCTCATTGAAGTCAATGCCTTCAACCTGGCGATTCCCTTACACAACAAGACGAACCTTATAGCGTTCAATATCGCCATTAGACTTGTGCTTGATGCGATACACCCACTTAAAACTAATTGGCTTCTTGTCAAGAGGAAGAGCTGTGAGAGACCAGGTGTCATTTCTCTCGAGGACCTCAATTTCGGCGTGCATTGCATCACCCCAAGGAGCTTGCTGGGCAGCCTCTGAGAAGCGAACTGGTTCATGGCCTGAGGTGACTGTGGTCAGGAAGTGAGCATGAGTTGGAGAAAATTTAGCGGAGATAAAACGTGTGATCAGATATAGAGTGGAGGAGATAATCGACTGAGAATCATCACGATGCATGGAACTGCATACAAAATCCTTTAGTAAAACACTGGGTTGACATTGGCGTGAGCTACGCCGAATGCCCGAAATAACCTCCTCGACTGGCGAGCTGACCTCGGTAGGCAGCGAGGAGCAGTCGCTGGTCGGCGCGAGCTCGGTTACTGATAGGAGCGGCACTGGGCGAATGGCTGTGGATGAGTTTCCTAGTTTCGGATGGATGCTCCCCTTGACCGTGGAAGGTGGAGAAAGTTGCGAAGAACTCCCCCTGGCCGGGAGGGGTGAAGTATCCGGACTATCGAAGACAGCTGGATGAGTGTCTACCTGCTTCGAAGCGGGCGACGGAGAAGTGGATGAACTATGAAATGGAAATATATCTTCAAAGAACACAACATCTCTGGAGAAGAAAAACTGTTCCGATTCAAGATCATAAAGACGACATCCTTGCTTTCCACTTGGATAACCCATGAAAATGCATTTGCGACTATGAGCAACAAACTTGTCCGTAGGCCGAGGGAGAGTGGAGGCAAAGTAGAGACACCCAAAGACCCGAATGTTTGAGTACTTCAGAGCTCTTTGGAAAAGCAAATTAAAAGGAGTATAATTTTGAAGAACCGGCGTGGGAGTGCTGTTGACTAGATAGTATGCTGTAAGAACACATTCGCCTCAAAACTTGATCAGATGAGCAGCCTGAAACCATAAAGCACGCACCACAATTAGGAGATGGCGATGCTTGCATTCCACTATGCCATTCTCCTGAGGTGTGTAAGCGCATGAAGTCTCTTGAAGAATACCGTGGGAAGAAAAGTAAGCCTTAAGACCAAAGAATTCAGCACTATTGTCGGACCTGAAACGATGAACTGAAGTCTGAAACTGAGTGATAGTTAATGTACAAAAATCCATAACCAGTTTTGTAACCTCCGACTTGGACTTAATTAAATAAACCCATGTAGCACGAGAGTAATCATCAACGATGGTAGCAAAATAAGTTGCACCACAAGAAGCAGGAATTCTGTATGGTCCCCATATGTCACAATGAACAAGATTAAACAAGCGTGTGGCTTTATTAGAACTCAACAGAAAAACAGCTCATGTTTGTTTGGAATGAAAACAAATATAACAAGGAGTAGAACTCCATACAGAAGCACAAGGAACAGGTAAAGATGCTAAAACTGTAAAGAAGGGATGCCCCAGTCTTCGATGCCACAACTTGGTCGAGGTCACCTTCTCGGTCTTGGTCGTAGAACAGGCACAAGCGGCTTTTGAGAAATGCTGCAGCCAGTAAACACCATGTCTCTGCTCACCCACACCAATCACTATCTTCGTATCGCTTTCCAGAAGTATACATAACTTTTCGGTCAAGAAAGAAAAACAACGAGCATGTAGAAGCAACCTAGCAAAGGACAGGAGATTGCATTCTAGTGTCAGAAGATACAGAACATGGTCAATCTTGGCAGACTGAAAGAAAACCAAAGAACCTTCCTTGACTGCAAAAACAACACGGTTATCTGGACGCTTGATAGGCACATGAGCAACATTGACAATATCATGTAGGATGGCAATATTTCCAATCATATGAAAAGAAGCACCCGTGTCGAGAATCCAGAGAGAGTGCTTACCAATAGCATATGAAGAAGGAGTGTTCATGGTGTTGTACATTTGTAATACTGCCTGCCACTGGTCGGGACTGAGATTCAAGCCTCGAGCAGCAGGCTCCGGGAGGGACATGATGTCAGACGCGTGAGCGAGAACTTGCTGCTGCGCTGAGATGACGACTCCAGCTGGCGGACTGCCACGGCCGCGAACAGCGCCCTTGTTGCGCACCATGGCCGACCGGTGCACGAACCCCTCAGGAACTCCATGGAGCTTCCAGCACTTAGAGACGTTATGCGTGTGGTTACCAAAGGGAAACACATGGGACGGCCGTCTGATCGTTCCAGCGCAGAGGGAGGCTGAACGCGCGTTTAAGGGACTGACTTGGCCTAAGCCGCAAATTCCATACCATCAGATTTGGTATCGCGTTCAAGCATTAGAGTCTTATGGCGTTCTTCCTGCGCGAACAAAGCATAAACACGATTGATGGACGGGAGGGGCTCTTGCGCCATGATGCTGGAGCGAAAATTCCAAAGGAGTCATCCAGCCCAAGAAGAAATTGGTGAAGGCGCTTGACATCACGTTCTGCACGAAGTTTGGCCGTGATATTGCAAGTATTTGCGTAGAGACATGCTTGAAGGGGAACACATGTCTGGAATTCATCCCAGATCTTCTTGAGAGCGCTATAATATGACGCAACAATTTTCCCACCTTGGCGACAGTTTTCCAAGTCTGCACGAAGCTGAAGGAGACGTGGCCCGTTACCAACAGAGAATCGATGACGTAATTCCTCCCAGAGCTCAAAGAAAATTTCTGGATAAGTGATGGAAGATCGTAGAGACGAATCAATAGATTGCACAACCCATCCGATAAGCATGGAATAGACACTATACTAGTCATCAAGATCAACAGGGGCAACATAGTCTTGAGAGATGCGACCATCAACAAATCCTAATTTATGTTTAGCCTTGAGTGCGTTCTTCATCGAAGTAGTCCACTCCTGATAGTTATCGCCCTTAAGAACAACCAGACAGAGAGACAGACCCGGGTGATCCGAAGGTGAAGGTAGAAGGGAGAAGAATGATTAAGAGATCGCTGCAGTGGCTGAGGTCCGTCGTCGCCATGGACGCTCGAAGGCTACGCCGTCGGTGGAGTGTCGCCGAAGGAAGGAGGTGCCGGCGGTGTGTTGACGACGCTGTTCGAATCGCTCATTTTGGCGGTGAGTTTGAACGGCGGCTGATGTTAAAAAGATAGGGTTTTAGAGAGTTGTCTATGATACCATGAAAGAAGAGATTTTGAGAAAGAGTTTTTCTGATTTGATATTCACACAATGAAAGTGATTTATACCCAAATATATAAGTTGGCTAGACTAACTAAGGGAAGTACAAAGTTTATTACAACACAAACTCTTTTACAACACAAACTCTATTACCATCTCTTTTCTTTTCTATATTTGTTTCTTCTCTTTTCACTTTTGGTTATGCCACTTTTGTTGAAGATCTTAAATTCTGTATTGTCCATAACTTTTTGTGTGCAACAAATATTTTTGAAATATATACACTCTCCTTGCATTTCATTATCTTTATCACACTTTCCCTTTTTAAAAGATTTTTTTTCAATTTTTTTTCTCCTAAATTCAATTTCATCCACGTGTTCCATTCACCATGAATTTGAACACCTAAACTTATGCTCTTAAATAAAGAGAATCAGAGGAGTAGATCATTAGATCACCGAGCAAGAAGTGATAATGAATATTTTTAAAAAATAAAATCAAAGAGGGCGATATTTAATTGCTATTTTCTCAATGCGAGTCATATGAAGTACCAGGAAATTGACCAAATCTTGTGGTAGGATGCAGTTCCTACCAAAATGTTCAACCTTTCTTCGTACGTTCAAGGAAAATGATCATTAGACAGGCACAATCACACTTGGAATAAGCTTTATCAAACCTACCCCCACTCCTAAAGTAAAAGTTGCATCAATAATTTTTTTACAAAAAGGAAAGTTGGATCGATATATTCCTCATTTTCCTCCTCCCATTTCCAAATCAACAAAACAAAACACACAGTATTGTAGACTAGTATAGCAACTAACCACATTTCTTCCATATGGCCAAACTAATAATCAGTACACTCTTCATCTACATTCTCTTCGTCCTCGTCACCCAAATCCAAGCATCTTATGGCAACGATCACGTAGAGTACAAATTCGTTCAGTCCGCAGATCAAAAGCCACCCGAGAAGATGATGAGAAGGGAGAAGCTGAGCCACTTCAAGTTCTACTGGCACGACATCGTCGGCGGCAAAGCCCCCACCGCCATCATGGTTGTGCCGCCGGCCAAAACGGCGGCGCAGACCGGTTTCGGCATGGTGCGAATGATGGACAACGCCCTAACCGTAGGCCCGGACCTGAGCTCCAAGATTGTAGGAAGGTGCCAAGGGTTTTACGCCTCGGCTTCGCAAGAGGACCTCGGTTTGTTGATGACTATGAACTTTGTCTTCGTCGAGGGGAAGTATAACGGGAGCACGATCTCGGTGATGGGGAGGAACTCGGTGTTCGACACGGTCCGGGAGATGCCGGTGATCGGAGGAAGCAAGCTTTTCCGGTTTGCGAGGGGATATGCTGAGGCAAGGACTCACAACTTTGATATCAAGACAGGGGATGCCACGGTTGAGTACAATCTTCATGTTATGCATTATTGATTATTTTGTGGTGTTAGCTATATTTGTAACCGATTTTCTTCTTTTTTTAGGCTTGATTTGCCTCTTGTAATGTTTTGTATCTTTTCCCTTTGGACATGCTATCCATGATTATCAATAAAGGTGTTGGCATTAAAACATGATTATCAATAAAGGTGTTGGCATTGTTTTAATACTCCTCTGTCTCCTCCAAACTTGTACATAATATTTTTCATAAATATGTTTGCATTGTATAATAACATCACGTAAAAAATTAATATTTAAATCATATATTACAATGAATCTGACAATATCATACACGATAATATTAATTTTTATATATCTATTCAAATGTATAATTAAAGTTCGACAATTTTTAATGGAAAGAAAATCTTGTGAAAATTTAGTTGGGTGGGAGGGAGTACGTACACTTTCTTTGTTGTTAGTGATATATTATAGATTTTTCTGTTCCGTTTCATCAATTAAAATTAGTTGCATGTTTCTACGCATTATATTTCACGGAAAAATGTTTTGCAGAAAAATATCAATATTTGTAAGACTTTTTTTTAAGGGTCACGGATATGTGTATACAGTGTATTATACTAAAACTAATTATTTTTTAAAAAAATCAGTCATTCAAAGATGTTGGGGAAAACACCCAACGGTGATTACAATAAGTGGAATTGACATCCAACCTAACTAACCTCTAGTAATAACTAATCTATTGCAATGATATTTAAATTACATGTCAACCAGACTTACCGTCTATACTATGACATAATAGACATCAAATAAAACAGTAACATCGCTCTCGGAGATATTAATTCGCTTTTGCGAAAATTATGATCACTTGACAAAGATGAGCATATCACACATCAATATCCCTATGCTAGATAGGGATATTCAACAACTATAACACAACTTGATCCAAAACACAGTATATGTTATCCAAACTGAAAACACCTTCAAAAACACAGATTGAGAACATGACTCCTCCTAGAGAAACACGATTTGTAAAATTAGATCGGACACAATACATCGACATAAACAATTAAATCGGGTGATCATCATGAATACAATAATTTAATCTATCAGATCAAAGAACAATACTAATGTATGGAGATAAATCCATAACATTAAAAGAACATCAACTAAAAGAGCAGTGAGATGAGAAAAAGAAGATTGAAGAAGAAGAAGAGACTCTCAATGTTTTTTTTTAATGGAAAATACCCGAGGGTGGGGCGCTTTAGTATTTTGATTGTAATTCCAATCTAAAACTAATTATTTCGTAATACACAGTCAACAGATCGAAAGAAAGCGAAATAAACTATGATCACTAATTTGAACGTGGTACCTTTCAAAGTTGCCGATGGACTTAAAAAGTCTTGAAGGAAGTCTATGTGGAAAGTATTGAGTAAACATAGAATTTGAACGTTGAATTATGAGAGAGTTAAGAGTGAAAAAAAGGAAAGGGCTGTTCTCTTCCTCTAGTTGTGAGTTCATCAACAATTACCGCAAATTATCATAGATTAGAGGACATGTGTGTGAATTTTTTTTTTCATTCTATTAATTCAGTTTGTGGTTGTTTAAAAATATTACATTATTTGGCCTAAAAATTAATACATATTGAATATTATAAATAAACACACACACATATATATATATATATATATATATATATATATATATATATTTGCAGTTGTTTAAGAATATTACATTATTTGGCCTAAAAATGAATATATATTGAATGTTATAAATAATCTCATATATATATATACATATATATATACACACACATATATATTCACACACATACATAAAATTGGTCACAATCATCTACTTTTCATTTTATTAAAAGTCTAGTCCCAAGTATCATATAATTGAAATTGTTTACTTTCTACAGTTTGGTGGTATCAACCGGGGATATTGAAGTAGTGATTTTGACTAATCTAGACCCAATTTGTCTAAAAATAATATTTCAATATTATTATATGTTACTGATTTTATTTCTTTACTATATATAATCAACCATGATCCCAAGCACCATATAATAGAATTTTTTTTACTTTATGTGGTTTGGTGGTTTGGGAGGTGTAAACCGGGGATATTGAAGTCATTTTGACAAACTAAACCCAAAATAACATACTAATATTATTATATGTTACTGTTTTATTTTATATGTAATCAACCATAACTTGTTAAAATAATTAAATTCTAAAAAATATAGTTAAAACCATATACATTTTACTATATCTATATATATACCAATGAAGAATATCCATAGAAACACATAATTGGAAACAACAAAAGGTCCAAAAAATTTATACAATGATAGAGCACTTTTGATAGAGCACTTTTGCCACCAAATTGGTGTCGCTGCCGGGGAGCAGTAAGTCATTTAAAATGTTTTTTTCCTACTAATCCGTGTGTAAGTGTGTTTGGTTTATGAGTAGATCATCCATGCCGAATTTCATATTCGACACGGAAGTTGAGAAGACAGCCAAGCAGAACAGAAACCAAACAAAGGCGCAGAAAGCAGTTTCTGCCGAGACCATTCGGTTTGGCCAAACCGAACCTGTCACGATTTCAGCAACCATCTCTGATTCGGGAACTGATATTGAGATGGACGGAGCTTACCAAAACCCGAATTCTGGGCAGAACCCAAACAACCCATACATGTGGGAACTTACTGGTCATAGTGACAATGACCCCCCACTTCTATTCAGCTGCCAGAGACCGAAAATCCTATTGAAATCAAGCTAGCATTCCTGAACGTACTTCCAAAGTTCCACGGAAGAAGCACCGAAGACCCTTACAATTTTTTGAGCGAATTTATCAAGATTTGTAAGGTTCAGAAGAGGCCATCCACCGTGACAGAAGATCAATTCAAATTGGTGGCATTCCCATTCAGTTTGACAGGAGCAGCAAATCAGTGGTTTTCGAGCTTGCCCCCAACTCCATTATGACATGGGCAGAATTGAAGATATTGTTCTTGGAGTACTACTTTCCATCCACAAGAACAGATGCCTTGAAGAAGGAGATCACAAGAATCAAGCAAGAGTATGATGAACCATTGAGTATGTAATGGCTGAGGTTGAGGAAGTTGGTGGATAGTTTCCCTAATCACCGAATGACGGAAGGCCAGTTGCTTCAATGCTTCTACCAAGGGATGACATCCAACAACAAGGACTTGGTGAACTCTTCCAGTAGTGGTGGATTTTCTCACCTTCAAGTGAATGAAGCTAGAGAGATCATCAAGAGATTGGTGGACTCTAAGAAGGAGTATGATCAGCCGGAAGTACGAATCTTGAAGAAGGTGGCACAGACATCCACTCCCAAAAAAGATGAGATCAAAGAAAGGATGGAAAGAATGGAGAAAATGCTATCCAAGACCGTTGACAAGGTTGCATCTGTACAAGAAGGGCCTTGCGATACGTATGGAGCAGTGAACCATACGACGTCGCAATGCATTCTGACCATGGGAGAGATACATGTCCAAGAAAATGCTATGGGAAATTTTAATGAGAGGCAGAAAAAAGGTGGACCATATCCCCAAAATTTCAATCCAAGGTCCCCCTTCGCAGCAGCAGCCTTAGCATTACCAACGACCCTATGTTCCACCAATGCAGCGAGGTGCTCTGGTTTTTCCCTAGCCCCAGCAAGGAAGTCAAGAGAAATCTCTGAATGAAAATATGGATATGTTGATGGACATGATGGTGAAGCAATCCAAGAAGACCGAATCAGCATTGGAAGAGCATACTCGGCAAATTGCCCATCTGTCAAATTCTCTGAATGAACTTAGGATGAAGCAGCCTGGATTGCCTACTCAGGTCCAATTGAACCCTTATGAGACTATAAATCAGGTCACACTCATAAGTGGAAAGGTAGTTGGTGCATTACCATTGAAATATGCAAGCAAAGAAGCAAAGGAGTTCACTGACGGAGGGTCCGGTTTGCCAAAACCAAACCCATAGCAGAAATTTAGAATCAAGAAATGGAGGAAAAAGGCAACGAAACCACTGTAAAATTTGAGAATCTTGAGCATACTGAGACCAGAGATAAAGGTAAATCCAAGGTACCAGTTGAGGTAAGTAAGATGTTGAGTTTACATGATCCTTCACTTAAAATTTTGCCTCCTTTCCCTCGTGGATTAGAAAAGAAAAAGGAAGAGCCTATGGATTTTGTATCAAATTTTGAAAAAATGGAGATTAATCTTCCGTTCTTTCAGGCCATCAAGTTACCACTAGTAAGCAAGTTCTTAAAAGATTTTATTGCAGGGAAGCCAAGAGATTCTAGCAAGATCATGATGGGTGAATCCGCATCGACTGTGATTCAAAAGAAATTGCCTCAAAAGTGCAAGGACCTAGGTATGTTTCCTTACCTTGTTATATAGGAGATAAGAAGATCAATGCTGCCATGTGTTATTTTGGAGCTTCAATTAATGTTATGCCATTGTCTGTGTATCAAAATTCAAATGGAGCTGAAATGGTAGACGCAAGAGTAGTAAATCAATTGGCAGATAGATCTTGCTTGTTTCTTGAAGGGTTGTTAGAAAATGTGCTTGTGAGAGTTAATGACTTTATTAATCCGGCAGATTTTTATGTGGTAAAAATGAATCATACTAGTGATAAGGGAACACAAGGGGTATTGTTGGGTCATCCATTCTTGAAAACGGAAAACACCATTATTAATGTTGGGAATGGAAATATTTCTCTTGATTATTTTGGTGATAAGTACACACTCAACATTGATAAACCCATGGTGATAAGTACACACTCAACTCAAATGTGAATGCAATTGATCATATTGACCCGTTTGTCCAATATTCTCTCGAGACTAAAGTTTTACAGGATAAGATGGGAATTCAAATTCCTACAAGTCCAGAAGAGGTAAATGTTCAAGTCTCAAGCGATAAGGAAATCCAAAAATTGTTGTGTTCAGTGTACTCTCAGGAAATAGTGCCCAGAACTGAAATAAATCAAGGAATTCCCAACTCGGCTCAGTCCGAAGCGGATGTTCGGAAAAATTCTGAAGTGCGTACATGGTCCGGTTTGGCCAAACGGAACCCATCTGCCAGACTAGACCCATCGGATGTGAAAACCTCAAATTTGGAGTTGAAGGCTTTACCACCCAATCTGAAGCATGTTTTCCAAGGAGATGATGATACTCTTCCAGTGAGTATGGAGTCGCTTAAGTGTGAGGAAGAAACAAAGCTTCAACTCCAAGAAATGGGAGATCTACGATTGAAAGGGTTTGATCAATCTTTGAGGTACAAAAATCATAATAAGATGTGGCATGGTAGAGATTTGAAGTCATAGAAATTTGTGGTTGGGCAGAAATTTCTTATTTCTGAGTCCAACTTTCGACATATGTCATGGAAATTCAAATCTAAATGGACTAAACCATTCGAAGTGGCTTATGTTTAGCCTGATAGGATGGTAGAGATAAGCATAGACACAAAAAGGGCATTCCTCATCGATAGTCATCGCCTTATGTCGTACTATGATACTTCTCAGGTGGCATTAATAGAAGAAATTCCATTGTGCTCAAAAAAATAATCATTAAAGGCATCCGAAAGTCTAGCCAAAGACTATAAACAAAAGCGCTAATTAGGAGGCAACCCAATTTTCTTAGTTTTTTTTCTTTTAAGTGTTTTATTTTTAGGAATTTCAATTTCTCATATGATCTCAGTTTTTGATCTACAAAGTTAAAGTACTTGAATTTGAACCATGGAGAATTCACACCTTTGGAGAGCTGGGACTCACAGGGTTCCGTTTGGCCAAACTGGAGGTATGTGGCAGAACCTGATTTTGATCAAACGCTCTCCTCTTGATCGGGAATTCCTTCAGACCCACCACAATAAGTTCCCTCTTCATTCGTCATTTTTTTTATGATGTTGACTGTGTGATAAACCTTTTCTCATAAGATCTTTGCATTATTTGCTTGAGGGCAAGAAAAGTTTAAGTGTGAGGAGGTTTACTGTGTTTTGTTTCGTATTTTTTTTTTAAAAAAACAAAAAAATTATTTTAATTTCATTTTTTTGTTCAAACATCTGTTTTGAGTCGATAGTTTGGCATGAAGAAATTCTAGTGGCTCTTGATAACAGTACCATACCGGTTGTAAAGTTCATTGTAACAAACTTGGTAAATCTTATATGCCTTCAGGTTTTTGAATGAGATATTCTATGATTTGTGAAATTTGATTGATACAATTTTTGGGATGACAAAAAATGATGAGTTTAATTGAATATTTTAGCCTACTAAAGTGAGGTTTGAACTAGAGTAGAGCACTCTCTACATCAATCTTTGTTCGGAGAGATCACATTGTTATAATTGGAGTTGTTATGTGTGAAAGTGATGGAAGACATTAGGATGAACCACACAGCTTAAATTGCCTACCAATTACATTAACCCCTAGTGAAACACTTTGAAGCTTTGACTATGTTCTTTGTTATGAGTTACTATATATTTAGCCAAAGCCTTGTTTTATCCTTTCTCTTGGCCCTATTATGCATGTTCTTGGAGTTGATGTTGATGAATTCATCCATTGTGTTCTCTTGAGTTGATGACATTAATGAGTATGTGTCCAGTTTGCCCAGACAGAATGGTTTCGAAAATTGAAGGTTGAATTTTATTATGAACAGTGACACTGTGGTTCCGTTTGGCCAAACTGGAGGGCGTAACTGTGAAAAAAAGGGAAAAACATCTTATTGTTTGTTATGTTGTGATTTTTCTCTCAAAAGTACTGGTTTTGGACTATATTGGAGAAGAATGGTGTTGGTAAATTCAAAAAAGAAAAAATAAAAATAATAAAAAAAATAAAATAGCATCTCCATTTGATGTGATATTACTTGACTTTCTCATAATAGCCATGAGATGAAGATTTTTGGTGAATGTCTACTATACATGGATGGTGGTTGAAGAAAAAGACATGCATAATATTTTGATCGATATTGTTTGAGCTTAGAACCCTTAAGATCTCACCAATCTGAATGGTCTCTAGCCCCGTTACAAGCCTTGAGAAAGACTATCCTGATTTGAATATTAACTTCTCTATGTTATAACTTGTGAACTATTTGAGTGATTGTCCTTCATATATTGAGAGTGAATGAGTGAAACTGTGAGAAAATATTCACTGTTTGGCCGATTTTGACTGAATTGATGATTAGATTTCCTAATCTTGAGCATTTTCATTCCAATTACTTTAAGGATTGATGATTTTTCAGGTGCGTTAACGTGATCCTTTACTCCTTGGCAGGGAAAAATTTATCATTATAATAGTAGAATCTAGAGTTTTTAAATGTTGAATTTTTGTTTGTCTCGTTGTGTGATTTATATTTCTATCTTACTCTTTCTTTTTATAGGGTCATTTTAGATAGAGTCTTATGAGGGAATGGGTACTTATGAACACTGTGGGTTATTGATTGATCTCATATTCTTCACTTCATACTTGAGGGTAAGCATGATTCAAGTATGAGGATATTTGATATGTGTTATATTGTATTCATATTTTTTGGGATTATTATGATTTTATTGAGATATAATTTGCACTTTAAGGTATTTTTGGTGCAGAAATTCATAGATTGTGAAGAATTGAGAGAAAGCTATAAATTGTACTCTTTTCCCCTTAACCAATGATTTTTTCCCACTGGGTTTTTCAAGTTAAGGTTTTTAATAAGGCGATGTGCTCCAATGAAAAATATTCTTATTTTATAAGATATTTTTCCAGGGATGAGGGAAGAGAGACAAAAGTAGAATTACTGAAGTTATGGGGTGAAAAGTGAATCATTGAAGAGATTTGAATTTGAAGAATTAAAGATATTCACTTCATATATTAATAATGATGTTATTATTTCTTCCCAATTGAAATTACTTAATTTTAAAATTTAGTTATAAATTTAAAATAGATATTATCTTATCTCCTTATTTTTTCGTACGAAGAAAAGGAATTAGAAATTGATTTGAATTTGGTTTTGATTTTGCGGAGTAAGTATATATACGGCCATATTATAATAGAATGAAAAGGGGGACAATTCGAATACACATACATCCAGAGAAGTAACTACAGTATTGGTTTGGTTTGTTTTTTTTTTCGGCGGCTTAATTATTTGGTTTCATCAGTAACATTGGTGCGCAACAACAGCATGCAAGCCAATACCCTGGTTAATTTGTTTAGTTGATTTCGGTAGTTATTATTTTATGAGTGGGTCTCTTGACAGGCGGTCTGTTCATAAGCTTATGGATATGCCACTTATTTCTTACCTTATACACTGTATTTCTTAAATTACAAACAAAATTTAAAATTTTTGAAAATATTTTTTTATATCATATATTTTTATATTTTCACCTTCGAATACATATTATTACTTGTTTTAACTTATAAAATGCAATATTTAAATTTTATAAAAAATTACAACATTTAAGTCAAATGTCCCTGAGGACTGTCCATAAGCTTATGGAAAGACCATCTTTCCTGAGACTTTCCCTTATTTTATTATTTTAATTATGTTTGGTTATTATATTATTTATTAGTTTAGTTTAATTATTATGAGTAGCTAATTTATATATTGGCATGGAATAATAAACATTAGTTTATGAATCGTGAGGCCTAATTGTTTTATAATTGATTGTTATGTATTTTTGATTGTTCTTGGTATATTTTATTCTTGATATATTTAAGCCTGATCAACTTGAATATTATTGGGATAATGCTATCTAATTCCACCAATACGTAATCGTTGGAAAGGGTTAGTAAGTATCGAATTCTTGTGAAAAACAGCTAACTAGCTAAGACTGTAATAACAAGATGGGGAACAATTAAGTGTGCGTTACTATTTGCTTTTACTTTGGTAATTGCTATATCGGGTTCTTTTCATTCTTAATGCTATCAAGGTGTGTATCTGGTTCAGCGAATACTTTCCGAGGGCATCTTGGTAAGAGAAACAATTAGTTAATTATAATTGGTTAATTGTCGATAAAGTACGAAAGAATTGAGGAGGTTAAGCGTACCTACTTTCCTATAACTTATGGATGCATATGAATTGATTTATCTTTGCGCCTATGATCGATGTTTAACTAATGTGAGTTATTCCGAGCCGATTACCTTATTCATATATTTTATAGATTTTTATATCTGTTAGTTGCATTATTATTTTATATTAGTTAGTTGCATTATTAGTTGTTAGATAAATCTGAAAATTAAGGCGTGGTGGCTGCACAAAAAATGTTCTATATTAGTAGGTATGTTATTATAGTTTTTGCTCTGTTCCTCGTGGGATCGACTCTGCTTGCTACTATACTAATTTCATCTTAAGAGTTTGCAGATTATTTTGGTGAATGAAACGACGTCCACCAATCACAAAGTCCTGTTTTAGATCGAATAGTAGTTAGATGAGGGCATTTTATAATTTGTGGGACTAATAAGATCATTTGAAATATTTAATTTTATTCAATGAAATACACACACACACATATATAATTATGATAACCTTTAAATGAGATCAACATATCAATTATTAATTTTTAAATAATTTGAATGAAATATTATAAAAATAATCAATTTTATCGTATTGAATATGTAACAGTTTCTAACTAAATTGATTATTTCGCTTCATAACTCACATATTTTTCCTCAGATGACTAAACTTTAAAATTGTAAATAAATTCTTTATTTCTGGTGTATACCTAGCCCAAAGGCTGGGCCACATGCCTGAAGTGACAAACAAGCCCAAGCCCAACACCAGCTCACAATGCGAGCAGAGATAGACACAACACACAAACCGTGAAAAGCGGAGATCATGGTCACATGTCAACCATGAACCGTCTTTCTCGGAGCCATAATCAAGTATCTGATGGCAAACCGGAGATAAGCGGAGCCACATTTAGAGTAAGGTATAAAAGGAACAAAGAGGTCATAGATGGAGGGAAGTGTAACTATTTTGAAAAATTCCAATTCTTAAGAGAGAGAGCTGACTTGATTGTTGGAGCTGTTCTCCCGGAATCACTTCCAGGACTAGTTTTTCAGGTGAAGAAGGTCAAGGAGTGAGCAACAGGTGATCCACTTGAACAGACTACCACATCATTTGGTGCCGTTTGTGGGGACCGGAATTTTTCTTTTCATTTCAAGATCATTCAGGTAATCAATGGTGTTCACTAGAAGTGAGAAGAGCCATAATCATCAGTCGCAAGAACAAACATTCGGACAAGGTAAAAGAGTGCATCATCATTAGGATCACACCCCAAATAGAGAAAAGAGCACAATAAAGAAGAAACAGAAGAGGAAGAAGAGGGAGCAGAATCCCCGAATAATAACTAGGACAAGGAAAAGAGGGCATTCACGACTTTCTTAGAAGCGAACAGAGAAGGTCTTTATGATCATTTGTTGAAGACGCTCAAGCAGAAATCCCCAAAACTAGAAAAAAGGGTAAACAAGGAGCGTGAGAATGTCAACTATGAAGAAGAATTGCATGACATTATTTCGGACGACGACGAAGACAAATTGCCCCTAGCACCACATCTGCAAGATTTTAAGATGCCAAAGGACTTCAAACTTCCTCTGCACATTGAAATCTACGATGGGACTACATATCTAAAATAATTCCTACATTCTTACAGAAACAACATGAGATTCCTCAACGTGAACATCAAATTAGTTTGAAAGGTGTTTCCCATCTTTTTGTCAAGAACATCGATCACTTGGTATGAAGACCTTCCAAATGGAAGCATCAAGTTTTGGGCACAGTTTTCAGACCTATTCTTGGGTCGTTTCTATCAGAAGCAAAAATTCACTAAAACGATTGCAGATCATAACAACATAGCCCAATGAAGTTATGAAAGCCTGGCAAAGTATTGATTTGTCATGGATTGTCTATAGGTTTATGACTTGTCATTCCTGCCATTTGGAGCCTTCACATGAGGCATGTGATAGGGAGAATTCTACAAAGAACTGACGAAGAATATACCTAGAAACCTAAGGGAACTACAAAAGATGATTGAATAGCATGTACGAACATAAGAAGCAAATAACCGCAAGATAGAGCGGGAACAAGGTGAAAAAAGAACGATGGAGGATTTACATAAGGGATTATGAAAAAGGGAAGGGGACACATCCCTTTCAAAGGAAGAGAGCCAGGTTCGCAGGCTGCACTATTCTAGGATACGCCTCTAACAAGGCCAAGGAAAGAAATATGGCAAGCAAACAAGGAATTATTTTGAGAATTAGCACTTATTCTAGCACCGCTAGAAAAGAGATCCAGGGAGTATTATTGTGCTTTCCACAAGGACCATGGTTATGATATTGAGTATTGCAGAGAGCTAATAAGACAAATTGAGGAAAATTTGAGGAATGGCTTCTTAGGCTAGTATAGAAAGGAATGGGGAAGCCGGTATGGTGACACTAGAAAAACAACGAACCCATTAGCAAGGAATAAAGGGACGACAATCACGCTGCCAAAGAATTAAAAAATGACCGCAATAGTTGATTGCAAGGATGATGTGAGCGATGAAGTACCAGAAACTATCATTTTGTCCATACATGGATCTATGGAGTCATTGTCTAACAATGCTAGGAAGGCTAGGGCAATATACTCTTCTCGCAAGAAACGGTTGACAAAAGACTTCATTCGAATGAGGCGATCACCTTCAACGAGGAAGACACAGTGCCTAACGCTTCGCCTCACAATGACCCTATGGTAATTATTGCAAAAATAGGAAATGCTACTGTACACAGAGTGTTTGTGGCTGATGGAAGTACAATCGAGATACTATTTGTGGACTACCTCAACAGGATGGGTTTCAAGCAAACTGATCTAAAAAAATCCACATCCTCGCTATTTGGGTTTATAGGGCGAGCAAAAATGCCTTTAGGCAATTTACCGCTCCCTTCACTATTGGGGAAATCGGAAGGAATTGCACCATCATGTGCGACTTCGTAGTCATGGATGCTCCAAGTATGTTTAATGCTATCATAGGAAGACCATGGATGAACATAGCAAAAGCGATATGGTCTCCTTACCATCTGCTCATGAAATTCCCAACTATGGCAGGAATTGCGACTATAAGAAGAAACTAGGAAACAACAAGGCAATGCATGGTCATTGCAATGAAGGCAAGAAGAGTGGGAGACAAGGAAAAGATGGTTAACAAAATCTCAAATGGCGGATCACTAGATCAACCAGGATCATCCGCAGACCCAGGAGAAGAAATAGAGCTAGTTAGCCTGGATGAAAATGCCTTCCAAATGAGGAGAAGATAAGAGTTATAGAAATCCTGAAAATCCACAAAGAAACTTTCACATGGAATGTTTAGAAAATTGGAGGAGTAGACCCAAGCATCGCTACCAACTTCTTGAATAGTGACGCGGTCAAACTGGTTAAGCAAAAGCAGCATTGCTTCGCTAGCGATAGGCAGAAAGCAATTGAAGAAGAAGTTATAGCACTGCTTCAAGCTGGCATATTAAAAGAAGCCATATATCCAAAGTGGCTAGCGAACCCATTCATTGTAAGTAAGTCAGACACAGGCAGGAGAATGTGCATTGATTTTACAGATCTAAACAAGGCATACCCAAAGGATTGTTATCCTTTACCAAAAATCAATCAACTAGTTGAAGCAATTTTAGGGTATGAGGTCTTAGCATTTTTAGACGCGTACAAGGGATACCACCAGATATTGATGAATCCGGAAGATGTGGAGAAAATGGCTTTTATAACAAGCTTTAGGACATTTTGATACGTAAAAATTCCGTTAGGATTGAAAAAGGTGGGAGCTACATACTAGAGAGTAGTTGATAATGCATTCCGTAATCAAATAGGGCAAAATTTAGAAGTATATGTCGATGACATGGTTATTAAGAACAGGAAAGTGGATGGCATCGTTGCATATTTACAAGAAACTTTGGTCATATTACGTGCCATATGGATGAAGCTTAACCCCAAGAAATGCATATTTGGAGTGGGCGTAGGAAAGTTTTTAGAATACAGGGTGTCCTCAATGGGTATCGAAGCCAACCCAGAGAAAGTCTAGCCTATAGTCGATCTTCCCCATCCGCGGACCGTCAAATAAGTACAAATTCTAATGGGGTCTCTGGCAGCGCTTAGCAGGTTTGTCTGAAAAGCGGCGGAGAAACACTTTCCACTGTTCGATGTTCTAAGAAAGACCAAGAAGTTTAGCTGGAATGAAGATTATCAGACAACATATGATGGTTTAAAGGAACAACTTCTAGCACTGCCAACTCTCAAATCTCCCACCCCTGGAGAAACGTTATACTTGTATTTAGCGATCTCGTAAAACGCAGTCAGCTCTGCTTTAGTTCTCCTTGAAGACCAGAAACAAGTACTAGTTTATTATATTAGTAGGATATTGCAGAATGCAGAAAAACACATATGCCAGTTGAAAAATTGACCCTGGCTTTGGTATAATTAGCACGATGGCTACGAATATATTTCCATGGTCACCGCATTGTGGTCTATATTGGTTTTCCAATTAAGAACGTCCTCAACAAGCCAGAATTATCAGGCAGACTGACGAAGTGGACCATAAAGCTAGGCCAATTTGAAATCCAATTTCAACCGAGAAGAGCTATCGAAGCCCAAGCACTAGCAAAATTCATTCCAGAGATGACCAGTGAAGAAGCGCAAAAAGCAACTATGTATCAGAGCCTAAGAATCGACAAAGGAAATTTAAAATGGGAGGAAGTGGCATGGACATTGTTTGTTGATAGAGCATCTAATAGAGAAGGTCGTGGGGCAGGATTGCTATTCGTAAACCCAGATGGAGGTGAACACAGATACTCCATACACTTCAATTTCCCACTCACTAACAATGAAGGAGAATATGAGGCCTTGATTTGTGGACTGGATCTTACCATCAGAATGAATTTTAGGAGCGTTTGAGTGTCTAGTGATTCGCTAATTGTGGTCCAACAAGTGCGAGGAGACTTTGAAGTACGAGAAAAACAGTTGGAAAAATATTTAAGGAAAATTTAGCAACTCATAGCCCAACTTAAATACTTCAACTCACAACATGTACCGAGAAGCGAAAATACAAAGGTGGATGCACGAAGCAAGCTAGAAACTGCATGGCTTGATTATCTTAGTGAACATGGAGATGTGGTAAGAGAAGTTATTCCAGTCCAAAGCACCATATCAACTATTGTGTCGGCAATTCAAACAGATGAAATAAACTGGATGACGCCACTACTAGATTTCTTTGCAAAGGGAACACTACTGGGAGATAAGGTGGAGGCTAGGAAGTTGGAGTTACGTTTTCGTAATTATACCTATGAAGTTGGGACCTTGTACAATAAGTGTTTTCTGTCTCCATGGATAAAATGCGTAGGACCAAGACAAGCAGTAGAAATTTTAAAGGAAGTTCACGGAGGGTTGTGTGGAACACATCAGGGAGCAAGAGCGATAGCAAAGAACATCATCTGAGCTGGATACTACTGGCTAACTATGTTCAAAGATGCGCACAACTTCGTGCTTAATGTAGGAGTTGCCAAATCAATGCTTTGCTATTGCATGAGCCACAAGCAGCTTTGCCAGGAGTATATGGAGCTTAGACGTTCAATAAATGGGGGATTGACTTATTTGGACCTTTCCCTAAAGGCGAGAGCAACGCAAAATTCTTAGTGGTAGCAATATACTACTTTACAAAGTGGGTGGAGGCGAAACCATTAGGATGAGCACAGTTGAAGTCACTAGGAAATTTGTATGGAAAAACATAGTATGTCGCTTTGGGGTGCCACATACCATTTTCATGGATAATGGTATGCATTTCACAAGCAGTGTATTCACAGATTGGTGTTCGAAGCTCGGGATTGTCAATAAGTTTACTTATGTAGCACACCCTTAAGCCAATGGCCAAGTGGAAGTAATGAACATTACTATTGTTCAAGGAATCTAAAAGTGGCTGGAGGGAAAGTGAACTGGATGGGTAGATGAATTACCAAACACCCTATGGTCATATAGAACGACTGTTCGAGAACCTACGGGGAAGACACCATACACTCTGGTTTACGGCCACGAAGCAGTTAAAGCAGTGGAAATTGGTAATTCAAGCCTATGAGTATGCGATTACATGGAGAAAGACAACCCAGATACGATGAGGTTGGAACTGGACGAGCTAGAAGAAAAAAGAGACCTGGCAACAATCGCAGAAGCTAAGTATAAGGAAAGAATTGCTAGGGTTTACAATCAGAAGGTAAAAGAAACATGGTTTCAAATTGGTGATCTAGTGCTCAAGAAGAACGAAGCTAGCCTGGCAAAAGAATGTGGAAAGTTATACCCCAAGTGGGAAGGGCTGTACAGGATAACGAATG
Source organism: Rubia yunnanensis (assembly GCA_037428765.1). Lineage (NCBI taxonomy): Eukaryota > Viridiplantae > Streptophyta > Magnoliopsida > Gentianales > Rubiaceae > Rubia > Rubia yunnanensis. Next base: position 130,657,352 of record CM075062.1, read on the forward strand.
CGCACAGATCAAACTGCTATGAGCTAGAGAGAATGGATGGTAGTATTGTTCCTAACACTTGGCACATAGTTAACTTAAGGAAGTTTTATGTGCAGAACTAGCAAACTGGTAGGAAACTATAGCTCTCACGTATATAAACCATGAAATGATCATTGGTGGTGTTCGCTCCCTTAGTTTGTATTGAAGGCGATATTATCGCAGTATGAATCTCTTGGAATACAATCTTTCCTTTTCAAACATCTATATTTTGCATTCGCAACACTAAGTTACACATCCTTAAAAGACCATCACATGGAGTTAATGGCATACATGTTAATAATGAATGCCACTCAACTTACTTCTTTGGAAAACATAAACGAAAGCAAGTCATGAACTTTACAATAGGGCAGATATGCCCACATCGAAGAAAAAATGAGCAATAAATATCGCAACTTTGCACTCTCATTAACCCACAAGCTATAGATCTTGCTATTAGGCAAACATGCCTATAATACTACGACAAAAGCAAGCAATAGATCTTTTGGCTTCACACATTACATACTCTCAACAAAGCAAGCAATAGACCTTGCTGCAAGGCAGATATGGCTACAAAAAAATGACTAAAGAAAGCTATGGATCTTGCGGCTTCGCACATTACATACTCTTAACAAAGAAAGCTATAGATCTTGCGGCTTCACACATTACATACTCTTAACAAAGAAAGCTATAGATCTTGTGGCTTCATGATAAACCCATCCTCATTATTCAAAACCATAACAATAGAAATATAAGAAAAATATTTTATAAGAAAAAGAAAGTCACAGAGTCAAAGAACATCCAAAAGTTTGAAGATAGAGAAAGGACAACCACATCATCCAAAATCAGCAAAAACGATGTCATCGTTCAAAAGACAAAATCAATGCATACGACCTACGCTTGGAGAGTCATGATGACCCAGAAGAAGATGAACCACCATGGCAATGACTATGCTCAGCTTCGCAAGGAATGTGATCAGCTCTACGACAGTTCTCCTAAGCCTCACGTTCTTTGCTAACTATATGGTCATACCACCATTCCATGTGTAAATAAGTAGGATGGCGTATCATACCCCTTTGCTCCATATGACCAAGATAACTAGCATAATACGCCTTAAAGTTGGTTATAGGGCCAAACTTCTCGCGATCTAACTGTATACTTATAACATTAACAGTTTCCTCATACCACTCTATTTCAGCCTTTAAATTCTGCACCTTATATTCTAAGCTATGAATATGGGATCGGAAAACCTTAGACAAGTTAATGCTATGCCCGCCAATTCCCACAGTAACATCTCCACGACTAGTAGGTTTGCGTGATGATGAAAGGAGAGCTTGGAGCCTATCTTTATACTCAACACAAGTTTGCTCCAGCTGGTGAACAGATAAATCAAGTCGGTGGCATTCAGCACGGAATTTCTCATTTTCACTACACATTTGTGTGTTTATAGCAAACTGTTCGTCAAACTTACTTTGCCAGCCAAGAGCAGAAGATGAGAAGTGATTACACTTATCCTGTATTTTCTTCAACTTATCCAACAAATCATCAATACGGGGAGACTGTTTATCAATGATCAATGTCTTCTGATGGGCCTCGTGAGTCTTGCTTGCACCATAATCCTAGGCTTCTACTTGTTGCCGGAGCATCTTCACCATGTTCAAATGTTGACAATGAATAAGACTGTTCAGTTCGCTTAAAATTCTACGTAAATCGTGCAACACATCCTGGGGCTCCTTTGCAGTCGTATTCCACTTCCTTCCAAGATCGTTGATACCCAGAATCATATACTTTAAACTAATTCCCAAACTTATCGCCCACTCTTGGACACAGACAGGGAGGTTAAGTGACCGCATGTACTTACCAGCAGATTCAAGATCAACTAAACTGTGGATAATGTCCTTACCAAGTGACATTATACCCATCGCAAACAAACTTACTGCAAGAACATGTTAAACATAAAAAAAGAGATGAAGAGGGAACAAGAAATTTCCACCCAAGACATAAGGGAAATGATTCAATGCACGAAAAGAGATTAGAAGAAACTACCTCTTCACATTCTTTGGTGAAAGATCGAGTGGCACTAAGCAAGCTTATAGGTTCAGAAAAAGGATCACTACATCCCATAGAGTCAAGTCTTTTCAAAAATTTATGATAAACCAAAATATTGAAGCCCTGCACATAAGTAATGGCGATGAGAAATATAAAACATGAAGAATAAACTAACATTCATAATGGAAGTCACATAAATAGTAGAGACATACTCCAAAATATTGTCTTAAGTTTACAATTTCAAAATCTAGAAAACCCAGTACACTGGAAATCAACTAACTTCTAGAGGTTGAGGTAAGTGTGGGCTAGACAACGATAGCAACGGCTTCCTGGCGTGCTTGCTAAGGGGGGATTCTCTTCAAGTGGCTGCTAGACAGGAGCTTCAGTGCTTTCATTACCTTCATTAGTCAGACTGGAATCAGGGTTCAGAGGTGGAAAATCATGCTACATTTAAATGGAAGATCTTCAAAATAATCCACCTCACACTTCTTCAGCTCGGCCGCAGAAGGAAGACTGGGAAGATTGCCAAGATGCGAGAGCAGGGTATATAGATGTCCCCATCAGCAATCTTTTGGATAAAAGCTTCGTTCAGAATCACCCTCTTCTTCTCCAGGATCTCAGCACACTTCTTCAAAGAAGGAAAACACTTCAGATTGCAAGTGGGGTTCCACTCGCGTTGATTTTTCACAGCCTCGAAGTAACCAACGGTGCGAGCATCTTTGGAAATATCCTCAAATAATTTATAGAATGACTTGGTCTTACAGAGTCGATCCACCAAAATTTGGAGGTATTTAGGAGAAACAGGTGCATTGGTGCATATCTCCTTTAATTCAGAATGAAGCAGAGTCACTTCCACCTCCACGAGCCTGGCACACTTCTTAGCAGTGCCTGCCCTTTCTTCAGTAGCCTTCGCTCTCTCTTCAGCTGCTTTTAGCAAACTTTCTAGAGATGCACATCTCATTTCCTGTGCCTTATACTTCTCCGATAGTGACTCATCAACATGAGAAAACTTGGAAAGTCGCTCACTCGCGAGGTGAAGCCTTTTGCCGACCTTATAAGACAAATAAAAAACATAGGGCGAAGTTGGTCAGCATTTTGCAAACGAGAGATCAAGATATGAAAAGGAGTCACTGAAGTTCAGCTGCAGACTTACCACAACCAGTGTATTAGGTAAAGAGAGGTTGGAAAGGATATCAGATATTATCCCCTTCGCCAAAGGGTTCTCAGTTCACGCCAGAGTTTACGAACTGGATTGGTTAACACGCCCATTTTTCATAGGGGGAAGTAAATGTCCTGAAGACCCACCGTCCCTATTATTTTTTTCTTTCGACACAACGGGGCAATGACCACTTGTTTCCCCCTTTCAAGGTTGTACCCTTATCACCCTAGCTTGTCTTTTTAACACCTTGTTGAAGGGTGTTCCTCCCAGCAGCATTATCAATCTTAACAGTAGCCTTAGTCAGTTCCTCGTCATCGCCATCAAAGAGTGATCCATCAATTTCACCTTTAGATAGGTCCATATATGAAATAGATTGAACATCATAAATCAAATGAACACACGATACAAGTAAAAGAAATAACAGTTTGTCAAAATAAGGAAGATTACAGATTGAGCACATCAAAACAAAACAAACAAAAAATCTTCATCATCAGAGTCAGCATGGCGAAGATGTTGCGTATGAGCACTAAGTGTGACCCGATCTTCATCTCTTCGATAAAACGAACATTCAAACTAGGAAGCTTAGATTTGAGAACCTTGTAGTTCCAAGAGGGTACAACAACTTTGGTGTTTTTTTAAAATTTTATAAGGAGATATTTTGTCCACCAAAGACCAACATTACTAGGGAACCCGCTCACGAGCTCTACCCCAGCAGTCACGGGATAAAAGGTAAAATTTTCTACTGTGTTTTTCACTTTTCGGAGATGATAGAAGTTGCTAAAAAATTCAAGAGTGAAAATAATTTTTTTCCTTTTACAAACCTTAAGAAACCCCATTATGATAGCGATGCCCTTGGGGTGAAATTGGGACAACGCAACCTTGTATGAACGGAGAAGTTCAATCACATGTTGATGGAGAGGAAAATAAAGGCTAAAGTTAAGTAGGCCAAATAACAGGAAATATAGCCAGGCGGAAAAGTGCAAACACATTTAGAATTTTCTAGCGCGTGAAGCTAAAAAAAGGCTAGGAATTGGAAATAATAATTTAAATCATCCAGATATGAACCAGAAAGCATATTGCATATGGTAGAGGATCTAGTGACATGATCGGAATCCCCGTCGGAGTGAACATCTTCTACGTGAGGGTCAGCACGATTAGAGGAAGACATATGGATAGGCGAGGGTCCTAGAGTATGAAGTAACAACCTTAATTAGGGTCAAACACCCTAGACACAAGTTTTACAGAACAAAGATTAATAGAAAGTAAGCTGGAGAAGATGACCAGAAAATAGTTTGAACACAACTACTAAAATTACCAGAAATCGAGGAAGAATTTCAACGTATCAAGTCCAGAATATGCAGCAAAGAAATTGGAAATTAAGTTAAGGACAAAACTTACTCTTGAAGAGCATGAATGAAGATGATACACAGAAAACCTAGGAATGCTCAAAGAGGATGAAAGCTTGGGCAACAGAGGAGATAGACTGAAATGAAAATGTGAATTTTTTTAAATATTAGCAACAAAAGGCAAGATCGAGGAAGACAATCAGTTCAGAAAAGCAATAATTATAGTCTGAAACAAAAGGCAAATTACCTTTTCATTTTATCGAGACAACGACGTTATATGAAAAGATAGCATACTGAATGAGGGAAACATTAAATATTCGTTTCAAATTCCTCATTTAAGAGGTAAAGCGAGAACAAACATCAGGAAAATGCGGACCGGAATAGCAAAAAATGAGGATCGAATCACGACCCTTAGAAACAAAATCTTAGCAAAAATAGCCTTATGACAAGGAATTAAAAATTCAAAACGAAAGGAAGATCGAAGTCAAAGATATAGCCAAAAAGTTAACATCACTTTGTAATGTCTACAAACGTAGTGTTAAATGACAAACAGTATGTTGACAAGCAACACCAGTTCGCATTTAAACCATAATGCTACGTCTTTACTTCGTTTCTTTGAGTCTTCATGGCTAGGGGGCTTATGGTGTATATCCAGTCCAAAGGCTGGGCCGCAGGTCTGAAGTGGCAAAGAAGCCCAAGACCAGCTCATGTTGAGAGCAGAGATAGACACAACACACGAACCGTGAAAAGCGGATATCATGGTCACACGTTGACCACGAACTGTCTTTCTCGGAGCCATGATCAAGCATCCGATGGCAAACCCGAGAGAAGCGGAGCCACGTTCAGAGTAAACTATAAAAGGAACAAAGAGTTCACAGATGGAAGGAAGTGTAACTATTTTGAGAAATTCCAATTCTTAAGAGAGAGAACTGACTTGATCGTGGGAGCTGTTCTCCTGGAATCACTTCTGGGACTAGTTTTGCAGGTGAAGAAGGTCAAGGAGTGAGAAGTAAGTGATCCGCCTGAACAGACTACCAAATCAATTTCCAATTTAAATGTAGGACACAAAATGTACACAAAAATTAATCCTAATTTTTAAATTAATAATACCGCACAATGCACGGTGGGACTCCATTAGTTTGAAAATTTTAAAATAGTGTTATTTCAAACTCTTATAATGATAAGACTTATTATTGCAACTATTTGATCGTAAGTCATTGTATAAAGAACACCACAATAAGGATTGTTCGTTTTTAGTTGAGTTCTTCTCCTATTATCAATCAGGGGTATATTTGTCATTTTTTTCAAAAGTATTTAAACGACGTCATTTTGAATTGTTTTCGAGATTTTTTCATATTTTTATCATCTTAAAGCACAATCTAATTGGGATTATTTGCTTTTGTTTGGATTCATTTTCTATAATCACCAAGGGGTATTTCAGTCAATTTTCCATAATCTGAAAAAGTACTACAACAAGGATTCTTTGCTTTGTCGGGTTTCATGTTTATTATCAACAAGAGGTATTTTTGTCATTTTCTAAAAAAGTTATTCGTTGTTTTAAATTATTTTTGAGAATTTTTCATAATTTTATCATCCCAAAGCACACTCTAACTAGAATTATTTGCTTTTGTTTGGATTCATATTCTATAATCACCGAGGGATATTTCGATCATTTTTTCCGTAATCTGAAAAAAATACTACGAGGATTCTTTGCTTTGTCGAGTTGAATTTCATCATCAATTGTGGGTATTTTTATCATTGTCTCTTTAATTACTTAAATTACATTGTTTTGAGATATTTTTTATTGTTAGAATTCATATGTATCACCTCATATTCACAAAAAAAACTATAATAAGAATTTTTTGATTTTGTTTGGTTTGGTTTTTATCATCAACTAGGGGCATTTCTATCATTTCCTCCTTCACCCTAAAGCCCATTATAATTGGGATTCTTCGCTTTTGGTTGATTTATTCCTTTATTATAAACCACGGGTATTTTTGTCATTTTCCAAAATGTATTATAACGATGTTGTGTTGAAATATTTTTGAGAATTTCCCATAATTTTATCATCCCAAAGTACACTCTAACTAGGATTCCTTACTTACATTTGGATTCATTTTTTATCATCACTAAGGGGTATTTTGGTCATTGTTTCGGTAATCAGAGAAAACACAACACAAAAGATTCTTTGCATTGTCAAGTTAATTTTATCATCAATCATGGGTAGTTTTATCATTGTCTCCTTAATTACTTAAATTACGTTTTGAAATATATTTGAGAATTTTTATATTGTTAGAGTTCGTATATTTCACTCCATATTCACAAAGCATACTATAATAAGAATTCATTGTTTTTTGGTTTCAATTTTATTATCAACTAGCAAATTTCTATCATCATCTCCTTTATCCCAAAGCACACTACAATAAGAATTTTTCTCTAGTGGTTGATTTCATCTATTATTATTAATCAGGGGCATTTTTGCCATTTTCTCCAAAATTATTTTTAAAATATCGTTTTGAATTATTTTTGACAATTTTCCATATTTTTATCATCACAAAGAACACCCTAACTAGACTTATTTGCTTTTGTTTGGATTCATTTTTTATCATCACCGAGGGGTACTTCGATCATTTTTTCCGTAATCTCAGAAAATGCTATAATAAAGATTTTTTTTCATTGTTGGGTGTAAGTTTACACCAATCATGGGTATTTTCATCATTGTCTCATTAATCATTTAAATTACATTGTTTTGAAATATTTTTGAGTATTTTTATATTGTTATAATTCATATATTTGACTTCATATTCACAAAGCACACCATGATAAGAACTCTTTGCTTTTGTTTGGTTTCATTTTTATTATCAACTAGGAATAATTATATAATTTTCTCCTTTTTTCCAAAGCACACTACAATAAGGATTTTTCGTTTTTGGTTGATTTCTTCTTTTACTATCAATCTGAGGTATTTTTGTCATTTTCTCCAAAATTATTCAAACGATGTCGATTTGAATTATTTTTGATTATTTTCCATAGTTTTATCGTCCCAAAGTTAAATCTAATTGGGATTCTTTTCTTTTATTTGGATTCATTTTCTATAATCACCGAAGGTATTTCGGTCATTATTCCATAATTTGAAAAAAATACTAATTCAAGTATTCCTTGCTTTGTCGGGTTTAATTTTATCATAAATCATGAGTATTTTTATCATTGTTTTTAAAGCATTTTCGAGAATATTTATATTGTTAGAATTTATATATATCACCGCATATTCACAAAGCACACTATAATAAAAATTCTTTGATTTTGTTTGTCTGTTTTTTATGATTAAGTAGGGGCATTTCTATCATTTTCTTGTTTATCCCAAAACCCACTACAATAAGGATTCTTCGCTTTTGGTTAGTTTATTCTTTTATTATAAACTATGAGTATTTTTTTCCATTTTTTCCAAAATTATTAAAACGACGCCTTTTTGAATCGTTTATGAGAATTTTCCATAATTTTATCATTCCGAAGCACACTTTAACTATTCCTTACTTTTATTTGAATTCATTTTTTAATATCACCGAGGGGTTTTTTCCGTAGTCCAAAAAAAACACTACAATAAGGATTCTTTGCTTTGTCGGGTTTAATTTTATCATCAATCATGGGTATTTTTATGATTGTCTTTCACTTCATATTCACAAAGCACACTATGATAAGAACTCGTTGCTTTTGTTTGGTTTCATTTTTATTATCAACTAGAAAGAAGTCTATCATCTTCACCTTTACCCCAAAGCACACTATAGTGAGGATTCTTAATTTTTGGTTGATTTCTTCTTTTATTATCAATCAAGGGTATTTTTGTCTTTTTCTCCAAAATTATTTAAACAACGCCAATTTTAATTATTTTTCAAAATTTTATCATCACAAAGTACACTCTAACTAGAATTATTTGCTTTTGTTGGGATTTATTTTTTATCATCGCCAAGGGGTATTTCGATATTTTTTCCATAATCCGAAAAAAAACCTACAATAAGAATTCTTTGCTTTGTTGGGTTTAATTTTATCATCAATAATTGGAAGCCAAATTTCTCCCTGAACAATGAAATGGTCAGAGTGATTCCGATATGGGTGAAACTACCGGGTTTACCAGTGCACTTATAGGGTTCTAAGAGCCTTGGTAAGATTGGAAGAGTGCTTGGCAAGCCTTTGTTTACGGACGAGTGTACAACTAACAAGCTAAGAATTTCCTTTGCGAGGATTCTAGTGGAGATTGACATATCTGTGAAGATCCCTGAGGTGATCAGTAATGGGGATGTGGATGGACACATCATTAAGCAGAAAGTGGAGATAGAGACCACGGGCGATTATTATACTTGGTTGAATCGTCATGTAGAAGGAGTAATCTACTCGAGGATTGATAGAGCACTGGCTATTAGGAAGTGGTTTTGAAAATTCCCTAATGTGGTGGTGGAAAACTTGGAGCCTAGGGTTTCGGATCATGCATTGTTGAGAATCAAAATGGGGGAATAGAGTGGTTGATTCCATAAGTAGTTTAAATTCATCAATTGCCTCCTGGAGCAGAAAGAGGTACAAAAAACTATTGAGGAGAGTTGGAAAATAACAGTGAGGGGGAGACCAATGTTTATAGTGTGGACAAAGCTTATGCGTTTACAGAAAATATTTATGGCGCTTTACCAAACAAATTGGAGGTACAAAGGGGAAACTGGAGCAAGCGAGAGGAGATTTTGTGGAGGCTCAACAGAATTTGATAGATTATAGAATGGAGAAACAATATATTGAAAAGGTAATAAACTGTATAAAGGAAGTTCAGTACTGGGGTGATATAGATGAAAATGTGGTGAAACAAAGATCAAGAGATGAGTGGTTGAAGCTTAGAGATGGGAATAATGAGTATTTTTATGCATCTTTAAGATAAAAATTAAGCTGGCGGGCTTACAAAGACTGGAAAAAGAGAATAGGGAAGTAGTTAGTGACTAGGAGGGAATTGAAACAGAGATCGTGGGATTCTGCGAGGACCTGATTGGTAGATCAGAGGAAAGGCAGCCATCTATTGATATAGGGGTGATTAGAAACGGAAAAGTCACTGAGTAATGAAGCAAGAAGAAGTACGATTACAAAAGTAACTGTTCAGGAGGTGTGGGAGGCTTTAAAAGGTATTGGAGATTCAAAGGTGCCCGGATGTGATGGGGTTACTGCAATGTTTTTAAAGGCTGCATAAGGAACTATACGATCTGATGTAATGGAAGCCATGGTGGATTTTTTTTGATAAGGGGAGACTGTATAAGGCAGCAAACTGCACTCTGGTTACCTTGATCCCCAAAAGCCCAGCTGCGAAGAAGGTTACAGACCTTAGACCGATGTCCTGCTGTTCCACCTTGTACAAGATGATTTCCAAAGTCTTGAGAAATAGGTTGAGCAGAGTGATAAACGAGATAATCAAACAGAATCAAGCAGCTTTCGTCCCAGGGAGAAGCATTCATGACCACATCATGATTGCTTATGAACTAATAAGAGGTTACTAGCAGAAGAATGGAAGCCCGAGATGTACCATTCAAATGGACATACAAAAAGCATACAATATAATGGATTGGAGAGCATTGGAGGAGATACTAAGGGGAATGGGTTTCCCGGATATATTTGTGAAGTGGACAATGCTATGTGTATCAACCGTCTCTTATAAATATATAGTGAATGGCAAGGCGTCCAAAATTGTCCAGGCTAGGAGAGGATTGCGACAGGGAGACCCGTTTTCACAGCTGCTATTTTTTATTGTCATGGAATATATGACAAAACGTGTCCAAGATGAGGACGGACAACGGGGATGCATGTTTCACCTGAACCGTGAGTTATTACAGATCAGAAGTGATAGCATGATTTGCCGTAGGAATTGTATTATTGAAACTGAATATATAGAGAGTACAATAGAGGTGTGATATCATGGATGCGAGTTGCCTATTTTGTGATAATGAGGACTCAATCCAACTCCTATTCTTTGGCTGTAGTGCAACCATAATGATATGGAGTGAGGTACTCAGTTGGCTGCAAATGGTCAGAAGGCCGGAAGAATGGGACTCAGAACTGGAATGGCTGGTGAGGCGATGTAGGGGCAAGGAATGGAGATAAAAAATGTTGTAAATTGCCACTAGTAGAGAGCAGCCTATTAAAGGCAGAGATAGTAGTCGATTTTGAGAAAAAGGTGTGAAACCGCCTTGGTTCAAAGGTTCCGAACTCAGAACCTCCATTTTGCCCTACCCCTAAAGATTCAAAGGCGGTGTTTTTCCATTGAAAGACATTTTTGGATTAACCACCTTTAATTAGGGATAATTAAAGGTGGTTAATATTAAAATCACCTTTAATCAAACCTAATTAAAGGCGGTTGTGTCTAACCGCCTTTGAATGAGGTATGTTACGAGTTTGGGACCAGAGGACGATTGCCTTCCGAGTTTGGAACACCATGTTAGGGTCAATAGTGCTGATACCATACCTATTCCGAGTTCGGAACGGTTATTCGAATCTACCTTCCAAACTTGGAACCATTATTAACTATTTAATTTTATTTTTAATGTTGGTTCCAGACTTGGAACCCGTCTGTATAATAAAAAAAAATGCGCCCATATTCAGCACAATAAATCTATTTTGAAGGTTTTTCTCCCCATCATAGTCCATTGAAGAGGACTTCATTCATTGGAGAATGTTAGTTTTCTTAGAATGTCATCTTACATATTTATAATGACAAAGTCTTGAAAAAGACGGTCTTTCCATAGGCTTATGGAAAGACGGGGTTTAATTCAAATAATAAAAGGTAAAAGGTCTTAGTTGCAACATTAAAAATTTAGTATGCAACATGTAGTGGTTATAAAATTTATAACCCGGTTCATGCAACCCGAAAATTTTATCTTCATTTCTTCTAATTTACACTTTAAACCTTGGTCTTTCCATGACTTATGAAAAGACCGTCTTTCAAGAGACGCACTCATTTATAATTTGTTTGACATATATGTATATATAAAACAAATTATGAATAAGGGTTTGTAGTTAGGTTACCTATTTTTAAGGGGTCATGATTATTGTTGTGAGCACGCTAATGGGTTTTATTTTAAATAACATATAGGATATGGAACGGGATGTACTCATTGGTAATGATCTTAGAAAATCACCCGAGTACTTGTCATTGATTGAAACATTTCTTACGGTAGCGTTTGATGATGCCTCTAAAAATGGTGTTGTGCGAGCCCGATGCCCGTGTAAAGATTGTAGAAATGATGTGTATTAAGTGAGGAAAAAGTTGCGGGGGACATTTAATAATGGTGGGATTTCAAACTTCGTACACTCGTTGGGTATATCATGGGGAAGTTGGGTAATCGGCGCGGACATTTGATTTGAGTGACTCGAATGTGGAAGATGAATTAGATGGGAAAGCAAAATATGATGAAATGGTTTAAGATATTGCAAGAGAGTTCCATGGTAAACCCGATGCATTATAAGCTTTAATTGGTGACAAAGATAAACCATTGTATCTCGGTTCAAACATTCGGTACTTAGTGCAACCTTGAGGATAATGAATTTGAAGGCTAAATTATGGTGGACTAATAAGTCGATGATAGAAACTTTAAAATTTCTTAGGGAATTGCTCTCGGCAGGCAACATGATGCTGGATAAGTTGCACGCCGCCAAAAAAGTTCTCTGCCCAAAGAGATTGGGATTGAAAAAAATACAGGCTTGACCTAATGATTGTATGTTGTACCGGGGTAAAGAAGATGAAAAGCTAGAAACATGTCAGGCACCAGTCTCAGTACAAATTGAAGAGGGGGGCAATTGCGGTGAGTGCAAAAGTGGTAACTAAAATAAAGAAAAAAACACCGGCAAAAGTGATGTGGTATCTCCCAATCGTTCCCAGATTGCAGAAATTGTTTGCATGTAAGAAAGATGCTTAATTTTTTCGATGGCACACAGAGATGGATCGACCAGAGAATGATGTGATTAAACATACATCAGATGGTGGGCAATGGAAAAAAATTGATGCTCTTTACCCCGAGTTTGGAGAAGAACCTCGACATTTGAGGTTCAGCCTATGCACTGATGGAATGAATCCATTTGGTAATATGATTAGTACACACAGTTCTTGGACTATTATATTGGTCATCTACAACCTTCCGTCATGTTGTTATCTGTGATGATTTTCGGGCCTAAGCAATTGGGAATGACATGGATGTGTAACTTGCTCCTCTTGTTGATGATTTGTTGTTATTTTAGAAGGGGGTGTGGACATATGATGAGAGTGTTAAAGAATATTTTACATTGAAACGGATGTTATTTTGTACTATCAATGATTTTCCAGCCTACGGTAATTTTTCTAGTTACTCAGTGAAATGTCTCTTTGCATGTCCTTATGTGAAAAGGACACTGATCACCACCAATTGAAGCATGGATGTAAAGCTGTTTATCAAGATCATCGTAGGTTTCTTTTGGTGGATCATCCATGGCATTTGGGGAAAAAATGGTTCAATGGGGAAGTAGAGGCTAGACAAACTCTGGTTGTAAGAACAAGTGCGCAAATATTTGAAATAGTGAAGAATTTGCCCAATGACTTTGGAAAGAAGAAATGTAAAGTGCCTGTGGAAGGGAGTTGGAAAAAATGCTCCATTTTCTTCACATTGCCTTATTGGGAGCATTTTGACGTTAGATATTGTCTAGATGTTATGCATATTGAGAAGAATGTCTGTGATTCTTTGGTCGGGACCTTGTTGAATACCTCGGGGAAAACAAAGGACGGACTTAAGGCTAGGTTAAATTTGGTCGAGATGGGAATTAAGAAGAACCTAGGCCCTGTGAGTTCTGGTGAAAATTGTTTCTTGCCCCATGCTTGCTATTCTATGTCTCAAGTGGAGAAAAAAATCTTTCCGTGAGACCCTGAACGGTGTTAAGGTCCCGAACGCCTATTCTTCGAACTTTAGTATCCGTGTGTCAGTTGAGAAGTTAAAGCTTGTGGGATTGAAGTCTCACGATTCTCACAGTTTGATGCAGGAATTGAATGTCATTACGATTCGATCGTCCTTTCCTTCCCATGTAAGAATATGCATTACAAAGCTTTGTTTTTTTAAGTCCATTTTAAGCAAAAACATTGGTATGTCGAAGTCGAACTGTTTGCAGTCAATGATTGTTGAAGTTTTGTGCTGGATGGAAATGTATTTTCCACCATCAGTCTGTGACATCATGGTTCACTTATGTGTTCATCTTGTGTGGGAGATAAAGCTTTGTGGTCCTATATTTCTTAGGTGGATGTACCCATTTGAAAGGTACATGAAAATATTCAAACATTTTGTGAAGAATCAGTACATGCCCAATTCAAGTATTGTACAGAGGTATGTGGCACAGGAGGTCATAGAATTTTGTACCGATTATTTGAAGGAGGTCGATTTGGTTGGGGTCCCAAGTCATAGACATGAGGGATGGTTGGAAGGTTATGGGGTTAGGCAGGGGAAACTATTAAGCCCTAGTGCGGAAGATTTAAGCAACGCCCATCTTTATGTTCTTCGCAATCATGAAGATGTTGTCCCATACATAGAAATTCACATGGATGCCATTAGGGTTGCGAATCCTAATTTTAATGAGGCCCAAGTCTTGGAATGACATAGTGGTACTTTTTCGTCATGGTTGCGTGAACACATAGCCGTGGGGGACCATCCTTTGACCGTGAAATGGTTGGCTCGTAGACCACTTGACACTTTTCTATCTTATGGAGGATATGATGTCAATGGTTTTACGTTCGCAACAAAATCTGTGGATGATAAGGGTGTGTCTCAGAACAGTGGAGTCTCCTTAGTTTTAGAAGCTTTGCATCTCGGTAGTGGAAGTCAAAATAATCCAATGTACGCTCAGCAGTGTTATTTTGGCACAATTTTAGACATTTGGGAACTGGACTACATCACTATGCGAGCTGTTGTTTTTAAATGTTAGTGGGTGGATTTCAACAATGGGCAACGTACTGAGGATTTTGGTTTCACCCTCGTTAACCGGAGTTGCATCGGTTGGCGGGAACATCCTTTCATCTTAGCATCCAAGCGCACCAGGTTTTCTACATGAAGGATGCTTCGGATCCTAGGTAGGAGATAGTGGTAGAAGGGAAACGAGCATTTGTTGAAGATTACGAAATCAAAGAAATTGTTGGTTTCGGTCAAAATTCAACTAGTGTTGTTATTGATGATTTTGTATTCCTTGAGGAGGACGATATGAGTTTGAATAGTTTTGTGGGATGTAGCTATCATGATGAGGGCATTTGGGTTGATGTCTGTGTAAATGTCACTCGTAAAAAGAGGATGTCCAAGAAGGTGTCAAAGAAAAGGAAACGTAAGAAGTAGCATCCTAAACATTCTCGATTGTAGTTTTGGTTTTTTTTGAATCAACTGAATTACTACTCATTTGGAGCCTTTAAAAGAAGTTGCAAGCAATGGTAATCAAATTATAAATCCATAGTTAAAACAATTCTTAAGAGTAGAGTAGTTAAGCAAAAATCAACATCCACAACATACACAAAGAAACTACTTCAATCCCAACCATGTCTTAGAATGGAAAATAAGAGCAATGAGACAAGCATAATCTACTCCAATTCATCCTCTACATCGGCCGTGGAAGTGGATTAGTCAAGAAAAGTTTTGTGCGTTGCCACGATATGGCGCTCGTGGGCTCTTTGTCTTTTCTCCATCTTCAAAATTCTCCCCCTCATCGTGGCAAACTCTTTTCGGACCCATTTATAGCAATCTCTTATACCTTTGAGATAGGCCTTCTAGGATTCTACAATTGTTAAACATAAAAATATTAATATGCATCCAGAATATGTACATAATTGAAAGACTAAAATAGAATTAGGGTCACCTTGTTCAGCTCTCGGTCTCTTGCTCGACTCCCTCCTTGCTTGGGCTTATCGCGCCATTTACCACCCCCCAAGATCCACCCTCGATTTTTTAAGTAGTTTTTTTCAAAAAAATTGGTGGTCTCTATTCACTGGAAACTTCCAGCCCTTCAACATTCTTCAATATCATGGTGATCAAACTCCATGTGGAAGGTTTTCACCACCCTTGCACATGAGGCGATATAGAGCTTGTGTTTGAAAATTTCCACCCCGAGGTTGATTTTCTTACACTCCATAATCAAGTAGAACATGTAAAAGCATGCATAGTTGGGCTCGGTCACGTATGAGGAGGATGGAACCAAACATCTAGCAATTATCTCAAAAACGCTACTATCGTCGTTCGGTAATAGCGGAATATAAAAGGTCACAGGCTTCCCCAAATCCGCCGCATCATGTTGGAAATACCTAAAACTAAGTGCCACAGGGTCTACATAAGGGTGATCAATACGTTCAGTCCATTTTCCCCTATGATAACAATCATCCAATGGGCCCTCGGTGTCTTCTGGGTAAACGCTCTTGGGAACTCTAAGAAGACACTCTAGGGTTTCATTCAAAATTCATGTATCAATCATAATATTTAATCCCCATACTCTAGTGGAGTAAGCCTCATTTGTGAGTTCATGTAGATTACTATAGAATTGACATACAAGATCAAAATGGTCGGGTTCGGTGCAAGATAGTAAGTTTTTGACACATTGGTCCCTAAATTTGTCTAAGGGCTCCGCTAAACCTAGTCTTATAACCTCATTGAAATCAATGGCATACGAATTAATCAATTTGCCATCAGAACGCAAAAATTCATACCTATTTTGTGCCACGTATGAAACAAATTTGACATTTTCAAACCCGGGATTGTTACCGGACCCTCTAGTGCGAGCACCGCGTGATGAACCTCTCTTTGCCATTAGAATGTCAAAGCAGCCTTAGGTGTTAAGTGTTGGAAGTAAATTTCTTCTCCGAGGTTGGAAGTGGGTGTTCTATAGCTACAGATCGACAAAATGAGAGTTTGAGTCGAATTGGGAATTTTATTTTCTTAAATGCAGGGGAGGTTCCGAGTCCAGAACCTCATAATCGGCCCTTCATTAACATTACATGAACAGCTTCCGGACTTGGAACCTGTTATTCACATAAAAAAAAGAAGCCAATTGATTTCCAGATTCAGGATGGTAATGTTAGACAAACTTGGAATGACATTTCCGAGTCTGGAACCAAAATTGTCTCTTGTATCAAATCAGAGCTGATCAAGTTCCGAACTCATAACCCCTCATTGTTAATTTTTTTTAAAGTCATGATCAAGTTCCGGACTCGTAACCTACCCTGTTATTTTAACTTTCAACAAATTTTCCTATTTTTCTAACTTTAATTTAACAACATACTTTCGTAAAAATTATTCCAACATATTTCAACATATTCTTGAATTCACGAATGTAAAGAAATCCGAAATAAAATATAATCCCACAGAAAGATTAAAATAGAATTCTAAAATCCTTACATTAATCCCACAAATGAAAAATAAGTTTCTAAAGTTCATGTTTAGTTTATCATCCTTCTTCCCAACGAACTAGAAAGTGTTTTCATCATCTTCATCTCGATTCTCTTCCTCTTGGTGTGGGTCACCCCCACCTCCTTCTCCTCACTCTCGGAAAAACCGGCTCCAAGTTTGGCGACTCTTCATCCTTGTTAAGAACGAGTGTGATTCCGTGGGATTCCAAGAAACGTTGTTGCTGCCCATCTGCTCTAACCAACATCTTATGGGTTTGCTCCATATCGCCATGAATGCAATTCAAGTACCAGGAAATTCGGCTCTTCCAACTAGTATGCGCACCTATGAACATATGGAAAATACGAAAACAATGTTAAAAAAATCAAAACATATCATTAGTGGACATAATATTAATTGAATCCTTATTAATATAAATTCAAAACTTACGAGAAGATGAACCCTCCGCTCAATCAACTTACTCATCCCTAGCCCTTTTTGCATTCTTCGCGGCTTGGCCCAGAATCATGTAGTTCTTCCATCTACCATCAAAATCCAAGATGCAATTTCTTATGGTTGAACCACGCCTTATCATAGTACTCTAGTCATTGAGGATGGTCTCGGGTTAAGCCACCAGCTTTCTCAATCATATCCATAATCAATCCACCATAGGGTAGATCCTTCTTCTTCGCACTCGCCGCCTTTAGCATGCTCATTAGTATGGTGTACCCGAGGTTAATCCTCACACCCTCCATGAAGTAGTAGAAATGGATCAATTTCTGACCGTTGGCTCACATGTGTGCCCACCCATGGGCAACACATTCAAACAAACCCACTAATAATTAAGGCAATGTTCAACCAAGAGAACTTAATGTCATAACTATCGCCGGCCCCAGCATAGCTCCTCTTTTCCCAAAATATTTATTTGCCATTTCTAAGGGGTTTAACGGGGTGTACTCAATGATAGGTGGCCAATATTTTGATGATAGATTTGCCCTTGGGATCGCTTTTGGTTGTCAATTTCTCGGGTGAGGTATAGCTTGATCCTATGGCTTCACAAATTGTATACCTTTTCACCGTAATGATTTTACCATTCACCATTGTACTATCCCTATTGCTAAATCTTTGCCCTAAATTCGCATAAAATTGAACCACCTCATCGTGGTATGCACTATCCTCTTAACACATCAAATTTTCAAGGTGTTGAACCTTGAATCTATCTAACAAGTAGCACAAACTTAAATCCGCAATACTCAATGACCTAATAACCTTCGTATTAATAACTTTGTGCTTTAGAAACTCAATGGACCTCTCCTCCACTTTTGTGGAGAAAAATCGTTCCAGCGCCCCCATTTCTTGAACTGGTTGATGACTAAGGTCACTAGCCACCCCGGTGCCTTTCTTAGTCTTCCTCTTGCTCGACATTGTTGAGGGTTGGGTGAATTGAAGTTGATTGTGGGTTTTAGGGTTTTAGGGGATTTCAATTTGGGGTTATATTCTAAGGGCACAATTGAACTCCCCTGAATTTGATTTTTTATATACTTCACCTAGTTCCGAGTTTGGAACAGGTTTCGAGGGTTTTTTGTGAAGGGCAGATCAGCTTCCAAGTTTGGAAATTGAATCAGATGGGAAAAAATGGATGTGGATGATATTGATCGGTGTGATTTGTTCCTTAGAGGCCGACAAAACAATAAGGGTATGTACAAGAAGCCAGATCAAAAAGAAATTGCGTAAAGCATGGTAAACTTTCATGTCCTTTATTTTTTATTCTATAACTCCTATTTCCCATTTTTATTATCTAATCAGTTCTAATAATTGTAATGGTTAGGAAAAGTTAAAAAAAGATGAATCGGAGGGAAAGTTTATACCCACGTTCAAGCAAGACATACTTATTGAGGCTACACAAAAACTTGACCACGCGGGGCACATTAGGGTAGTGGGAGGGTTCATGACCCAAAGAGAGGCTTTTGGGATTACTAGGATCTATAAGGGTGTATTACCATCTTGGATACACACTTTCCAAAAACAATCCCTTCAACAAGTCGTATTGAGCAACAAGACATTCTCATTAGGAAGTTGATCAAACACACATGCCTTGCTATTCCTGAGAACTTAGAAGATTTGACACCCGATTGGACACCGCCATGAAGAGGATCACACCATTCTCCCAAGGATGTTAAGGTAAATCAGAAGGAAATCATTCAAACCTCTAATGATGAGGGCGACAACCTCGACAAAGACATCCTCAAAAGTGATAAAAAGGTACACAATTAACTTCTCATATTGTAACCCTAATTTTCTACAAATGGTTTATGAATGTAATTGGTGTGGTGTAGGGTTCTCATGTGTGTGAATTACACGTTGATCGAGGCATAGGCAACTCCACGTAGCCAACAGTTCTTTGCATGACTTAATGAGATAGCATCACACAGTGCCGATTGTAGAAGGTTTGTCAAGAGTTTCTTTGGATAAGGTGTTGGTGAGTGTCACTCCTTTGCCTATTTCTTTTCTGCGAATGCAAAAAAGTCAGGGCAGCATTAAGAATGTTTATTTTGTGGCCACATCGACTTATTTATGCCGATCCTGTAAAGGATCGACATTTGAAAGTCTACATGTCCAACAACACGTAAAGCAGTCCAAACAACAAAACCGGTCCAAGCTACACCAAAATCGCTCCACAAAACATCCAAACCAGTCCAAACAACACCGGAAAAAAAATTAAACAACCGGTTCCAAGAGAACAAGTCCCGAAAGACTCACCACACTGGGTACGAGTGCTAAAAAATTTGCTTCAATCAGAACTCGACTTACACGTTTTTGGGTAACGATTGCGTATTTGGTGCAAACCAAGATATCATCGCGCTATGGAGTGCTTTTGAAGACTTGTGGAAATGTGAACAAGTTAATTAGACGCTAATGTCCATATACATCTTGTAAGTTATGTTTATTTATATTTACATTTAATTCTTAATCACTCTTCATTAATGTGAAATTTTAAAACTAATGTGAATAATATCATATTTTCAAGGTACTTGTTATTTATGTACAATCAAAAGAAGGCATGGATTAGATACATGTGCCCGGTGATGACTCAAGAAATTGGATGTACAATGCAAGAGAAAATTGACTACATTCGCAAAAATCTTTGGAGGAGGGATAAGAAATTGATCATTGGGCCGTACATTGAAAGGTCATATTAACAATCTAAATTAAATTTACAAATATAATTTAAGATATTTTATCAACATTCTTTTCATTTTTTTGATTAGAGATCATTGGCAATTGATCATGATTGTTCCGAAAAAGAAAATGGTGTATTGGATGGACCCATTGCACATCCAACCATCGGAATCAATCATCAACATTTTGAAGTCCGCTATGAAGTACACTTGTGAAGTTGATGGAATGAAATTCGAGGTTGTGGAAACCAAGGTATAAATTAGTACAATTTCTTTTATTTTTCCAAAATGCAATATTTATGATTTCTATATGATACAAGTTTAATGTGGTTTTTACTCAGTACAAGAAACAAGCCCAAACGTGGGAATGCAGCTATTACGTAACTTTGTACGCAATAGAGTGCATAGAAGGTGTAAAATATGATTTTCTTGAAATCGACAAGGTAATTGTACATTCGCTTCTCCTAATCATTAATAGTTTTTCAATGTCCAATTTGTATTTTCTAATATCTTGACAATCTAAGGTTCTTCCGAAGGCAACGAGGCCTTATTCAAAAGAAGAAATCAACAATGCAAGGAATTGTTTAGCAAGGCATCTCATTATCAACCGCTCGCAGTCTCTATAGTCTCAACAATTTAGATACATTAGTTCGTATTGATAGTTCGGAATAGAATTGTGTTCATTTCTATTCCTATATATAGAATATTGCTTTGTTAGCATTTTCTATAGATTTTTTTGACCAAGTAAAATATATTTGTGTATTCTGTTACATTTTTGTCTTCGAATGAGGCCTATTTTGAGCTGGGGATTTGAATGGAAATTTTATTTTCAAATGGTGATTTGTGGCAGTTCCGAGTTCGTAAGGCAATTCAGCCCTATTATATTCTTGTGGACGATATAGC
This sequence comes from Rubia yunnanensis, assembly GCA_037428765.1. Taxonomy (NCBI): domain Eukaryota; kingdom Viridiplantae; phylum Streptophyta; class Magnoliopsida; order Gentianales; family Rubiaceae; genus Rubia; species Rubia yunnanensis. The sequence goes on from CM075062.1 coordinate 130,678,395, forward strand.
TTCCGAACTCGAAAGCTTAATTACACAAAAAAATATGCGTTTAAATTTTTTTACAGATTGGGACCAGAATGGTTGTCCGATCGAGGAACTGTCCAACTGATATGGCCGAAAACAGACACGATTACATTTCCAAACTCGGAAACATATTAGGTTCCGACTTCGGAACCTTTGACATAAGATGGTTTACACATGCCAGATTCTGAGCTCGGAACCATTAAATTCAGTTCAACCAATCATTTCAAGGCAATTATTAACCTCCTTTAAGGGGTGTTCCAAATTCCTTCTTAAAACCCACTATAATTCAAATTCCTTCACAAAACCTGTTCACCTTCACAAAACCCACTATAATTCGAATTCCTTGCTTTTTGTTTGGTTATCAACTAGATGTTTTTTGGAATAAATTTTGAGAAATATAATTTTACATCAATTTGAGAAATTTGACATAATAAAATTTTGAGAAATATAGATGTTGTTTAGAAATATAATTATTCAAAAGATGTTTTGAATAAATTTTGAGAATTTCCATATTTTTATCTTCCCAAAGCACACTCAAAAAGATATTCTTTGCTTATGTTTGGATTCACTTTTTATTATCGTCGTGGGGGGTATTTTGGTCATTTTTCCGCAATACAAAAAACACTACAATAAGGATTTTTTTTACTTTTTTGGGTTTAATGTAATCATCAATCATGGGTATTTTATCATTTTTCCAATCACTACACCAAATATCTTATAGGAAATTTTCCGAAAGGAAAGTCAACGGTGGAAAAGATTGAATCAGATTTTAAAACAGTTGGATTCAATGGAAGATACCAACTAGGGGTTTTAGATTTCAAGAATATCCTTATCAGATTTCAAGAATAGAAGGTTTTCAGAGATGGTGGATAAAGGGATTTTGGTCTCTCAATAGCACTTCGATGAGGGTTCTCCGGTGGACGGCAGACTTCAAACCAAATGCAGAATCCTCGATTGTTTCAGTTTGGATAACCATCCGCATTGTTCCTCTCTACTACTAAAACAACCCGGTGATTGAAGCAATTGGAAATCAGATCGGAAAATTAATCAAAATGGATCAAGCCACCAAAAAGCTCACAAGGTCATCAACACTTAAAATATGCATTGAAGTGGATCTTCAATCTCAACTACTGAACCACATCAGGTTAGGCACCACTCAAGATAATGAAAAGTATAATATAGAGTATGAAAATTTTCCTTCATACTGTTCTTATTGCAAGAAAGTGGTTCGTGATAAATCTAGATGTAGGATTATTAATCCTGGGCTTAAACCTGCTACTGAAGAAGTCATGAAACCTATGGAATCTCCTATAGAAACCAATGTGAAAAATGATAAGAGTAGGAATCCATCTATGCTGGGAAAACTGACAACAATGTTAAGTAGCCACCCTGCCTTTGGACAAATCTGATATACCAACCCCTGCTCTTAACCCTGGCTCTCAAATGCTGGATCATAATGTTAGAATTCCCCTCACCTCTGATAAAAATACTGAGAATGCTGAGATAGGCCCACAGCCTTTGGAAAAAAGCTGTCGGGAAAATGGTCAAGAACAAACCTCAAAACACTTATGGCTGTACATTATCACATAAAGAAAGAAATTTTAATAACTAGCTCTTAAACTCTGTCCCAAACACAAACATCAGTAAGCCACCGGACCAACATATATCTGACAAAATAACCACATATAAAGGAAATGGAGATCTTTTACTACCTATAAATGGCCACCCTCAACCAGACTCACAAATGGTGGATAACTCAATGACTGCCCTTACCAGCTCACAACAACAAGAATTTCAACAGATTACAGAGGATATCAGGGATAGTGTAGAGCAACAAAAAACATCACCAAATAGTCTCAGGACCTGATTATCCTATCTTCACAAGATATCAATAGACTAGACCGTCTGGCTAAAGATGATATTGCAGGTATGTACTCTAACTCTCCAAACTCAGAACACAATGCTAATACATACTACTATCCATCTTGCAGGTTAAGTCCACAAAGCTCAAATAGATATATGATCATAACAATATAAATAGACTCTAACACTGGGAATAATTATGACTTATGTACTGGAGAGCTTCAGCTGGAACATGTGAGTTTTTCTAATTCTCAACCTATTAACATACCTGAAAAATATACTAGGAAAAGAAAAATCTTTAACAAACTTAACAAAATGAATCTTATATCATCTTCAAAAAGTAAATATAACCTGATCCCATGATAGATACACTTAACACAAAATTTTTAGTGTGGAACTTGAGAGGTTTAGATACATCCATGGATAGATTGAAAAGGTCAGTTATAACACATAGAATCCAGATCCTATGTATATTAGAGCCTAAACACAGCCATGATTTATGTGAGGGTTACATGATCAAATTAGGTTTTAAATTCCACCACAGCTCAAACACTAACATTTGGTTAATGTGGAACTCAAGCTGTACTATCTGCATCAATTCTGAAACTGATCAGTACATCAAAGCTTCCATTCGATCACCCCATTGCATTACTGACATGTGCACATATTTTATACATGCACCCACTGACAGGAACATAAGGAAAATGCTATGGGATGAAATTTCTGTACATCAGGATGTAAATAAATTTCTCATAGGGGATTTTAATGCAATGAATTCCATTAGGGAATATAAAGGGCCAGAAAAATCCAGTTTGAAAAGTATTAGAGAATTCTCAGGTTTTTTATCCCAGAATTAGTTAACACATTTATTCACTATGGGCAACACTTTTACCTGGTCTAATATGAGGGGAAAAAATCCAACTATAGAAAGATTAGACAGGGCAGTGGACTATGAATGGATGGATAATTTCCCTAACAGCTATGTGCATACTTTAAATAAGTATACATCAAACCACTGTCGTCTACTTCTTATTGTAGGAAGTAGAATTCCATCAACACCAAAACCATTCAGGTTTTTCGATGTATGGATGACAAGATCAGATCTAAGAGGTGTCATTTCTCTTAATTGGTTCCTACCATTAGGTGAATCCGGCATGATTGGTTTTTTCCTGAAATTGAAAAGATTGAAAGAAGTCATTAAAGGATGGAACAAGGATATATTTGGTGACATAACTGATAATGTTAACAGTGCAGATGAGGAATGTAGAATACATGAAATAACATATGAAAGTAGCAACACAATCTAGGATCTTATTGAACTTTTAAAAAAAAGAAAAGCTTTGCTACTTAGAGCTTTTGAAAGAGGAAAACATGTTATGGGAAAAAAAGGAAAATCTAAAATGGCTTAAGGATGGGGATGAAAATACAAAGTATTTTCATGCCTCTGTGAAACAAAGAGGTAGAAATAGAACATTTCTAAAATTAAGGCATCTAATGGTACTTGGACATAACTACCTTCAGAGATTGAGCAAGAAGCCATTACTTTTTTTCCAAAATCTGCTAATAGATGACTCACAAACTGAAGATTATTTTTTCCAATCCTACTTTCTAAGTCAAATCCCACTAGAGGTCCAGTGAGGACAACATAATGCTTATGAAAACACCATCACTCACAGTGTTAAAAGAAATTGTGTTCTCTTTAAAAAAAGTTGGATCCCCAGGACCTGATGGATTTACATCAAGTTATTTTACCACATATTGGGACATCATTGGATCTAATCTTCAGAATGCAACTGTTGATTTCATGTCTGGGACTAAAACCCCAGCTGGAATTTCTAGTACATGGATATGTCTAATCCCAAAGAAAGAGATCCCAATCTCCTTCTTAGATTATAGATCCATATCCCTGTCAAACTTCACGAACAAAATATTCCCTAAACTTTTAGTTACGGGAATAACTTCCCTGATGCCAAAACTGATTTCACCAAATCAGTTTTCCTTTTTAAAAGGCAAGCAGATGAGTGACAATGTCATCCATCTTAAAGAAATGGAAAGATTTTTGAAAAAAAGGGAGGGGCTCCAAATTGTATACTGAAACTTGACTTAGCAAAGGCCTTTGACAGAGTCAGGTTGTCTTTTCTAAGTGCAATACTCTGGAAATATGGTTTTGCAATTGATTTCATTAGGATCATAATATCCAATCTATCTAGTGCTTGGTTTTCTGTGATCATAAATGCTAAACCTGCAGGTTTTTTCAAGGGAACCAGAGGAAACTTATTTCTGTGCAATACCTTCTCTCTCCTCTACTTCTTAACTTATTCTTTGAGGCTTTCTCTAGATATTTATCTTATTGTTTTTCAAACAATAAAATGAAACCATTTAAATGGCATACACATGCCATTACTGTGTCTCATCTTTGTTATGCTGATGACACCATGCTCTTCCTTCAAGCCACTAAGCTAACTGTCAAGAGAATTAAAGCAATATTGTTATTCTTTGAACAAACTAGTGGCCAAAAGATTAACTATGATATGAGTAACTTTTTTATCATTAAACATGCTTCCTTAGCACAACAACGACTGATCCAGACCTTATTAGGCATGGCAAAAGGAAAATTTCCTTTCACATACCTTGGTTGTCCTATATACACTGGCCAGACTAGAGAAATCCACCTCCAACCAATTCTAGAACTGTATGATAGGAAGCTAAAATCATGGAAAAATAAATGGTTGAGTCAGGGTGGTAAACTAACTTTAATGAAGAATGCCATGTACTCCATTCCTCAACAATACCGGGCAGTAATTGTGCCACCTAGGCCAGTCTAAATTCAGCTAAAAAGAAAGCTCACACACTTCTTCTGGGGGGAAATAGACACATGAAACAAAAAAAAATTGGAAGAGTTTGAAAAATATGAGTTTCCCTATAGAACAAAATGGTCTAGGATTTAGAAACATACAAGACAAAGTCAAGACTTTTTCCATCAAACTCTAGTGGAAATTTCAGAAGGGAGATACTATCTGGTCCCAATTCTTGTGGTCAATTTACCCGAGGCATAGAAAATAATAGAATTGGAAAAGGATTATAGAAGTGAATAGCTTAGTTGAAAGACATACTAGAGGCATACTAGGTTCGGAGCCCACTAATTCCGAAGAAAATATCTGTATTCATGTGGAAGCTTGCTAATGCTTTATTACCCTTTTATGATATTCTCATTTTCTCAAACATATCACTGGCCTCTAAATGTCCTTTCTGCTGTAACATGAAAACTTTGTCTCACTGCTTCAATGAGTGTGTTATGACTACTAACATATGGAATTCATTTGATCAAATCATAGGAGTCCGAACACCACATTTTGAAACAAATTTTGATAGATTATCTTTCTACTGGACTTTAATAGGTGACACTGCTATACGTAACAATTTGATCAGTATTTTTCTTTCTATTATTTTCTGGAATATTTGGAAAGAAAGAAACGATTTTATACATGAATACATTAGACCTCAAGTTCACATTAGACCTCAAGTTCACAACTTATTTCAGAATATTTAAAAGGAGGTTTTTAATGCTTTCTATATAAATCCACAGGTTTCTAAATCTAAAAATGATATCGTCTGGGTACAATTTGGTATCATTCCTACTTTAAAGAAACTACAGAAACCTAAGATTAGATGTTTTCATTGGTATAAACCCACAAAAAATTTCAAAGTAAATGTTGTTGCGGCTTGGCATAGCTCTACTGGAAAATGTAGAATATGCATAGTTATCAGAAACAGTGATCGTGATATGAATCTCCATGCAAAGACTCACGATTGCAGAATTAATATCTTTGATCTAGTGAGGGGATCATGGATCACAGGAATCTAGCCTTTGGGGTACGCCTAACTTTGACTTGCTCTCTAACTGGCCCTCGTGATCAAATTACAAGGTTTATTGATACTTAACTAGCCCTCGGGATTAAGCAACAATGGAAGAAGCTCGCAAGCAAAGAGTATAAACTCAAAATGTTGTATATTTGATTGATAAAACTGGTGTAAAAAAATCATGAATGACCTCCCCTATTTATAAGGTATAATTTGGCCAGTACAAATAGAAACTATCCGAAAGTTTTCGTGATGTTCTACAAAACAAAACACTATACTCTTTTTTCATATCAAATGCTTTGATGGTGCTGAATTTGAAAAATACAGTCCATTAGGGTTTAGTATATTCAGTTTTATTCTGATTAGAATTAGATTTGGTAAGATTAGATAAGGTAATTTTCTTCAAGATTAATTCTTGACTAGATTACCTTAGATTACCATTTATTTTAGGTATTTTAGTTAGATATGGTTTTAGCTTCTTAAAGTTGCCATAAGTCGAATCACAAATTGAAACTGAATCGACTTATGGCAGCTTTAAGAAGCTAAAACCATATCTAACTAAAATACCTAAAATAAATGGTAATCTGGTCGAATTCTCCAAGAAGTAACCTTGAAGAATATTACCTTATCTAATCTTACCAAATCTAATTATAATCAAAATAAAACTGAATATACTAAACCCTAATGGACTATATTTTTGAAATTCAGCTCTTCAAAGCCCACATGGCCAAACTGTCACTCCATAAACCCAAAATGAAAAAATTTTACAATATTTTACAGTGATCACACTACCTCATTAAAAATGTGGTGGGAAAAAAAGAGTATAGTGTTCTTCATGATGTTTTCAGTTCGTCAACAGTTTTGAACAATAAATCCAAAATGTCAATGATGACTTCTTCTTAAATTTTTCATTATAAAGTTGATCCATCAAACCATTTAAAGCACCATCAAACCATTTGATATTTGTATCATTCCTTCCCGTTTCGAGGATGAAACCTTTCAATCCCGGAGGGAATGATATGAATATCAAATGCTTTGATGGTGCTATAAATGGCTTGATGGATCAACTTTATGATGAAGAATTGAAGAAGGAGTCATCATCGACATCTTGGATTTATTGTTCAAGACTGTCAACGAACTGAAAACATCACGAAGAACACTATACTTTTTTCCCACTGGGTTTTTAATGAGGTAACGTGATCGATGTAAAATATTGTAAAATTATTTCATTTTGGGTTTATGGACTGATAGTTTGGCCATGTGGGCTTTGAAGAGTTGAATTTAGAAAATACAGTATATTCAGTTTTATTATGATTAGAATTAGATTTGGTAAGATTAGATAAGGTAATATTCTTCAAGGTTACTTCTTGGAGAATTCGACCAGATTGCCTTGGATTACCATTTATTTTAGGTATTTTAGTTAGATATGGTTTTAGCTTCTTAAAGCTGCCATAAGTTGGTTTAGTTTCGATTTGTGATTAGGGTTTGGGGCGAGATTGTACCCTTATATATAGGGAGGCCTTGTGGACGAATTTAACAAACTTTTATCAATCAAATATACAACCTTTTGAGTTCATACTCTTTGCTGGCAAGCTATTCCATTGTTTCTTAACCCCAATGGCTAGTTAAGTATGAATAAACCTTCTAATCTGATCCCGAGGGCTAGTTAGAGAGAAAGTTGAGATTAGGCGTACCGCGAGGGCTAGACACCTAAATTTCGTGTGAGATCGTGAGGTTTTACGAGATCCTTTCACTAGATCATATCATATGAATCTCCTTGCAAAGACTCATGATTGCAGAATTAATATCTTTGATCTAGTGAAGGGATCTCGTAAACCCTCACTATCTCGCACAAAATTCAGGTGTCTAGCCCTCAGGGTGCGCCTAACTTTGACTCTAGATTCAATCCTCCGGGTAAGAAAGATCAAACTAACACAGTTAAAACATGACACGAAAGAGTATATATAGATAAGAAAAATTCGAAAGTAAATCAATGCAAAACTCGAAACCCTTTTTTTCTTCTTTTTTTGTCCTCTGTAGATCTTTTGCTATGCTCTGATACCAACTGATATAATCTCCTTGCGAAGACTCATGATTGCGGAATTAATATCTTTGATCTAGTGAAGGTATCTACAAACCCTCACTATCTCGCACAAAATTCAGGAGTCTATCCCTCGGGGTACGCCTAATTTCAACTCTAGATTCAATCCTCCTGGCAATATGTTACGGTATGTTATAATATGTCAGTCCATAAACCCAAAATGGAATAATTTTACAATATGTTACAGTGATCACACTACCTCATTAAAAACCTAGTGGGAAAAAAGAGTATAGTTCTTCATGATATTTTCAGTTCGTCGACAAACTTGGACAATAAATCCAAAATGTCGATGATGACTCATTCTTCAATTCTTCGTCATAAAGTTGATCCATCAAACCATTTAAAGAACCATCAAAGCATTTGATATCGTATCATTTCTTCCCGTTTCAAGGTGCTGAATTTTGACAGTCTTCATGATATTTTTTCATCCACAATTCATTTTTTTGTAAAAAAGAGTATAGTGTTATTATATATTGTAAAACATCATGAAGACTGTCGGATTTCCTTTTTTTTCCCTTCTTTTTTCAGCCACAATTCATTTTTTTTATTTTTTTTACTATAAAACACACAACCAGAATCTTATTCCAAAAGAAAAATTTTTGGTCACAATTCCCAAAATTTTTGGAAATTGCAAATCTGCCCCCAAAATTTTGAAAATTGCAATTCAGCCCCAAATTTCAGATTTCAAATCCTAAATTCCTATTTTGAAACCCAAAAATCTGCTACATTTTGTTTTTTATTTTAAAAAAGTTTTGGAACAAAAATCGCCTATGCAAAACTTGGAATAAGAAAATTGCAACAACTTCCTCTTGATTCAAATGAACGTCGAGGTATTCAAGATTGTAAGGATCAAGAATATGACACTATATATATGGAAAACTACACAAGACTCTTCTAAGCCAACATGGCTTAATGGGCTTTATTCTAAAATAAAATGAATTACAAATGATAGGCGATTCTGGAAGATACCCTTTTTGTAACGCAACACATAAGGAAAATATTCAGGATGATAACACTATACTCTTTTTTCCCACTGGTTTTTTTAATGAGGTAGTGTGATCATTTGTAATTTATTTTATTTTAGAATAAGGCCCACTAACTCTGCTATGTTGGCATTAAAAGAGTTTTGGTATATTTTAATTAGGGTTTAGAATATTTAGTTATGATTTAATTAGAATTAGATTTGGAAAGATTAGATAAGGCAATATTCTACATTTATTTTAGTTAGTCTAGTTCAATATGGTTTTAGCTTCTTAAAGCTGCCATAATCCTTTTCAGTTTCTTGTTTGTATTCTTGACCATACCTATGTACTATAAATAGGGGTCATTTTCAACATTATTTCAATCACATTTATCAATCAAATATACTACCTTTTGAGTTTATTCTCTTTTCTTGCGAGCTATTCCATTTTTTCTTAACACCGAGGGCTAGTTAAGTATCACTAAGCCTTGTAATCTGATCCTAGTGGCTAGTTAGAGAGCAAGTCGAAGTTAGGCGTACCCCGAGGGCTAGATCCTGAATTTTGTGCGAGATAGTGAGGGTTTGCAGATCCCTTCACTAGACCAAAGATATTAATTCCGCAATCGTGAGTCTTTGAAAGAAGATTCATATCAGTTGGTATCATAGCTAAAACCATATCAGTTGGTATCAGTGGATATTCCTATGTATGTTCCTCCACGGTTTGCTCAGATGTTACTAGAATTTGAGGATGTCTTTCCGGAAGCCTTACCCATGGGTCTACCACCTTTGCGAGGTATTGAACACCAGATTGACTTGATTCTGGGTTCAGTTATTCCAAACTATCTGGCGTATAAAGCAAACCCTGAGGAGACAAAGGAACTACAACGACAAGTCGAGGAGTTACTTCAAAAATGATGTGCGAGAATCCCTATCTCTTTGTGCTATGACTATCATTTTAGTTTCTAAGAAAGATAAAACTTGGCGTATGTACATTTATTGTCTTTCTATTAACAAGATTACCATTAAGTATTGCCATCCTATCCCTAGGTTAGATGATATGCTTGAAGATTTGCATGGATCTGTGATTTATACTAAGATTGATTTAACTCAAGGTTATCATCAGATTCAAATTAATGAGGGGGGTGAATGGAAAACTGCATTTAAGACTATGTTTGGGTTGTATGAATGGATTGTTATGCCTTTCGGTTTAACTAATGCACCTAGTACTTTTATGCGGTTAATGAATGTCTTGAGAAAGTTTATTGGTCAATTTGTTGTGGTCTATTTTGATGATATATTTATATATTCTAATTTGATTGATGAACATATTGAGCATGTTAAAATGGTTCTTGTTGCACTCTGTTGGTCTTGTTTGTATGCTAACATCAAGAAGGGCACATTTTACGCTTCAGAAGTGGTGTTTCTTGGTTTTGTGCTCTCTAAGGAGGGCATAAAAGTCGATGAAACCAAAATTGAGACCATTAAGACCTGGACGAGACCTACTAATGCCAACTAGGTACGTTCTTTTCATGATTTACCTAGTTTTTATAGAAGGTTTGTGCGTGATTTCTTATCTACTCCTGCACCTGTAAATGAACTAGTTAAAAAGGATGTGAAATTTGTTTGGACTGAGAGTCAAGATAATGCATTTAATGAATTGAAAGTACTAATATGTAATGCTCCTATTCTTACTTTACATGATTTTAATGGTACATTTGAGATTCATTGTGATGCTTCTGGTGTTCGTATTGGTGCTGTTTTGATGCAAGAGAATCGACCTATAGCTTACTTCAGTAAAAAGCTAAATAGTGGTGCTCCAAACTATCCTGTGTATGATAAACATTTTTATGCAATTGTGTATGCATTAGAAACTTGGAAACATTATTTATTGCATAAAGAATTTGTCATTCATAGTGATCATGAATCCTTGAAATACTTGAAGAGTCAGATGAAGTTGAATAAGCGTCATGCTAAATGGTCTAGTTTCATTGTTGTTGCTGATGCTTTGAGGTATTGTGATAGTTAACACAAGGGTTTAAAAACCTAGTGGGGAAAAAGTATAGTGTTCTTCATTATATTTTCAGTTCATCGATATTCTTGAACAATAAATCCAAGATGTCGATGATGACTCATTCTTCAATTCTTCATCATAAAGGTTATTCATCAAACCATTTAAAGCACCATCAAAGAATTTGATATTCGTATCAAATGGCCTTTTTATTAAATAACTCATAAAATCAATTTCCACATATAGCAGTTTACATGGAGAGCTTGGCTTTGAAAGAAGGAATGCTATTTTCGTATTCACTTAACCTTAACTCTTTTTATGTAGAATTTGATAGCATGCTAGCCATCCATTCCATTGCTAATCCAAGTAAAGCTTCATGGAAATCTTTCTCCTTAGCTTCAGAAATAAAACATAGAATGGATAGCATCTCATTACTCACACATATAGGCAGGTAAACATGGTTGTTGACTATCTTAGTAACATGACTCTTAAATCCAACCAAAAAATCCTAAACTATCAGGACTTGGATATAAAAGCTAAATGAATAATCTCACTAGTTAGGTATCAAACTTTTGTAATTAGAGAGTAAATGGTTAGAATGCATGCTACTGATGAGATCTTCTTCTTGCAGGATACACATGGAAGGACCAGTTTTCGACACAGAGACATACCTCAACCGAGCTCAACAAAAATTTAAGTAAGGGGGACAGGAACTCTCAGCAGAGCGTGAAGAAAGTGGGGACTCTATGCTTACCAAGCACAAGGTTCTGATCAACCAAGCCAAAGTTTTTCAGATGAGATACACTGCAGTAGCAGATACAGACAACAATGGGGACAACATTACAACATTACTCTTGCCTCTTCTCATCAAATTTTTCTACATTCACCTAGGGATTTTTTGGAAGTCTGGTGATCTATCCACACTAACACAGGGGGTGGAGGTGTGGCGATCGGAAACACTTCCAAAAAATCTCCAGCGAATCAATTAGTGCTAAAAAGTTCATCTCGCTATAGATATACTTAGCTTTTGTAAATAGTTTAAGTTTCTACTTGAACATATTGCTTGTAAATTTGAAAAAAGTTTCATTAAGGTTGAGGAACCTTATATATATATATATATATATATATATCCCCCCTTCCCCCCTTCCATTAACATGGGTTTTAATTTAAAATATATATATATTTCACTTCATATTCACAAAGCACTCTATGATAAAAATACCTTTCTTTTGTTTGGTTTCTTTCTTTTTAATCAAACCGTCATAGACGTGGTTTGGAGGGTGCCCTCCCCTTTTCATTTAGCTCATATCTTGCCAAAAATTTGCATACATTGCCTGAAGGCTTACATCGAGTTGAGTTGCCCGTAGGCTTACATTTTTTGTCCGAAGGCTTACATCATTTTCTCCAAAAGGACAATTATAAAGGCGCTAAAAATAGATTTGTAGCCTTTATGTATAAATAGATAGTAGAAAGAGGTACATCCTAAGATTGGTGAAATACTGCATACACATATGAGTAGTTCGACTCGAATCACTAGTAGTGGATTACAATATTCAAATATCAGTCACCTTCTCCCAAATTTCCAAAACATTGTACTGCTAAATCTAAAGGAAACCAAAATGAAAGTGAAAAGCTTCGGAAGTGAAAGATCCGGTTCATCTCATTTAAAATAAAGTCCTTTATAGAAAGTAGCAATGACCCCGATCATTTTGGTCCCAAAAATCTTTTGTAAATGTAAGTGAACTTAGGAGAAAGTACGAATGTCTCTAACACGTCACAAGGTGATCAATCAAAGATTTTTCAACTTGCTCAGTCTACAAATATGGTATGTAAACTATAATCGGCATCGCCAATGGTAAGTTGTTATAATTACCTTGACTCGGATTTCTTCTATACCAACATATAGGCTATACTAGTTCATAAGTCAACTAGGTTTAACCAAACAAAAGGAGCTGTTGGAAAAATCTAAAGTTTGGAAGAGAACAAGCGCGAATGAATATTCCAGCAAAAAAAGAACTAGTTTAAACAACTACCCCAATAATTATGAAAAAAATATTATAAAAACTAAAACAAATAAAAAGCCTCCCACATGAGAAGAAAAATGAAGAGTAAATAAAAAAATAAAAAAAATGGGAAATTACCTCTCGTGACCTTATTACCGCCAAGAGTAAGACATTGGCTGTTGGCTGACCGGTTTTGGACCGTTCAGGTTGAGTCAAACTGACTTTGACTCGTTCCTCCATATGCACAACCGCTTTTGTTTGGTTTCATTTTTCTTATCAACTGGAGGGTAGTTCTATCATTTTCTTTTTAATTCCAAACCACACTTCAATAAGGATTCTTCATCTTTGGTTACTTTCTTCTTTTATTATCAACCATGGGTATTTCTTTTCATTTTCTCCAAAATTATTTAAACGAAGTAATTTCGAATTATTTTTGAGAATTTTCATATTTTTATCACCCCTAAATACAATCTAACTAGGATTCTTTTCTTTTGTTTGGATTCATTTTCAGTTATCGACGAGAGGTATTTTGGTCATTTTTCCGTAATCCAAAAAAACACTACAACAAGAATTCTTCGCTTTGTCAGGTTGAATTTTATCATCAATTATGGGTATTTTTATCATTTTCTCCTTAAAATTACATAAATTACGTTGTTTGGAAATATTTTTGAGAATTTTTATATTGTTAGAACTAATATATTTCACCTCATATTCAGAAAGCGCACTATAATAAGAATTCTTTGATTTTGTTTGGTTCAGTTTTTATTATAAACTAGGGATATTTCTATCATTTTCTCCTTTATCTCAATGCACACAACAATAAGGATTCTCCGCTGTTGGTAGATTTATTCTTTTATTATCAACCTGGTGTATTTTTGTTGTTTTTTACAAAACTATTTAAATGTCATTTTGAATTTTTTCTTGAGAATTTTCCATAATTTTTATCATCCCAAAGCACACTCTAACTAGGATTCTTTGATTTTGTTTGGATTCATTTTTTATTATCACTGAGGGTTATTTCAGTCATTTTAATCTCGGAATCTGAAAAAAACACTACAATAAGGGTTCTTTGCATTGTCGGGTTTAATTTTATCATCAATCATGGGTATTTTTATCATTGTATCCTTACTTAATTATATAACGTTGTATTGAAATATTTTCGAAAATTTTCATATTGTTAGAATTTGTATATTTTATTTCATATTCACAAATCACGCTATAATAAGAATTTATTGCTTTTGTTTGGTTTAATTTACTATCAGCTAGGAATAATTCTGTCATTTTCTTCTTTATCCGAAAGCTCACTATGATAAGGATTTTTTAATTTTTGTTGATCTCTTATTTTATTATCAATCAGGGGTATTTTTGTCATTTTCTTCAAAATTAATTAAACGAGTTGTTTTGAATTATTTTTGAGAATTTTATCCATAGTTTTACCATCCCAAAGCTCACTCTAACTAGAATTATTTTTCTTTTTTTATTCATTTTTTATCATCACCGAGGGGTATTTCACTAATTTTTTCCTGTAATCCAACAAAAACTACAATAAAGATTCTTTGCCTTGTCGGGTTTAATTTTATCATCAATAATGGGTATTTTGATCATTGTCTCCTTAATTAGTTATATAACGTTGTAGTGAAATATTTTTGAGAATTTTTATATTGTTAGGATTCATATATTTCACTTCATATTCAAGAAGCAGCCTATAAGAATTCTTTGATTTTGTCTGGTTTCAATTTTATTATCAACTATGGGCATTTTTTTTTTATCATTTTCCCCTTATCTCAAAGTCCGCTATGATAAAGATTCTTCGTTTTTGGTTGATTTATGCTTTTATTTTTTGGAAATAAGCATACTTCTTATTACCAAAATTGTGAGTACAAGGCGATCAAATCCAGCCCCCATCCCACTTTACATCCACCCTATATAGTGTTCATCATCAAATCAACACATTTAGTTCTAAGTTTCGGATTCAACCAATTCTATAGACTATACAATCAATGATACTATCAAAAATATCAACTCCTTCTATTTCCTTACCAAAACATCTGTCATTTCTTCTTTTCCCGCAACTGTAAATTGCTTCAGCTGTTGCAGTTTTCTGAATTTTTCCTTGCTGTGCATTTCCTGCAATGATTTCAAATTCTTCACCCTTTCCCTCCATCTAATCAGCCTCTTCATCATCCATGAAACAGCAGCAGGAAATCTGAGATTCTAAATCTCCTCATTCTTTATATAGTAAGAACGAATCCATTTCACCCACCACCTGTCAGCCTTCCTACTCAAATTCCATAGTATTTTTGCCAGGCTAGCTTCATTCCATTCTAATACGATTTAGGTTTCTTTATTTATTTTTAATTACTGGGTTTTTAGAAAATAACACTATACTCTTTTTTCAACTGGATTTTTAATGAGGTAGTTTGATCATTTATTTTATTTTAGAATAAGGCCCATTAATTCAGCCATGTTGGTCTTAGAAGAATTAATGTTTTGGTCATGCATTTATTTTATGGTTTAGAATATTCAGCTCTGATTTGATTAGAATTAGATTTAGTAAGATTAGATAAAGAAATATTCATTCAAGATTTATCTTCAAGAATATAGTCATTTATTTTAGGTAGTCTAGTTAAATATGGTTTTAGCTTCTTAAAGCTGCCATAATCCTTTTCAGTTTCTTGTTTGTATTTTTGAAGACCATACATATGTACTATAAATAGGGGTGGTATTAAAAATTATTTTTACCTAAACACTTTTATCAATCAAATGCACAATTTTTTGAGTTCATACTCTTTGCTTGCGAGCTATTCCATGGTTGCATATAACCCCGAGGGCTAGTTAAGTATCAATAAACCTTGTAATCTGATCATGAGGGCTAGTTAGAAAGCAAGTCAAGATTAGGCGTACCCTGAAGGCTAGACACCTAAATTTTGTGCGAGATAGTGAGGGTTTGCAGATCCCTTCACTAGATCAAAGATATTAATTCCAAAAATCGTGAGTCTTCACAAGGAGATTCATATCAGTTGGTATCAGAGCAAAGCAAAGATCCTTGGATGAGTTCATCAATAGGGATTTCGAGTTTTGTTTGAATTTATTTAAAAAAATAAAAAAATCCATAAACCATAATCCGCCGCCACAGGACATCTCACCGCTGCCGCCGATCAGAATCTCCGATGATTTTGCCGCTGCACTGTTGTCCTGTTCCATATCCATTCAACCTCAAGAAGATCGTCGTTTTGCTCGCTGCCAGTCGTAGATCCAATGCCACAGTTCTTCAAACTTGATCTCCGCCGATCAATTCAATGACCAGCCATATTGCTCCGTTCTTTTTCGATCAATTTTAGCAGTTGAACCGTCGACCATTCGGATACACATCAGCGATCTTCGGCAACTCTGTTCTTCTTCATGTGCTGATTTGGATTACTCCCCCGGCTTATTCAGTCTCAATTGCCGGCGAGCTCTACTTCAGTCGAAGAGAAGCACGTGCAGAAGATTACAGCGAAGAAGAAGAAGGCAGTGCATGTCCTCCACGCGCGTGTTCATATAGGGCGTGTGAATCTCACACGCAGAGCCCTTTTAAAGCGTGTGCGAATCACACACACACTAAAGCTCGTCCACCTCTAAGCTGGCATCTCGTGAATTTGTCATATTCTCTTGAGTTGATCAAATTTTTGCGAGTTATTCTCAATTTCTCGCCAGCTTGTATATTTTCCTGAGTCAGAGCCACGTCAACATTCTAGTCGGCGTCCCGTCACTGTTTATTAGCAAGATTTCACAAGGATGGCGTGGGACATTTATCTCTATTTATTTTTTAAGGTCGTTCACGTTTTGAGGACGAAACTTTTTGACCTCGGAGGGAATAATACGAATTAGGTTTCTTTATTTATTTTTATTTATTAGGGTTTTTAGAAGATAACACTATACTCTTTTTTCCATTGGATTTTTTAATGAGGTAGTGTGATCATTTATTTTATTTTAGAATAAGGCTCATTAATTCAGCCATGTTGGCCTTAGAGGAATTAATGTTACGTTCATGCATTTATTTTAGGGTTTAGAATATTCAGTTCTGATTGATTAGAATTAGATTTGGTAAGGTTAGATAATACAATATTCATTCAATATTTACTTGAAGAACATAGTCATTTATTTTAGGTAGTCTAGTTAAAGATGGTTTTAGCTTCTTAAAGCTGCCATAATCCTTTTCAGTTTCTTGTTTGTATTTTTGAAGACCATACCTATGTACTATAAAATATGTGTGGTTTTCAAAATTATTTTTATCTAAACACTTTTATCAATCAAATATACAACTTTTTGAGTTCATAGTCTTTAATTGCGAGCTATTCCATTGTTGCATAACCCCGAGACCTAGTTAAGTATCAATAAACCTTGTAATCTGATCGTGAGGGCTAGTTAGAGAGCAACTCGAGATTAGACGTATCCCGAGGGCTAGACACCTGAATTTCATGTGAGATAGTGAGGGTTTGTAGATCCCTTCACTAGATCAAAGATATTAATTCTGCAAATCGCGAGTTTTCGCAAGTAGATTCATATCACACTCAATCAAATCCATCATATTCAGTCCTCATGACTTCCTTGATTTACAGATTTTATCCCATGCTACATGAGCCTTCCTTGTAATTTCTTCTCCTCCACTCCATAAGAAAGATCTATAGATAGCTTCAATGTGTTTCACCACATTTTTTTGTATTAGCAAACACTGCATCCAATAACTGGTTACATAAAATGATACACTCTTTATCAATTGTGCCCTGCCAGGATAACACAAAAATCTTGAGCTCCAATGATCCTACTTGTCATTTTATCTAATAGTGGCTTATACATATGTATAGACAGTCTCTGAGTGGTTGATTTTTTCTTTTTATTATAAATAGAGGTATTTTTGTCATTTTATCCAAAATTATTTGAACAGTGTTGTTTTGAATTAAATCTGAGAATTTTCCATATTTTTATCATCCCAAACCACACTCTAACTTAGATTATTTGCTTTTGTTTAGATATAATGTTTATTATCAACTAGAGGTATTTATGCCATTTTTTGCGTAGTCGAAAAAATACTACATTTGGGATTCTTTGCTTGTTCAGGTTTAATTTAGCATCAATCATGGGTATTTTTATCATTGTGTCCTTGAATATTTAAATTACGTTGTTTTGAATTATTTTTAAGTGTATATTGTTAAAATTCATATATTTCACTTCATATTCACAATATTCACAAGCACACTATAATAAAAATTCTTTGCTTTTTTTTAGTTTCAATTTTATTAATAACTAGAGGCATTTCTTTCATTTTCTCCTTTATCCCAATGTCCTTTACAATAAGGATCTTCGTTTTTGGTTGATTTCTTCTTTTATTATCTAACAAGGGTATTTTAATCTTATTTTTGGGATAAGTGTCAATATAACCCTATCTACTTGAGTAAGTGCCAATGTAACCCTATGATAATTTTTAGTGCAAATATAACCCTAACTAGTTAATGAAAGTGCCAATATAACCCTCAGACCCCACTTCCGGCTTTGACCTCAATTTTCCAGCATTGACTCTATGTAAATTGACCAAAATACCCTTTGGGCTAACTCTGAAATTAGGTGGACAATTTTATCCTCATAGTTCGCCGGACCGCCATAGTTCGCTGAAATTAGGTAGGATTGTATCAACACATTATGCAATCTTATTGGGTTATATCAGCACATTCCTAATGTTTGTAGGGTTATATCAGCACATTTCTAATGTTTGTAGGGTTATATCAGCACATCCTTAACACTTATAGGGTTATATTGGCACTTTCACTAACTATATAGGGTTCTATTGCACTTCCGAATATTGAAAGGTTACATTAGCACTTATGTCAACTAGGTAGGGTTATAAAAACACTTTTTCCTTTTTTCTAAAATTATTCAAACAAAGTTGTTTTGAATTATCTTTGATAATTTTCCATATTTTTATCATCCCAAAACAAAATCTAAGTGGGATTCTTTGCTTATGGTTGGATTCATTTTCTTTTATCATAGAGCAGTGTTTCCGTCATTTTTCCATCATCCGAAATAATACTACAATAAGGATTCTTTGCTTTGTCCAGTTTAATTTTATCCTCAATCATGGGTATTTTAGTAATTGTCCCTAAAATACTTAAATTACGTTGCTATGAAATATTTTTGAGAATTTTATATTCTTGGTGATCGAATATTTCACTTCACATTCACAAAACCCACTATAATTAGAATTCCTTGCTTATGGTTTCAATTTTATTATCAACTAGGGCATTTCTATATTTATCTCCTTTATCCCAAATAAAACTAATATAAGGATTATTCGCTTTTAGTTGATTTCTTCATTTATTATCAATCAGGGGTATTTTTGTCATTTTCTCCTAAATTATCTAACCGACATCGTTTTGAATTATTTTTGAGAATTTTCCATATTTTTATCATCCCGAAGCACAATCAAACTAGGATTCTTTGCTTATGTTTGGATTCATTTTCTATTATCACCGAGAGGTATTTTAGTCATTCCTTTTCGTAATCCAAAATAACACTACAGTAAGGGTTTTTTGCTTTATTGTGTTTAAATTTATCATCAATTATGGGTATTTTTATCATTTTCTTCTTAATTACTTAAATTACATCGTTTTAAAATATTTTTGAGAATTTTTATATTGTTAGAATTATATATGTCACTACGTGTTCACAAATTTCACTATAATAAGAACACTTTGCTTTTGTTTGGTTTAATTTTTAAAATCAACTAGGGGTAATTCTATCATTTTCTTCTAAATTCCAAAGAACACTACAATAAGGGTTCTTCATTTTTGGTTGCTTTCATCTTTTATTATCAATCAGGGTATTTTTTTTTATCATTTTCTCCAAAAGTTATTTAAACAAAGTCATTTTGAATTATTTTTGAGAATTTTTCATATTTTTATCACCCCTAATCACAATCTAAGTATGATTCTTTGCTTTTGTTTGAATTAATTTCCAATTATCGATGCGGGGGTATTTCGGTCATTTTTTTCATAATCCAAAAAAACACTACAATAAGAATTTCAAAACCCACAACAATAAGGATTCTTTGCTTTTGGTTGATTTCCTCTTTTATTATCAATCAGGGGTATTTTTGTCATTTTCTCCAAAATTATTTAAACGACGTCATTTTAAATTATTTTTGAGAATTTTACATAATTTTATGATCCCAAAGCACACAATCTAACTTGTATTCTTTGCTTTTTCTTGGATTCATTTTCTATAATCACCAAGGGGTATTTTGGTCCTTTATTTCCGTAATATGAAAAATACTAAAACAAGGATTCTTTGTTTTGTCGAGTTTAGTTTTATCATCAATCATGGGTATTTTTCACTATTGTCTCCTAAATTAATTAAATTACATTGTTTTGAAATATTTTTGAGAATATTTTTATTTTTTGAATTCATATATTTCACTTTATATTCAGAAAACACAATATGTAAGAACTCTTTGCTTTTGTTTGATTTCATTTTTTATTATCAACCAGGAAGAATTCTGCAATTTTCTCCTTTATCCCAAAGCATGCTACAATAAGAATTCTTCATTTTGGTTGATTTCTTCTTTTGTAATCAATCAGGGGTTTTTTTGTTATTTTCTCAAAAATTATTTGAAAGACATCGTTTTGAATTATTTTTTAAAATCTCAAAGTTAGCCTAACTAGGATTCTTTGCTTTTGTTTGGATTCATTTCTATTATCACCAAGGGGGTATTTTTGTCATTTTCTCAAAAATTATTTAAACGACTTTGTTTTGAATTATTTTTGAGATTTCCATATTTTTATCATCCTAAAGCACAATCTAACTGGGATTCTTTGCTTTTTTTTATTTTCAATTTTCTTCGATTTGTATTTTGGTCACTTTTTCAGTAATCTGAAAAAACACTACAATAAGGATTCTTTGCTTTATCGGGTTTAATTTTATCTTCAATCATTGGAATTTTTATCATTGTCTCCTTTACTAAAATTACATTTTTTAAAAATATTTTAAAGAATTTTTATATTGTTTTTTTGGATAAATCCACCTGTGATGGTGGGGGATTTGGCAGACCCCTACCCGTTTATTAATTAAATTAAAAGATACAGAAAAAGAGGGGGGATTAATACCTTACCTCTGAGAGTTCATCTAATGATCTTTGAAAACTATACATTAACCTGCTAATAACCTAAAGATCAACAGATACAACCGTGGAATAATAAGTACATAGTTATCAAATTACTCTAATCTAACATGAGGAGTTCCTTCCGCATCTAGCTTTATTTGTCTAGCCGCTAATGTAGGCAAACCTGCAAAAACATAAATGTTATTTACCTGCTTGCGGCTAGCCATTTTTGCAAGTGAGTCAGCAGCGCCATTGGCATCTCTGAAAATGTGTTGCAATGAGTAGTTCATTCCTTGAAGTAGGTTCCAAATCTCCCTCATCATTAGCAGTAATTTCCATGGAATCTTGAATTGTTGTTGTATCATACCATGCAGGACTTTTGAATCTGTTTCGATATCAATACTCACGATGCCTCGTTCTTGAACAAGATGAATACCATGTAATAGAGCAGTGGTATTGGCCTGCAAAACAGATTCAGCCGAGATGGATTTTGACAAAGCTACAGTTACCTGACCAACATGATCTCTGATTATGCATATGATACCAGCAGCACCATTACTAAGAAAAGAACCATCAGTATTGAGTTTGAATTTTGAAGGTAGTAACCATTTAATTATTCTTATTGGTCTATGTCTTATAGGTTTCTGACTCAGCAGTGTTGGTATATGAGTTAATGCCCATTTGAAGTCCAGTTTGAATGCCAACAAGGTATCATTAAAATGATATAAAATTCGCTTGAAAATGAACATCATATCTGGCTTTGTACCCTCAAATATGTAAGTACATCTGGCACACCACAGGTACCAATGTACTACACAAGGTATGATTCTGATTAACTTTGCAAAGGATCCATCAGAGGAAGAGACATTCCAATAAAAATAGACTCTATCCCACAAAAGTTGAAATGTGTTATTAGGAAAACTGAAAGTAGAGTTCACTAGTTTCCAGATTTGGTTGACCTTCACACAAGAATTAAAACAGTGATGGATAGTTTCAGACTCATTAAAACAGAACAACATCTTGAGGAGAGATGAAATTGGAAATCCTCTAGCACATCTGGAAGAGCTATTAGTCTATTTAAAAGTTTCCAGTTAAATAAACTAATTTTCTTTGGTAAAAGTTTAGACCACAGATGAGTGTAAGAGGGTATCTTCATTTTTCTTCTCTCTTATCAGCTCATAAGCTGATTTAACAATAAAAGCTCCTGTCTGAGTAGGTTTCCATATGAGGGAATCATCATAACTTGGAAATAGTTTATATTCCAGTTCCGGAATTTGGTAAATGTGATCAGGGAGACAATTCCTGATCTGGGCAGAATAAGATATTTTATTCTGTAAGTAATCAGCCACTGTTAAGTTTTGATATGGAAATTCAGATGGATTAAGTAAGTGATCAGTTAGAGGTCCCATAGAAGTCCAGTTAGAATTCCAAAAAGAAACCAAACCAGATCCAAGAAGGACTTTTGTGTTACTTAATGCCATGTGTTGCACCTCTTTGATTCTTTTCCAAGTTCTAGATGTTTTATGAGTGTCACTCATAGACCACATGATTTTAGCCCATAATGATTTCCATATCTGAAGTTTCCACCACATTTTGAGTGAGAAATATTTTGTTAAAGTGTTCAAATTTTTGAAGTTTAATCCATTTTCCCCTGTAGGAAAACATAATTTAGGATAAGATTTCCAAATTCTATTTTTCTGTGTATTGTCTAAGTTATTATTCCAGAAAAATCTAGCAAGAGTTTTATGAATTTGACTTATAATGTGTTGAGTTGGCTTCAACACAGTTATAAGATGTATTGGCATTGAGGATAGAACATGTTTAATTAGTATTGCCCTTCCAGTTGGAGATAGAAGCTTATTATGCCAGTGATTGATTTTATTTTGAACTGAAAGTAGCATGCCTTGGAAAAGAGAATTTTTAACCCTTCCTGTGAAAATAGGACATCCCAAGTATTTAAATGGAATGGATCCTTCCAACATGTTTGTTTCCCTTTTGATTAATGTTGTGATTCTGTTAGGTGTGTGTTTTGATATATGAGAAGTGGATTTCTCAAAATTCACTTTCTGACCAGAAGCCAATTCAGAAGATTTCAGAAAGTTCATTATTGTTTATAATCCCTGTTTTGTGTATTTCAAAAGGATTGTTATGTCATCAGCATAGGAAAGATGTGATAATGATTTCATCCCAAGGGATAGTTTGTGGGGCTGAATATTTACGAATTGGTATAGAAAATTTAGGTTTTGTGAAAAGGCTTCAGCCATTAGTATGAAAAACAGAGGGGATAAAGGATCACCCTGTTTTAAACCCCTAGATGCAGGGAAAAAACCCACTGTTTTTCCATTAATCAGTATTGAGAAATCTGCAGATTTGATGTTCCTCATAATTAGGTCAACTAGGACTTTGGAAAAACCTTTCTTGATAAGGATATTTGCTAAAAATGACCAAGAAACTCTATCAAATGCTTTCATCATGTCCAGTTTGATAATCATATTAGGCCCTTTTGTTTTGAGTGTATGTGGTTAGTGAATTCTTGCATGAGGAGAACATTATCAGCAATTTCTCTTCCAGAAACAAATGCTGATTGTTCTAGGCTGATTATAATATCTAGATAGCTTTTAAGTCTTGTTGAAAGTATTTTTGAAAGAATTTTGTTTGAGAAATTGCATAAGCTTATAGGTCTGTAATCTTTAAATGATGAACATACATCTTTTTTGGGTATTAGTATTATTTGAGTTGATGAGATGGCTTTGGGAATGTCTTTTCCGGCAAAGAATTCTTCCACTACCATCTTCACATCACATTTTATAATATCCCAACATTTATGGTAAAAGTATCCAGAGAAACCATCAGGGCCTGGGGCTGAATGGCTATCCATGGAATTAACTATGTTAGTTAACTCTTCCATGCTGACTTGTTTAAGTAAATTAGAGTTCATTTCATTGGTTACAACTTTTGGAATATTTTCCAGTATCCATGCTGTATTAACTCCTGATGGATCCAATTGTTCATCAGTAAGAAGATTAGAGAAGAAGCTAATAGCTTCTTTCTCTATATCTTCTATATTATTTAGCCAGGTCCCATCATTAGTTTTGATTAGAGAGATTGTTTTCCTTTCATCTTTACTTAAAATTGATTGATGAAAGAATTTTGAATTTACATCACCTTTTTTCATCCATTTTAGTCTTGATTTCTGTTTTAGAAATATTTCCTGATTATTTAGAGCTATTTTCAGCTTTGCCTTAGCTAGATTTAAGGCTTGTATGGTGTTACTGGATTCATCCTGTTGTAAATCTTCTTCAGCATTAACCAACAGATCCTCACTTATCTGAACAACATTAAAAACATTACCAAATACTTCTTTGTTCCAGATTTTAAGGGCTTGCTTTAAGTGTTTAAGTTTGAAAATTAATCTTTTCACCCCTTGATGACTGGTATGTGCACTCCAAGCATCTTCCATTAGCTTCATGAAAGTGGGATGATTTACCCAGCAATCTTGGAACTTGAAGGGTTTTGAAGTAGTCATAGAGGATGTATTAGATGCAAATAGAATTAGAGGGGTATGGTCAGAGCCTTCTCTAGATAGTGTTTTAATTTTGGAGCTAGGGAAATTAGACCACCATATATTATTTGATATCCCTCTATCAAGCCTTTTCCATACCCTGCCTTTGTTCTCATTCCAGTCCAAGTGAACAAGCTGCCAGAGGTAGGGATTTCAGTAAAGTTTTGATCATTAAGGAAAGTGTTAAAATTCTTTATACTGTTCTGATTAGGAGTTGAATTCCCTAAATATTCCTCATTTTTTGTAATGACATTAAAATCACCTATTAAGCACAAGGATTCTTTTTTTAGAGTTGCTAAGACTTGCCACAATTTGTTCTATTCATGAATTGTGTGCTTAACATAGATAAATCCGAGCTGACATTCACTGGACAGATTAGGAGATTTGACTTTCACAATAACCACCTGATCTTCTACTTTATATATGTCTACTGAAATGTCCTCATCCCACATTACCCAGATTATGTTGATTGGATTTGCATAAGATTTTCTAAAACCTAACTCTTTGGATATGTTTTGTATTTGATCAGGATTCAGTAAAGGTTCTATTAGAGCACAAAGTTTGATTGAATTGCGTCTTTTAATATCTTTTAAACGGATTTGAGTAGGTTTGTTACCTATTCCTCTAATATTCCATATACATATATTAAGACTAATCATGGATATGTTTTGGAAAGTTTCAATGAGGAACGGGTGAAAACCGTTTTCGGTGTGGAGGAGTAGTCTTTTTTGGTATACTTCCTCTATTTATTTTTTACCTCTGATTGGTTAAATTTGAGAATATTGTTTAATCTTAGCTGATCATTAATTAGATTTGCCTTTATTTCATCAAAGTTAAGATTCCCTTGTTTCAGAATTTTTTCCTGTTGCTTAATGGAAGTTTCTGTATTAATCCAATCCAGAGGTTTGAGAGATTTCTTACTAGATGATAGAAGAGGGGAATTACCTCCATTTATTTCTATATAGTCAAGAGTATCAACAGAGTTATTAGTGATTTTGATATCTTTATGGGTATTCTTTTTAGCTTCGGATTTAAATTCCCCCATTTTTGTTTCCTATGTATTAAAACCAGATTTTACCAATAGATTAGGAGCATCATCTAAGTTGATTGATTCAGTAGAGTTATTCTTGTGTTGTTTACCATTAGACTTTCCTGGGAGTGGGACTCTATTTTTATGTTGAGAAAGATTTAGTGCAGAAAAATTAGGGATAATTTGGTCATTGGTGGGAATGTTGAGATCTGAGCTCAAATTTGGAGATACAGATGAGAGGCTAATAGTTTCAATCTTTTTTAAAGTATTTGCTTCATTCTTATCCTCCTGCCTTGAGGCCAACTCAGTAACTACAAGTTTTTTTTTCAGGATATAAAGATGTATTAGCAGTCTCATGAGTATTAGAGGGAACCTGTGATCCTTGTCTAAGGATCGGGTCTTCAGAACTTGCACCTTTGTTCTGCTGTGAGTCTCCTAGTGAAGAATTATTATCCTGAGATATCTGCTGAACATTGTTATCCACTTTACTCTTATAAACAAAATGTGGCTTTGGACCATAAATACCAGTTGAAGAAGTACCATTTCCTTTACCTTTATATCTGCCCTGTTCATCAATGGAAATGGTTTTATTACCTTCTTTAAATGCATTGCCTTGAGGTTTCCATGGAGTGAATCTAGATGAGTTCTTATCAAACCTGCAAGCTGTGTCTAAATGACCTAGTTTGAGGCAATGAGAACAGTAAAAAGGCACACCTTCATATTCAATGTATTGCCAGAAACCTATATCTCTAAAGCTTAGCCAAATTCTTTCCAGCATAGGTTTAGTTACATCTAATTCGACACAAATCCTTGCCACATGAGGTCTAGTCCTATTGATAGAGGCCCTGTCTACCCTAATTGGAGTTCCAATTATGTTACCAATGGACATAAGAACATTATAATCAAAAACTTACTATGGCAAACCATAGAGGGAAATCCATATTGGGACGATTGGGGAATCTGCGTTAGGATTAAAATTAGGAACCCATTTTGTTATTCTGATAGAGTAAGAACCGAAGTTCCAAATTTTACGAAGCCAACATCGATAATAATCATCAGGTAGAGAAAAGGATATCAAAACCTGTCTGTTATCCAGCAAAGTGATGTTGTTGTGACCTTTGAATCCGGTTGTGTGAAAATCTTTTCGAAGCTTTTCTAGTTGTGGCCGGCTGCGCGAGAACTTCCCAATCAACGTCCATTTGAGGGGGGCCTCCAATTTTAGGCATTCCTCCTCCATGAAATGGAGACCAGGTTCTCCCAGATGATCAATTCTTGATTTTGGAGTGAAGGGAGCGCTGTGAACATCATGGTGATTTGAGGAAGAGAGATTGAGAGCTTCGCGGAGTTCTTGGTTCACTGTCTGGGCGTATGAAATCGGAGGGTTGGTGGATGTCGGCGGTGGCTCCGCCATATCGGCGGTGCTGGAGGTTGTAGAAGACGAAGGCACAGAGCCGTTGACTCTGATCGCACACTCAGTGAGTGAAAATCGCACACAGTAGGTTCTAGAGAATTTTTATATTGTTAGAATTCATATAAATCATCTCATATTCACAAAGCTTGCTATAATAAGAATTCTTTGATTTTGTTTGATTTGGTTTTTATTATCAACTAGGAAATTTATATCATTTTCTCCTTTATACCAATCCACGCTAGAATAAGGATTCTTTGCTTTTCGTTGATTTCTTTTATAATTATCAATTAAGGATATATTTGTAATTTTCTCCAAAATAATTTAAACAACATTATTTTGAATTATTTTTTAAAACATTTCCATATTTTATCATCCCAAAGCAAAGTCTAACTAGGATTCTTTGCTTTTGTTTGGATTCATTTCTATTATCATCGAGGGGTATTTCAGTCATTTTTATCTAATCAGAAAAAATACTACAATAAGAATTTGTTGCTTTTTAAGTTTAATTTTATCATCAATCATCGGCATTGTTTCATCATTTTCTCCTTAATTACCTATGTTGTTTTGAAATATTTATGAGAATTTTTATACTATTAGAATTCATATATTTCACTTCATATTTACAAAACATACTATAAGAAGCATTCTTTGATTTTGTTTGGTTTGGTATTTATGATCAACTAGGGAGAATTCTTCGCTTTTGTTATGTTTCAATTTTATTATCAACTAGGGGCATTTCAATCATTTTCTCTTTTATCCCAATGCACACTACATAAGCATTCTTCGCTTTTGGATGATTTCTTCTTTGATTATAATTAGGTTTTTTTGGTCGTTTTCTCTAAAATCGTTTAAACGGTGTCGTTCTGAATTATTTTTGAGGATTTTACACATTTTTATCATTCCAAAACACACTTTAACTAGAATTATTTGCTTTTGTTTGGATTCATTTTTTATTATCATCTAGGGGTATTTTGGTCATTTTTTAATAATCCGACAAAACACTAAAATAAGGATTCTTTGCTTTGTCGGGTTAATTTTATAATTAATCATGAGTATTTTTTTTATCGTTGTATCCTTAATTATTTAAATTGTGTTGTTTCAAAATATTTTTGAGAGTTTTTATATTGTTAGATTTCATAAATTTCACTTCATATTCACAAAGCATGCTATGCTATTTTCTTTGCTTTTGTTTGGTTTTATTTTTATAATCAACTAGGACGAATTCTATCATTTTCTCTGCCATCCCAAAGCACACTACACTGTGGATTCTTCGTTTTTGGTTGATTAAATCTTTTATAATCAATCAGGGGGGTATATTTGTCATTTTCACCAAAAAATTTCAAACAATGTCGTTTAATTTTTTTTTAGAATTTTCCATGTTTTATCATCTCAAAGAATAGTCTAACTAGGATTCTTTGCTTATGTTGGACCCATTTCTATTATCATGAAGGGGTATTTCGATCATTTTTCTGTAATAAAAAAAGTGTGAGTCTCCTGACAGGCGGCCTATCCATAAGCTTATGGACAGACCACTTATTTCTTACCTTATATACTGCATTTCTTAAATTACATACAAAATTTAAAATTTTTGAAAATATTTTTTTATATCATGTATTTTTATATTTTCACCTTCAAATACATATTATTACTTGTTTTAACTTATAAAATGCAATATTTAAATTTTATAAAAAAAATTACAACATTTAAGGCAAATGCCCCCAAGGACTGTCCATAAGCTTATGGAAAGGCCGCATTTCCTGAGACTTTCCCATAAAAAAACACTACAATAGGCATTCTTTGCTTTGCCGGCTTAAATTTTATCATCAATCATGGAAATTTTTATCACTGTCTCCTTACTTATATTACTTTGTTTTGAAATATTTTTGAGAAATTTTATTTTGTTATAATCAATATATTTCACTTCATATTCACAAAGCACACTATAATAAGAATTCTTTGCTTTTGTTTGGTTTAATTTTAGTATCAACTAGGGACATTTCTATAATTTTCTAATTCGTCCCAATTCACTATACAATAAGGATTCTTCGCCATTGGTTGATTACTTCTTTTATCATAATTTAGGGGTATTTTTTTTATTTTCTCAAAAATTATTTAAACGATGTCATTTGAATTATTTTTGAGAATTTTCCATGTTTTTATCATCTCAAAGAAAAATATAACTAGGATTCTTTGCTTATGTTTGGATTCATTTTCTATTATCACCGAGGGGTATTTTGGTCATTTTTCATGTGATCCGAAAAAACACTGTAATAAGGATATTTTGCTTGGCCGGGTTTAATATTATCATCAATCATGAGTAATTTTATCATTGTCTCCTTACTTACTTAAATTACATCATTTGAAATATTTTTGAGAATATTATATTGTTATAATATATATACTCCATCCATCCCACTAATATTTGCTTATTTGCCTTTTCACGTTTTCTAATGATCATATTTGACCGTCAATGTCTCTAACTATGTATAACAATTTCAAATAAAAAATGATATTTAGAAAATAGATATTAAGATGAATCTAACAAGATCTCACATGATATTTTTATTATGTATATATTAGTTGAAATTTAGGGGCAAAGTTTATAAAATTTGACTTTAAAAAAACAAATAAGCAAGTTTTAGTGGGACTGAGAGAGTATTTAACCTCATATTTACAAAGTACAATCTTATAAGAATTCTTTGCTTTTGTTTGGTTTCATTTTTATTTTTTTTTTTTGAACGAAATAGCTTTTCATTACTTAACTCATCAAAACATATACATCACCTCCTTTACATCAACTACAACCTATCAATTATACTCAACCATTAGCTTTGCACATAGCTTTTTAACTTTGGTTTCAACCAAACCCTATGCACCACACTTTCTATAATTTTGTTTGTTGTATTGTTTTCAATGTTTCCTTGAAAACACAGCTCATTTCTTCTCCTCCAAATCCAGTACACCACTTATGCTACTGTAATCTTCAGAAGTTGTACCCTACTCCCTTTCCCTTTGCATTTCGCCATCAGCAAAGCCAATTTATCATCCCATTGCTTTGGTTCCCTTTCTATATTCAGCTACTTCAACATACTTGCCCAGATTTACTTAATTTCTGCACAATCAAAATACAGGTGTTGAATTGTTTTAGCCTCCCCACAAAACATACATTTCCCATTGATATCACCTTCAAATCTCCTCAACCTGTCTTTGGTCGCCAATTGTTTGAAACAACACATCCACAATAAGAACTTAGCCCTTGGTCTTGCAAAATTCTCGTAGAACATTTTCCTCCACAAACATCTTAACCTGATCATCCTTAAGTTCATTATAAACTCTTCTAATACTATATTTCATCACTCGTTCTTGCTCCTTCCAGCTCTGCATATGCCTTATTTTCTCCCTACATTCGTTTAAACTTTTAACAATCCATGACGAATTACCTGGTAGCTGCACATCCATGACCTCCCTGCCTTTTATGTAATACACGTGTATCCAACGAATCCAGAGCCTATCATCCTTCCTCCATAGATCCCAGATTGTCTTTCTTTCACTCGCCATACTCCATTCAACCAACAAGATAACTCCCAACCCTCCACTTTTCCTTTCCCACATATTTTCTCCTAAGCTACTGGAGCCTTCCTAGACACAATCTCATTCCCACACCATATAACGGATCTACAGATTGATTCAATATGTTTCAATACCCCTTTAGGAAGGGAAAAGCCTGAAGCCAATAATTCACAACAGGAAATATAACAATTCTAATCAACAGTGTCCTGCCCGCATAACTAAGGAGTTTAGCACTCTAATGCTTCACTCTCTCAATAATTTTATCAATCAGCGGTTGACACATGTAAACAGTCAATTTTCAACTAGCCAAGGGAATGCCAAGATACCTGAATGGAAGTTCTCCTTCTTCAAAATCAATCAGTTTCAGAATCTCCATTTTCTGCTCATCTTCAACTTCTCCAAAATAAACCTTGCATTTTGTTTTACTGACTCTAAGCCCAGTAGATTCTTCGAACTTATGGTAAGCTTCCATCAAAATCCTCACTGAAACACTATCTCCCCTGGATAACAATAGCACATCATCCTCAAAGCTCAGATTTGTTATCTGGAACATCTCACACTTTGGATGAAATCTGAAACCTGGTTTTGTAACAATTCTCTGTAGACAGTGCGACATATACTCCATAACATGTACAAACAACAGAGGTGAGATAGGGTCACCATGCCTCAAAACTCTCTTTGCTTTTATAAATCTAGTGGCTTTTCCATTCACATTATATCTAAAAGATACAGAAGTTACACAGCCCATACTTACCCAGCAGACCCAATGCCCTCATAATCTCCTGTAGTGCATTCCAATCCACCATATTGTACGCCTTTTGTATGTCCATTTGGATAGTACATCTCGGCCACAGCTTTTCCAGTTATAGCCCCTCGCCAATTCATAAGCTAACATGATATGATCATTTTTTATAAACAGTCAAGCAATGCTTTTATTATCAACTACGGCATTTTCTACAATTTTCTCATTTATCACTGTTGGTTGATTTCTTCTTTTATAATCAATCATGGGTATTTTTGTCATTTTATCTAAAATTATTTAAACTACGTCGTTTTGAATTACTTTTTATAATTTTCCATAATTTTATCAAAACTTTTTTTTACAATTGTGTGCCGACACCACAGCAAAGAGAAAAGAAAAAGAAGGCAACAGGACCCGGCTTATTGACTAATATTATGTGTGTATAATAACAAAATGAGTCCGTCTTTTGAAATAAGATTTTTTCATAAACCATGGAAAGATTAAAGTTTAAAGTGCAAATTAGAAGAAATAAAAATAAAATTTTCGGGTTGCATGAATCAGGTTATAAACTTTATAACTATTAAACGTTGCATAATAAATTTTTAATATTGCAATTAACACCTTTTACCTTTTATTATTTTAATTAAACCTTCTTGTTTTCATAAGTCTATGGAAAGAAGATCTTTCCATAAGTTTATGAAACGATGATTTTTCCCAAGAATTTGCCTAACGAAACTAATTACAAAATTATACTTTATACAATCACGTACGATCAAATAGTTGCAATAATAAGTCTTATCATTATAAGAGTTTGAAAGAACACTATTTTTTAAAATTTCAAACTGCACGTTGCGTGCTATTATAAATTTAAAAATTATAGGATTAATTTTTATTTACTTTTTGTGTCTTTCATTTGAATTGGAAATAAAGAATTTCATTTACAAATTTAAAGTTTAGTCATATAAGGAAAACTATATGAGTTGTGAAGAGAAATAATTAATTTAGTTAGAAATTGTTACATGTTGAATACAGTAAAAATGATTATTTTTATAATATTTCATTCAAATTATTTTAAAAAATACTTATTTATATGTTGAGCTCATTTAAAGGTTATCATAATTTTATATATCTCATTGAATAAAATTAAATATAAATGATATTATTAGTCTTACTAATTATAAAATGCCCTCATATAACAGTTACTTGGTCTAAAGAAAGACTTTTTTATTTATAAATAAATAAATAAATAATGTATATATATACATATATTTTTATCAAAATTGCTCGTATAAAAAATTAAGACCTTTTGTTATTTTCGATTATGTGATTCTTTGAATATTATTCAGTAGTATATATATATATATATATGTATGTATGTATGTATATATGTATGTATGTATATATATGTATATATATGCATGTATATATATATATGTATGTATATATATGTATGTATGTATATGTATGTATATATATGTATGTATGTATATATATGTATATATATGTATATATGTATATATATGTATATATATATGTATACAGTGGCGGATCTATTGATACGCGAGGTAGGGCTCCAGCCCTACCTCGGTCGCCGGCCGGAGCTAGGAGGAGGCGGGAGCGCATCTCCGGCGCGGCCGAGCGCGTCTCCGGCTGAGCGCGGCTCCTGCTCGCCGAAGAAGAAGGCCGCAGCAGCAGTCGTACGCACTAAAACGAAGTCGTTTCACGTTAGTGAAACGACGTCGTTTCGTTTGGCTTTAATTTTTTATAACCTAAGTAGTAAAACGACGTCGTTTCACGTTAGTGAAACGACGTCGTTTTACTAAGTAATATGAAAAAAAAAAGAAATCGGAAATGGATTGGGCCAAAAACTGAGCGGCCCAATCCAATAGCCTTAATCATCCTATAAATGCTTGAGCTGGAGGCGGGAACAAGAACAGCAAGCCAGCTCCTTGCCTCATTCCGTCACTTCACTCGCTCAGCCACGCCGCCGCCGCCGCGCCACCGCCGTCCACCACCGCCATCCCGCCGCCTCTCCAAGACTCCAAACCTGAAACCACGGTAAGTCTTCTCTAGTTCTCTTCTCTTTATGCTAAATTGCTAATATTTATTAATTTTAGGGTTTATAATTTTTTGTCTTTTTAATTTATTTCTTCAAAACTTAAATATATGTATAATGTGAACATGATTTT